>VDFB02047230.1:588904679-589056689 GCA_007258455.2 Sequoia sempervirens | reverse complement strand
TATGCACCAATCTAAAAAACACAAGCATCATATCCAACTAATAGAAAAGGCTACAAAATATTGCCACCACTCCACTGTGCTCATAAGCTATAAAGAAGCATTAACAACATCAACTTCAAATCCCACAACCCAAACACAACCGTGAATTCATCCTCTAGAAAACAAGATAGAAAATCAATTAGAGCAACTAGTAAACTGACTGCTCCCATGCAACTAACCAACCCACATGACTGAAAATAGAACCCACATCAAGTGCTAATCCATCCAATCACCCATACCTCAAAGGTATCCACATCAGAAAACTCATGCCATCTACATAGCTAACCCATCAACTGCAAATACAAGCTCCATGTGCCAACTAGTCGAAGAAGACAAAACACATCCAAGAACTTCCACTACATGGGTAATGCAGAAACTGAAAAGATCAAAGGTATATCAAGTCTACCAATCATAGTACATAGAAAGTGTAGCCATGTAGGACCAAGGACCATCCACAAAAATTTGCAAATCCTAAACATGTAGCATTCTCTTCTACATACACATCTAAATGCCAACTGTGTCAAGTAAGATATCCTTCACAAACCCAAGATAAAATCCATAACAACATCCAAACTCGTTCAACTTCAAGAGATCAAGCATAACATATGCATCATGTATCTACATGGATGTAAGCTTCTCAAAGAAGATCAAACTACTATATTTCCCATCTCAAAAAATCAGCCCACTACCATCCCCTATGATCATCATAAATGAAAATGCAAACCCAAGGGGATAAACACGTTATCCATCTCTCACAATGAATCCTCCAGTACCATCTAATAGCAGTTCAAGATCCATGTATATGAAAGAAAGTATAAAGCACCTGATAGAAACAATGGGCAATACCTATCAAGCAATAAGTTATCGAGTAGACCAAGAGTGGGGAATGAGAACACTCCTCCAAGATATGAAATCCATCATGACTCTAAGAGCAATCTCCTCATAGGTCTCTGATGAACTCACGTCCAACCAATATGTAGGCTCCTCGGACTTTCTGTTGAAATCTCATCAAGAGTAACCATCTCAACAACACTTCTCTCATCTCAAGAGAAATATAGCCTCACCTCATTCTCCATGTATCAATGAGCACCAACAAATAATCATCTCATGATAAACTCCAAATGCATCATCACACTATCATGAAGTTCTCAAGCATATGACCAATGCACCCAAAACACAAAGAATCACCAGACCACTATCAAAGCTCCAATCATCTAAATCAAGAACTTATCATGACATCATGATCTTACCATCCCCCTAAGGATATCCCATGCTCCAAGTGAGCATACCATGGTCTCAAGAGCAATGCATCATGCCAAAAATATAATGCATAATCAAGAGTATACCATGACATAAAATAAACAAACTCTAAACCAACATCACTTGTCAAGCACCACCAACACCTCAACCCAAAGACCACAAGAGTCCTCCATGGCTCTGAGATGCTACACATCCACAAATAGTGTTCACGTGCAAATGTGAAGAAACCCTTCTACATCAATAGGATATAAGAGTCCCTCTGAAATATCTGCATCACTAAATAAGATCATTCACCACACAATGATGAATACATAGTCACTGCTAAAACTCCCATTGAACTGTAGTACCGAGCTTTCCAAGAACATGACACACCATCTCCCAAATTTGAAAATTGTCTAGGTCCACACACATACAAGTGTATTATTGATCACACCAAGTGAAACCAAGATCTCCTTGTAAGGAAAGCTTAAGGTGCGGAACAAACTCTCCTAATGTCAAAACTCAGGGAAGAATGTAGATATGTCTTTAAATTTTGCAATTACAGTTCATTAAGATGCACATGAAAGGAATAACAGAATAGTGAAATAAACACATACATAATCGAACACCAGATTTACGTGGGAAAACCCTTACGGTAGAAAAACCCACCACACCAAAGAAAAATCTCTTGTATTACAGTAATTGAATTACATACAAGTTACAAACTCTCTTTTCAGATAATCACTCTCACAGTAGAAACATTTACCTAATCAACCTTGTACAGAACAAATTTTGATCACTCTTCGTTGTGTCTCACTGTTACAATGCATATACAACATATGTTACAATGAAGAACACTCACTAATCATTCGACCATCTAACCTATCACAGTTACAGTACGTTGCAATGTATATCAACAACCATGATTTGAAACATTCTTTGTACAAACAGTTCAGTTTAGTTTCCTCTATTGAGCAACTGTCAAACTTCCCAGTCATCGAATGACCATCTCCAAGTTAGCAACGACCTCCGTTGTTCGGCGTACACCTCAACAGTCAACCAAGTCCACACTCGTTCAATACACCGCACTACTGCTAGTCAATTAGGAAGCTCCCTCGGGGTGGCGGTATACCGCACTACCGCCAGACAATTAGAAAGTTCCTGTGGTATGGCAGTATCCTCGCACTACCACACAAGTCTACTAGAAGGCTCCCGTGGTATGGCAGTACAAGCATGAAACTAACATCTATGCAATTCTTAGCTGATTTGTTACAGAACCAGGGTTATACCAGTAAGTTTGAGACACATTTTCTCAACACTCCAAAATAAGGAAATATACCATGCTACGAGACCTCAACATCAACTATCCACGTACTCTCGTATCATCCATCCTCTCATCTCAAAGCAACCACACCAATGCACAAGTAACCACAGAAAAGGCCAGCTAACAAGTCTGCATCAACACAGAATCAAACCTCATGGATATAGACAATCCACTTCTGAGTCACCTATGCAATCATGTAGGTAAAGATGGCCTACAACATTGCACAACCCATGGATCCAATCAATGTAACATGCAAACCCACTATCACACTGGAAACTACAAAACTAAGATTTGAAAGAGAATAACCATGTAGACAACATGATTCAAGAACCAAATCAAGCTCAGATCCGATTTTCCAATCATGTCCACAACGAGCATCATAGTCAAGGAATCCACCAAGCATCACCACATAAATGTTGAGTGGCTAATCACGTGCCAACACTCCCATGTGGAGAAAGAATCTCACCTCCTCACACCATGCACAAAGCATGCATGCAAAATTGCAACTATCTCATCCAGTAACACCCCAAAAGTTAGGGTCTAGAAAATAGCTTAACCGCAGCTCCATAAAACCACAAGTTTTTCTTGACCGTGTACAACCTAAAAAAACCACTATGTTTGAAAAACACCCATGCGCATCCACACCCACTTCACATCTGGAAGACTCAAAAGTTTGAAAGAAAAAACACCATAACGGTTAAACCAGAATAAAGGGTTATCACAAATGAGCATAACCATAGACTTTTTAGGAAAATCTATAAAACCCTCATATCCAAAGAACATGAATCTAAGACATACAAGTACAAAGAATCCATAAAAGGAAAATCATCCAAGTTATTGCAGAAGTTTCCAAATCATCCAATGATCAACTCATAGCATACATGCAATCAAGGTAAAAATAATAATTCCTTCTAATAGCAAGAAAAAAGCACCCAGCATAAGCACATTAATCCATAGCTAAAAAACAATCCAAACTTCTCCATATCACTAGGGAGCCTCCATCATAGACACCCAATATGAAATATTTGTTGCAACACAACCACAAAGCAAAAAATCCCAGCCCATACATCAAGATTATTTCGTTGTCAACTAGTAGCTTCAGATCACATCATTTCAATATGTCCAACTCCATTTTCTCCATCTTCACCATTCTTCAAGCTATGTGTTGTCTCCTGAAACTAAAACAAAAAAGAAAAAACCTCCACTCACCAAAGGATAAATCTTCAGTCGATTCCTTCAAATTTCCTCAAGCTTGTCAGGCTAAGAAATCTTCGCTGAAGGAATACCTAGAACCTTAAACACCAGGAATTCTTACATGCATCAACATGCAAACACATGCAAGTCGTATGCGAGTCCATACAAGTACATGCAACACACATGAAAGTGCATGCAACTCACAAACCTGCACATGCAAGCAAAAAGAAAATCCTAGAAGAAAGCTCTAATACCAATTGAAGGGAAATTGATTCATCCCAGAACGAACATTTGAGATCAATAAGTGTCTTCGGTAACATTCATTTCTTCAAAGAACCTCAAAAAGCATGTACTACTATGCTATAAAGTGGAATCAGACATAGTTTATTTCCCACCATTAATCCTTAAAGGAAAGTTCATGCAATTTTAGATCATACAAGATCAACCAGTTTCA
This sequence comes from Sequoia sempervirens, assembly GCA_007258455.2. Taxonomy (NCBI): domain Eukaryota; kingdom Viridiplantae; phylum Streptophyta; class Pinopsida; order Cupressales; family Cupressaceae; genus Sequoia; species Sequoia sempervirens. The sequence continues at coordinate 589,052,439 of VDFB02047230.1, read as the reverse complement.
ACAACATGCATTAAATAGATTCAATAAACAAAATCATTAAATATGAAAGATAAAACAGAAGACATGAACACAAAGATTTACATGGGAAAAACTCTTTCAGGTAAAAATCCCCACGCTCCAAAAGCATAGATCTATTATATCATTCAGCAACCAAATACACAGCTACAATACAATTGCAGGCTCTAAGCCTTTACATGGAGATTTACATCGTGTTCCAACTGGAGAAAATCCAAAAACATAACCCTTGTGAATTCAGTCTCTCCTCTCATAACTCCTCAAGAAAAATATCATATTTATAGAGCATACAATGCACAAATTGGACATTTCTAAATCAACTACCAAAGGATAAAGATGCAACATAGAAAGTGCTAAAAACACTGCACACGCATAATGGTAAGTTTTCATTTGTCACCATATGCCACACTGCAAAATCAGCATTTGCCAAATGACTGCACCTCGAAAACTTACATTCCATGTAAACTCATCACGGAAATAGAAAAATCATTTGTGCACAATTCCACCTATAAAATCAACTTTCCAACTTGACTCCTCATCCAAATAGAAACTACAAGTTGTAACTCACAAGACAATGTGAGAAAATTAGCAACATTCATTATTTAGAAAAATCAATCCTATGGGAAAAATCAAAAGTTGAGACACCTTCTTTTTCCTAACACCTACTGCCATTAAGGAGGAAGTCGCCATTAATGTGGATATTAATACATATCTATAACAAAATTCATTGATAAAGTGACCCACCCCCAAATGTTCACTATGATTAATTCCAATACCAACATTTACTACCAATATTAATAGTTGTCATTATTATTTTCTTAATGCCCAAGACATTCAATTCTGCCATGAGGCAAACTTGAAGCCCTTCGAATCAGTTGAGCACCATAAAATCTAGCACACCAACCTCTAGATTTTAATGAGTATAGATGTTACATCACTATTCATTATTGGTTTACCAACTTGGTGTATAGCTACACGTGGTTATTTTTATACTTATGATTTTGCCTACATTCGTCAACCTGGACCTATGTTGAAATCAGCTTTGGCGCCCAGCAAAGCATCTCACAAATAACTATTTTGGACCTTTTTTTTTTGTCTAATCCTTAAAGCTATCCCCAATACTATCATTGTTCACTCTACCCAAACTTTGGAGGTTTCAGAAGGCAACGACATGTAGCCATGATAAGTGGCGATAAGAAAATAGAACAACAATGCAGGCTATGACCAAGATATGTGTGTTTTCTATTCATAAACCTAATTTAACGGTTCCTTACATTAGATCGAAGTAAAAAAACAATTAGCCGAACTTCTCACACCGAGCACGATCTAATTTCAACCGGAAGATGGTTCATCCTTAGGCAAAAACCATGGAAATGGAAGAAGCGATGAGGAGCTGCCAAGCTGGTGCAAGTTGCACCTATTATATGGCGCTAGATCGATGTTGCATCCCTTAGTTTGTTTCCATTTTTTTATGTTTATTCTTGCAGCGATAGGAGCCAGGAGGTAAGGAAGGAACTATGGTAGGATTAAATTGAATGACCAATTTTATTTCCCTTATTGGATCAGGTAGTCTGATAAACCATTTAAGAAAGTGTGTTGATAAACTATACAACTCCAAATGGTCCCTGGCTCCATACTGCATCCATTCATGTATCATTTCCAGACAAGAAATGTTCAGTTAAACTCAACAATCTAATCGATTACCTTATTTCAAATATGAAATTTATAAAAAGCATGTGATTGACTTAGATGTAACAAAATACGGGAGCATTTTGTTTTACTCTTTAGTATCAAGACTTTGATCTCGACTAAATATATATCTATCATTGTTTTGCTAGGAGCCTAGCTACGCAGCAAAACAAGGTATTACAACATTAAAAGTTATATTGTGTTGTTACCAATGGTTTTTCCTTAGTCATTTAAATCATTGTGCAAGTTGATAGAGTGCTAATTTAATAAACATTTTTTTTCTTGAATTTAAACTTACTGAGCTAGTTCACTTATAGCAATGTCCACTAAATAAGTTTCATTAAGCATGTTTTTTTTCTTCCACATATCGTGGGATTACCCCTTTTAAAACTAAATGGAGATGTACCAGATATTCTATACAAAACTTCCCTTTCAAACAAGCATTTTTAACTTCCCAAGTATCATAACACAGTTGTTACTTTAAACATTTCATAGATCTATTCTCCAGTATATATAGGATACAATTTCTTCAGCTAAAAACATATACCATTGCATAGCCTATATAACCCAAATTTCATGTAACAAAATCAATACCTCATAGAAGCACAAGTGATATGTATTTTATTTCTGTGTTGAATAATGTACAGGGAACTACTTAACTTTGTTGAATTTTTGAAGCAACATTAAACATAAAGTCCTCATTTAAACAATCTCATTTCTATGGTAAACATTAAGCAGAAAATTATTTAAACCTGTTTATTCTTGAAGCATACACTAGATAGAAGATTACTTAAACTTCTTTTTATTTCCTTCCAAACTATTAGCTAGAGCCTTCTTACTAATTTTGACCTTATCAGTCACTATTAAATAACAGGGGATTCCAAAAAAATGTGTTTACAATTTTTGATATACTTTTAAAATGTCTATCCATAAGATGCAATAAGACAGTACATTGGAGAATATTTGTCTTTGAAGTCTTCTACACAAACTATGGTTGAGCCCTTTTCAATTTTGTAAGTCACTTGAAAGAATTCCTACCTGTACTATAACCACAATGCTCTCCAATGGTCAAGGGGGTGCTCAACACCCAACCTTTGGCTGGAAAACCAACCACCCCCAAGCTAGGAGGTAACCAAGAGATCGAGTACACCCAACAATCATGCCAACACATAGCCGCTCAATCAAGTAGAAACACGCAAATACAAGTTACACCCATCCAAAGGATTGCACATTAACACAAGGATCCATAGCACGAATCCAAAAGGTGAAAGGAGGGTGGACTACTCTCCATATGGGGAGACTTGTGAACAACAAAAATAATCAAATGTCTCATTTCTCTCCATCCTCATACAACCCATTTCACCCATTCACCATTTTCACCATACAACCACCTATAAGCGGGTACTCATACCCTTGAGCATCCCCTTCTCTAAGGAGGGTTAAGCTCCCCATAGAGGTTCCTACTTCTCACTATCCCCCAACAAGGAATGATCTTCCCAAATGGGTGAGCTTATCCCACACAACCCAAACCCTTTACAACACTTACATTCACAAGAACACAAAGAAATTATAACAAAATACATGTTACAACACACAACCATTCATATTTACATAAAATTATAAAAAGACAAACAAACATGAGGTGCCCACCTCAAGACCAAGTTCCAATGAAGAAGAATTTGAGGATGAGCTCCAAATCTCTCCTTCCAAGCTAGCTTCTCCAAAATCCCAAAAATCTAAGCACAAATAGAAATTCTCTCTCAAAAGACAAGTAAAATTTTCCACCAAAAAAACCCCCTATTTGGTCTTCCAAAGGATAGATATAAAGAGCAAGGATTTGAATCCTTGAATGAGAGACTGAAACCTATCACTCTCTCATTCATCCCTTTGGATACATCTCCCCACAAGTTCTCACACATGTATGAAACTCTTGGGAAAATGAAGAGACAAGGAGTGTTCAACACTCCACAAGAGCTCTCTAATCTCATTAATGAGGTTTTGGAGGCAACACTCCATCCCTTCCCCAAAATGTGTCACCCTTTTTAATGGGAAATTAAGAAGGGTTATACCTTGAGTAATCTCCAAGATATAGATAAGATTTGACCCCTAACCCATAGGTATGCATCTTAGGGGTTCAAAAAGGGTCAATTAACTCAATTTGAAGATTTTGACTAACCCCTCAAAACCCAAAAAGAGAAGAATCCGAATTTCAAATATCACAAGTGTAAATCAAAACCTCAAAACCTACACCTAGGACTTAATTAACTTTTAAGCATTAACTACATTATCAAACATTAAATAATCACATCATAAATTAAGTACAACACATACGAGACTACAGTCCTTCCAAATGGACTATAGTCAGTTTAACGCAGCTTAACACACATAGTGTACCCTTGGTTACCTCTGATTCCATTGGCCATGGGCATGTACCTCCACACTCTAAGCCACATGTCAACATATACAATTTATGGTAGCCAAAGCAACTAAATCAACAATTATAATGTGTGTGTGTGTTTAACATAATTTAATCTTGAAATTAATTAATTAAAATATCAATATCAAACAATTTATACTTTCTCTTTGTAAATAACATATTCTATCAATTCACGACTAAATCATTGCAATGTTATAATGAAAATCACATGATCATCTAAATCAATTTTACATCTCATCAAATCAATGACATAAACACACTTCTCCATTTTCATCACAACAAGATTACCTAGAGCATAGTAAATAGTGAGAGCATGAACATGTATATATTATCATCATGCAATGTAATAATTGGAAAATTAGCATAGTAGCATAGTATCAATGTCTATAATCAACCATGATAATCCAAAACACAAAGTATCAAAATGCTTGAATCAAAATATAGTCAAACTGGGTATGGCAAAAATAGACCTCATATTTTGATACAAAAGATTGTAAGTCTGCAAGCTTTGCAATTTTTAAGCATTTGAGATAAAAAGAATCTATTTTGAGTTTGTGTGCTAACAAAAGATTTCTAAGTTGTTATTCATGTGATGTGGTGTAATAGCTATTTTAAGTGTTTGAGTGTTCTATATTAATTTTTGTTCTATATTGTTTCTGAAGTAAATGGAATCCAATTTACTTGGAAGGTGATTTATTGGTTTGTGATCCTGACATCATCTTAAAAACTATTCTTAGTTACATACTATATATTTGTGGCTTTAAAAAGAAAAAACCTTTGAATTTGTTTCCCTTCACATGAAATTATTAGTGTTTTGTATTGAGGAGTTAGTTTCTTTCTTCATTTTCACCTTTCCTACTTCCTAGTCAAAAGCAAACCCCAAAAAATTTGAAGTCGTCATAGGATGGTCTTGTACCTCTAAAATTCAAAGAAAGTTGTTCTAATAAAATAACTTCTCCAACTATAGATCTATTTTCCATCACAATCTGAGCATTTCAAAGTCATTTTAGTATTAAATTAGTGGTGACAAATCTGTTAACTAACGTAGATTGAATTAAGGCTCCCTTTTGCTTGAACTTTTCAAAGCAAAGAGTCTTCATCAAAAGTATCTAATACTACAAATGACAAAAAAATTCCAAACCAGCTCTTAAATTAAAAGAAAAAACTCATAAATATGTCCTCCTTCAAAGAGTCTTTGACAAGAGAATCATAACACATTGTTGAGGAATAACTAAGAACGTGTGAAAAGAACTTTACTGCACACCATCTATCATGGATGATTGTAAAGTGATTTTCATATGACATGAAAATATCATTTGTCAAACACTTTCAATTAGCTAACGTCCAACAAACCTTGACATCTTTTTATATCATTATCAATTATGCATTCATCATGACCATCAATTGTAAAGTTAGCTAGAAAATTTACCACTTTATTAGTTTTTTGTAAAATGAAAGAAATTGAAAGACTCGTGAATCCAACAATGTCCAAGCCTATCAAAGAATGTTTTCAAGTTTTCAATTTGGAGTTATTTTGTTGCTAATGGCTCTAATGATGATCATAGAATTCCCTTCTATATGAATCTGCCACCCTATATAGGGCAGCAATTTGCAGACCCAAATCCAAAGACTAGGTTTTGACCACCTTATTAATACTCGACACCAACTTCTTATGATAAGAGAACCAGCACAATCATGGATTATGCAACTAGCCCCCGAAGCTCCTTAATTACCTCTAGAAATTCCATTAAAAGTATCCTAGAATAGGAGACCATTTTGCCAAGGTCCTACCATCCTTAAAGGAATTAATCCTCAAAGTCTGATTGATGGGAGTGTTCTATTTTATCATTTCTAACTGAACATTTGTATCAATTATAGATCGAAGATCATAGTAGTGTAATATCCAAAAAAATGTATATGATATTGAGACAAATCCCAATGTGAACTCAATGAGAATGATAATGGCATTCATCACCCTAGATGAATTATGTTTAGTTATCGTGTATTTCTAGAAAAAAAAATTGATTAAGAGGTTTGATGCCTCACAATTGATTTGCCATAAAAAAATAAAAATAAATTAGTCAAGCCTTTCAAATGCTTATAGATTACAATTTTATTCATGAATCTTGTGGATGTGAAATTACATCTCCTTTTCCTACGTGTTGTAATACTTGATTTATATAAATTGTTTTATAGATGTTAATATCTACCCTCCTAACAAGACAACCACCCATATATATATTTGAGCCTACACTAAAGTAACTTGCCATATAAAGTCCTCCATATTTTGATTGATACTTGTGCATTTCAATGAGGAAGTCAAACATGACGGCACTGCTTGCAACATGGATTCAATAAAATAAATGCATGTTGCTAATTTTCACCACTTATTTTCCCATTGGTGAAGCTATGCTTAATGGCTTCCCAATGGGCAATACGAAACAATTAACATTACTCATGAATACTTACTCTTCCCTTTTTTCAAGCCAATGTAAAGACAAGTGTTTCTCCAAGCTTCCAGAATGGGGGACTGGGGATGCAATTTTGGGAACAACAAAATCCTAAATTTTGGGAACACTGTAAAAGTAGTATTGGAAATCAGAACTTGCTTTTGAAAACACCACCTGTAATTTTTTTTCATCTCTTCAGCAATACCATCATAATTCAAGCTCCTACCTAGTTTTTCCTTCTTGAGGTGGTTAGAACATATTGCTCCCTGCTATTTTGTACCTCCATTGTCGTACTCTATCACAAGAGTGAATCCATAGTTGGAAGACTTGCCAAAAACTCAGAAATAACAGTTTATTGTATGTAATGTCCCCATTTTGGCCATATGTCTTCTGTGACTGATAGCCTATTTCCGAAAATCCGTAGGCTGATCAGAAATTAGGGTTTCCTTCGCTTGGTGGTTTTTGGCATTTTTCAGAATTTACTATTTTTAGTAAATTCTATTTTTGGCAGTGATCAGTTGTCAGCACTTCAGTAAGTCATTTTCAGTTGGAGCAGTTGCTTGGGTTTGATTTTGGCTTTAAAAAGCATTATTTGATGAAATAATATATTTCAAGGCATTAATGTTTTAATTTGCAGTTGACCCCTTGGCCTAGGAAAATAACTCTAAGTTGTTCTTAAAAGGTGGTCATGAAGGGGGACGTCCTCATGAAGGATAAATTAAATATTTTAAGTCTTTTAATGCCTTGGGAAAAGTGGACACCTTTTCTTGAAGATATTCTTTTAAAATAAAGTTTATTTGTGCCTTGATAAAGTGGACGCCATTTTGAGAAGTTAGAAGGTTTTTGGAAATTTGAAAAGTCATTGGTGACTATTGGCGTACCTTCTTGAGAAATTGAAGTCTTCTACTCTTCTATAAAATGTATGTTTTACTCTAGCTTTGGGATCCATTTATGCTTATCATATTGTTATGCTGTCGGAATGACTTCATGAATTTAGCTTCAAGGAATGCTTACCTCTTAGCATTTATCCAATTTCGTGTTTGAAAGATAACACCTAGTTGGTTTTGGGACTGCTTCTCATCCAGACTAGCAGATTGAGTTCGAATATTGAAGAATTTTGGAGTTTTGTCAATTTTGAAATTGCTGATGCACCTACAGCTGAAAGTGTATTTTGTTAGCAACTCTTGAAATAAATTTTATTCTGTTCTGGGTATCTTTGCTATGCAATTGTAGACCTATGGCAACCCTTCTTGCAAAGTGGCAGAATTTAATTTGAAGTTTTTATTTTTACTTGCAAAATCACCCTTGCTCAAGGTCGTACCATTCTGGACATTGGGAATTGTGAAAAGGAAATTAAATGCTGAGTTTTTGTTGTTGTTTCTTCATCTGAACTTGAGCGCCTATCCCCCAGTAGCACATTGGTTTTCATTTCACGTAAATCGGAGGTAATTTGATAAAGTTATGAACAAATTATTGATTTCACAGTTTGTTGATCAGAAATTCCAGAACTCAGGTTTTTACATCAGATTGTAATAGTTTTATGTTTTTGCCTATTACTTCAGTTTTGGAGTGTTAAATCATTGTTATAATACCTTCTCCTCTTCTTAGCTTCATTCTCTATCATTGTAATTAGTAATATGCAAAGTTATTGATTGTAAGGTTGAGATTTAGTAGTACTAATCCAACTATTTTACTTTCTACAATTACTTGTTTAAATTCCATATTAATTACCCCTGGATGGTTTACCGCCAGTGTGGAGAATGAACATTGTAGCTCTCATTGTACCCACTCTCAAGTGGTGAATCCCCACTTTTACGTGGATGCCCGCCTCAGCGGATGAATTAGATAGATGTATCTTCATGGCTGGTTATCCGCCTAATCATTTTAGTTCAATTAATAACTCCGTCATATGTTAGCACCTCGCCCTCAGTGGGATCTTGAGTGCACATTCTTGACGTTGAGTTTGTTTCATTTCAAGTATTGTTCTTTAGTTTCTCCGCCATATGACAACACCTATCCTTCCTTGGGATTGAGTGTGCATTCTTGGCATTGAGTTCTTTCAAGCTTGGATTTCAGTTTTTGATGCTAACACTAATTCAAGTTGGCTAGTGTTGGTTTATATTGTGTAAAACTATCGAAAAAATTAGTTAGCATATTTCAGTGGTATCAGAGCAGAAGATCTTGCCATCCTATGAGAAAGACAGATTCATTTGACAGATGAGTGAAAGAGGAATTAGATTCTTCACCATAGGTCAGCCCAGAGTTCAGTTTCAGTGGCCTGAGGTTGATGTTTTTTTAGTGGTTTTGAGGAACTGTGTAACTCATTATGCTCCAGCTGTAGTGCTTGTAAAGAAGAAAGATAATTCTTTGCGTGTATGTTTTGATTATCATGCATGGAATTGACATTTATTAAAACCTGTGTGCAGTTTGAGTTCAATTTTGAAGTTGGTAGTTAGGCATGGCTAATGAAGAAGAGATGAAGTTGGCAGAGACTCTCTATATGGTTGGAAAAAGACTTGACAAAGAATTTCAGTCAAGGAAAAATGAAGAGAACATTCTTCATTTGTTAGAACAATGTTTGAGACAAGTAAAGCAATCATCATTTGAGGAGATGCAGCTTGCGTTGGCACCTGTAGTAACCTTTTTGAATCAGCCCTATTCGCTGAGGCATCCGGATGAAGAAATCAAGTTGTTGATTTATTCTTGCTTCATAGAAGTGATAAGAATTGTGGAACCACAATTGCCCTATGATGAAAAAACTATGAAGATCATATTAAGTATGATTGTGGAGAGTTTCCAAAATTTGGATGATATTGGGAGTGGATTATTTTCGAGAAAAGCTGTTGTTTTAAAATCATTTTCAGAAGTAAGAACTTGCATCCTTTTGATAGAATTGAAGATGGAAAATCAGATTTACCATTTGTTTGATTATCTCTTCACTTCGACTTGGAGTGAGCAGGAAGAAGAGGTGTTTGCAGCTATCAAGGATATTCTAATTGACTTCATCAAAGAAGTTGATTCTTTTCCCAAAAGTGTCCAATCCTTTCTCAAAAACGCCTATGAATGTGAAGAGAAAATTTCTTCCACTGCTGATTTGCTAGTCAGAAATTTTCAGTCAATGTGAAGAAAGGTTGAAGTCATTTTTGAATATGACCGTTCAGAATAATGTTGAGATTTCCTTTGCCAAAGAGAAGAATGATCTAAAATCAAAATAATGTTTGGTTGCCTTTCCAATTCACACACAAGAAGAGCATGAGAATGTGAAAGGTCAAGATAGAGATACTAATGCACTTGAAAATGATGGTGGAAATGTCTCTGATGATGAAGAGAAAGTTCCCAAGCTAGAAGACTATCAAATTGGCCCATTTGAGTTTACAGATAAAGAAGATGTTGAAATGGAGAGAGATGAACTTACAAAGCTGCTATTTGAAAAAAAAGATTTCATTAATCAAGAGGAAAGTATGGTAGACCTTCAGAATGATTTATTCGAAGGAAATGCAGCTAACGAAGAGTTTGAAGTTGCTGAAAATCTCAAAACAGCAACTAAGTTGGGGCATGTTCATCGTTTTGATGATAATTTAGAATATGAGTGGGACTTTCCCACGTCAAAATTACTTCAGAATGTCTTTGGGGCAGATTTTGTGGAGTTAGGTGTTCCTAATTATTGTTATAACTCCAGTGTGTTTGATGTAGATGTTTCTAAAGGTGATGTCTTCAAGAGACCAACCTTCCATGAAGAGTTTGTTGGCCATAGTTGTTCAAAACAAAATCAAACATTCATGAGACCATGGGATCCAGGCGTTTTGACATCAAAATGCTTAGAAGAGCAAGCAAGGGAATCTTTTGATGATTCATTGCTTAAAGGTATTGTTGACAAGCCTTCTATTCAGGAATTATGCAGTGAAAAAATGAGAGAGGAAGTTGATTTTGAAAATCATGTCAATGAAAACAAATCAGAAAAATTGATGTTTGATAAGCAAAGCCTCTTTGCTAATTGGGATCAAGGGCCTAAAGAGCTGCAAAATTTGAAGGATAATTTAGTGGTTTCAGAAGAGAAGATTGTTAAAGTGTTATCAAGATTTGATAGCACATACCATTTCATTGAAGAACTCTGTTGGAAGTTTCAATTTGAAGAGAAACCAAATGGAGTTAAAGATGGAGACACTCTTTCCAAGATGCAGTCCATCAAAGAGGCATTGGAATCCATTAAATTAGATTATTTGCACTTGCTCTCAGATAGAGATAATGTTGTTAAATTTGCAGAGGAGACCTATGATGCCTACCAAGAGAAGGAGGTAGAGATGGATAGGCTTTGCCTTGATTTTACCTTAGCTCATCATTCTTTATGCAAAGCAGAAAATCATTCATCTATTGCAGCCACCCTTAAGGAACAAGAAGCTAATGCAAGGACTATGGAGATCAAGCAAATAGTTGAAGGAATAAATGAACTCCATAATGATGAAACATTGCATAATACCAAGGTGGTCCCATATGTTGATGGCGATTGGAAAGTACATCAAGAGTGTGAACTCTTGAGTTGGGAAGAGACTTTGCCACAAGAAGGAATGGTTTGCAGCTATGAGATAGATGTTTTTACAGATAATGAATGTAGTATTCAGCATGCTACACTTTGTGGGTGGGCAGCTAATGATGGGCAGCCACAAGTTGGAAAAGATGAGCCTGAATTCTATAAAGACACCAACAAAAGGGATGAAGAAAATATTGTTGAGAAGAACAGTTCATTATCTTCACATGATTTGGATAATCATAAGGTGATAGATAAATTCTATGAGGGTGTGCCTTGTTTTGTGAGTAGTAATCATCAAGGGCATTTTGATAATGAAAGCATGAGTGGATTCAAGGATGAATTCTTCACATGGGAAGTGCGGACTCAAGGAGATTTCTTCATCGTTGGCTTCAAGGTGTTAATAAAACAAGTCTTGGTAGCTGCTGGTAACTTCGTTGCATCAGCAAAGAGTGAAGATTCCAGACTTATTACTCATGAAGTTTGGGAGAAAGATGGACCAAAACAGATTATTTACGTTCTTGATAATCCATTTCTTGGGTTGAGTGATGTTTTGGCTCATCCTAGTCCTTTGGGGGAATGGGAATTGAGGACAACATTTGTTTTGTGCTCCATTGATGTTGATGTTTTCATGAATGGGCTACATGGGTTTATCAAAGAAGACACTAACTTCTTGAGTTTGCAATTTGCCTTGATTAGCACTTGGAGAAGTGTTGTGTACTTTTTTCGGTGCATTAGAGAACATTTTCAGTTGGGTATCCATGCTTGGGATCCTCAACATGGCTTGATGGAGATTGTTACAAGTAGAAAGATGAATCATTGGAGAGATAAGGGTTCAGTTATCAGATTCTTTGATGTTGACCCCATCCTTATTAACCATTTGATGATTCCTTTTGCACATCAACCGATGGATTGGGGAGATATTTTGAACAAAGGACATTTTTATTTTGGGTTGGAGTTCCTTGAGAGGATGTTTCCAACCTGGGGCATGAGCAGTTGTGATATTATAGATGTTGATCTCCAGTTTTGCAACAATTGTACAACTCCTTGCATGCTGATTTTCCTAAAATCAGACTTTGAGTGGTTCATTTCAGTTTTCAGAGGCAGCTGGTACATTCATTTTTTCTCTTCACAATCTTTTTTCAGTGATGGTCTATGGCCTCAAAAGTGGGAAATGATGTTTCATAGTGATTCGGATCAGAATTGGATAGTGTTCAAGTTCTTTTCTAGTGGCTTTCTTTGTACAATCTCTTGCAATAGTGCTTGGGGCAGCGAACCCTTACTTGATTTGGTTCAACTTTTTGAAACTTTGGTGGAGGGATTGGTGGAAGTTTTCAAAAAAAATCTTGAATATGTCAGAATTACTCAGGGGAGGCATTATACATCCTTGTGGGGTTTTGAGGATGCGGTTGCTATGACTTTGCAAAGAGTTGTTTTTCCCTTTGCAATTTGCTATGATGGAGACACACTTGCAGTGGTGACTTGGTTTGTTGCCTTGAGGAGTTATGTTGATGAAAATAATTTTGAGTTGATTAGATTATTCTTTTTGGTTCACAAAATGGTGATTGACATTGACATTGCAGACGTTAATTCCTCAAAGTTTATTGGGCATGAAATGCTACTTGATTTTGATTCCATTCCTTCCATGTTTTTCAGTTTGAATTTCAGGCAAGTTATCTCTTTGAGGTTGCAGGGATGGTTTGTGCAGTTCTGGTGCAATGATGTCATTTGTATGATCAGAGTAGTGCAGCATCAGCTTGGTGGGGTTTGTCAGAGATGGACATGGGACCCCGGGATCCTATATGTTTGGTGGGATCAGTTTGGAGTGTGTGGCATTGCTTGAGGACAAGCAATTTTGGGAAGGGCGGACTGTAATGTCCCCATTTTGGCCATATGCTCTTCTGTGACTGATGGCCTATTTCCGGAAATCCGTAGGCTGATCAGAAGTGAAATTAGGGTTTCCTTCGCTTGGTGGTTTTTGGCATTTTTCAGAATTTACTATTTTTAGTAAATTATATTTTTGGCAGTGATCAGTTGTCAGCACTTCAATAAGTCATTTTCAGTTGGAGCAGTTGCTTGGGTTTGATTTTGGCTTTAAAAAGCATTATTTAGTGAAATAATATATTTCAAGGCATTAATGTTTTAATTTGCAATTGACCCCTTGGCCTAGGAAAATAACTTTAAGTTGTTCTTAAAAGGTAGTCCTGAAGGGAGACGTCCTCATGAAGGATAAATTAAATATTTTAAGTCTTTTAATGCCTTGGGAAAAGTGGACACCTTTTCTTGAAGATATTCTTTTAAAATAAAGTTTATTTATGCCTTGATAAAGTGGACGCCATTTTGAGAAGTTAGAAGGTTTTTAGAAATTTGAAAAGTCATTAGTGACTATTGGCATACCTTCTTGAGAAATTGAAGAGTCTTCTACTCTTCTATAAAATGTATGCTTTACTCCAGCTTTGGGATCCATCTATGCTTATCATATTGTTATGTTGTCGGAATGACTTCATGAATTTCGATTCGAAGAATGCTTACCTCTTAGCATTTATCCAATTTCGTGTTTGAAAGATAACACCTAGTTGGTTTTGGAACTGCTTCTCATCCAGACTAGCAGATTGAGTTCGAATGTTGAAGAATTTTGGAGTTTTGTCAATTTTGAAGTTGTTGATGCACCTACAGCTGAAAGTGTATTTTGTTAGCAACTCTTGAAATAAATTTTATTCTGTTCTGGGTATCTTTGCTATGCAATTGTAGACCTATGGCGACCCTTCTTGCAAAGTGGCAGAATTTAATTTGAAGTTTCTGATTTTTACTTGCAAAATCACCCTTGCTCAAGGCCGTACCATTCTGGACATTAGGAATTGTGCAAAGGAAATTAAATGCTGAGTTTTTGTTGTTGTTTCTTCATCTGAACTTGGGCGCCTATCCTCCAGTAGCACATTGGTTTTCGTTTCACGTAAATCGGAGGTAATTTGATGAAGTTCTAAACATTTTATTGATTTCACAGTTTGCTGATCAGAAATTCCAGAACTTAGATTTTTACATCAGATTGCATTAGTTTTTTGTTTTGGCCTATTACTTCAGTTTTGGAGTGTTAAATCATTGTTATAATACCTTCTCCTCTTCTTAGCTTCATTCTCTATCATTGTAATTAGTAATCTGCAGAGTTATTGATTGTAAGGTTGAGATTTAGTAGTACTAATCCAACTATTTTACTTTCTACAATTACTTGTTTAAATTCCATATTAATTACCTCTGGATGGTTTACCGCCAGTGTGGAGAATAAACATTGTAGCTCTCATTGTACCCACTCTTAAATGGCGAATCCCCACTTTTACGTGGATGCCCGCCGCAGCGGATGAATTAGATAGATGTATCTTCATGGATGGTTATCCACCTAATCATTTCAGTTCAATTAATAACTCCATCATATGTTAGCACCTCGCCCTCAGTGGGATCTTGAGTGCACATTCTTGACGTTGAGTTTGTTTCATTTCAAGTACTGTTCTTTAGTTTCTCCGCCATATGACAACACCTATCCTTCCTTGGGATTGAGTGTGCATTCTTGGCGTTGAGTTCTTTCAAGCTTGGATTTCAGTTTTTGATGCTAACGCTAATTCAAGTTGGCTAGTGCTGGTTTATATTGTGTAAACTATCGAAAAAAATGGTTAGCATATTTCATTGTATCATTGACCCCATGTATCATTCAAGTTCCTACTAAACCTTACCTTAATAGCTAGAACTTACGATACAAGGCTCTCTGCTATTGTTGTATCCCCTTGTGCTACTCTTATGACAGGCAGCATTTATACAGAAAATGATATAACTAGAGTCCTATAATCGATATCTGTAACAACCTGTGCGCATGAAACAAGCAAATCATGGTACCGCAAAATTAAATAAGTTTTCTCATTTCAGCAACTTGCAACTACAGAATTAAATGAATTTTATAATCATGACTAAGAAAATACACTCAAAACACATCAGAGCTATATCCTTCAACCTATAAAAGTAAAATTTTCCCTGAAAATCTCACATTCGTGAAGATTCATTTTCTACATAATAGCTTTAGAATTTAATATTTAAGTTCATCCCTCGAACATTCAATAGCAGAATCAGACAAAGCATCGTAAGTTTGCTTATTTAAATAATTACAAAACATCAAGTTGGAACTAAAAAATGTTGTAATTAATATTTGATTATGTTTAAGTTAGAAAAAAATAATTACATGACGATGCTTGGAATAACAAGCCATTACAAGCCATTGATGTTTTGTCTGACTCTTGGAATAACATTGATCTTTAAGTTGAAATAATAATTACATAGTCCTTGGAATAACAAGCCATTGCAGCATAAACAAATGCTCATTCAAGTAACCGTTTATGCTTACACCATGCAATTGCTACAATGTAAAGGAATATACTACCTGTTATACAACCACCAACCACCCACAAAAATTGTGGCAAGCCAGCAACATCAGCTTCGAATAAATCAATCGTGATGTTCATGCCAAATAGTCCTGCCACAACAACAGCTGCACTGATAACAAGAGTTGCTGTTGTCAACATGACACCCATCTGAAGAAGGTGATTCTGTTTGTCATCCAGCATAATATTGATGTAATCCTCCGTATCATCAACATACTCTCTCAGCTTCAAATATCAAATCAAAGCACCAAAACATAAGGAATAGTATTTTCAAATATATGCTTGTGTAAAATAAAATATGAAGAAATTAATAAATAGAAACATAAGAAAATAGAAAGAAATTAACATTTAAAAGTTTTTCCCTAATACACTAACATGGCTGCAGAATCTGACTAAATAGATTAAACATAAATCCAACTCTATCAACATTACTTCAACTGAGCACCTTCATTTCAAATACTAATCAAAAAATTCCAGTTAACAAAATGAGAATTTCAGAAACAGTATCCTAGTCCTACATAGAAAAAGTAGAAAACCAACAGATTCATTTCAAGAAAAAAAAGATTAATTCAAACACACATAAGGGGATGGAAAAAGTGGACCCTAATTCAGAAACAGTATCCTAGTCCGAGATAGAGAAAGTAAAAAAACCAACCGATTCATTTCAAGAAGAAAGTGATTAATTCAAACTTGCAATAGCTTACTGACCACCTGCAACATTGATTAAACACCTGCAAAAGTTGAACAAGCACCTTCAACATTGCTGCAAGTGACCTACACCTTGCTGCAAGTGTACCTATATCATTTGCCTAGCTGTGGAACCTTCTTGACCCAAACATGTGGAGCATCAGCAAGGCGAGGAGCGTCAGCAAGGCGAGGATATCTAGATATGAAACTTTTAATATTACCTTTTTAAATGAACTTTTTGCCAGGCAATATCAAACAATTAAATTAATTAATTCCCTTAGTTCCAACTATTGCCTATGGGAATAAAATAGGCTAATAAGTCCTCCTGAAGCGATCATTTGGAAGGGGACATTACAAAGTCAGCCTCCAACAAATTCAAATTCCAGTTGGTGCCCAAAATTGAGGTCAAGGTCTGCCATAAACAAAATCATTATTATTTATAAATTAATATTAAATTAATTAATAATATTATTATATTTATTATTATTTGTTAGTAACTAAAAACACTTTTAGGCTGCATGTCAGCCTCAGGGGGTTAGGGACATGACATTGCTTTTGTCCTCTAGTGAAGTTAGCTGACCAAGATTACATTTGCCTATATATTGAGGCTTTGGGATAGTAAATTGTAACTTTACAAGTGTTGATGAAAGGTAGCTTCGGTCAGATATAAATGATGATTGCTGAAAGCATCATCATCATTTATATATGATCGAAATTACTCATCATTTAATATTTCTGAAAAAAATGAGAAATTTGAATTAATGGAATTCGATATATATAAATCGAACTTTGCTTTATACTTATCGCTGGGTACTAACATTGTTTTGTTTACCACCGATTAGTAATAATCGGCTATGAGAAACCCGCGCCCTTCAAGGGACACGTCCTCTCATGGGGCGCGTCTCTCCTTGGAGGCGCGTACCTTTGTGGAGATGTGTCTCCCCTCTCTAGTATAAAGCATGATGGAAACCATTGAGTGTAGACATCGAAATTGATAAATGTTCTGCAATCAGTACATTCAGCATAAGAGAATTAAAATCTGAAACTTAGAATCTTGACTTAGAATTCTTACACAGAATTTAAGACTTAGTATTTCCTTTAGATTTCTTAGGATCCTATTTGATAAGATTTGATTACATTTACAACAAGTTATGTTTTTATGCTTCAAAACTGTTACTAAACTAAAGGGGAAAGTTGTGTAGATGTGCTCTACATTTGAGATTAATAAAAATTTGTACTCTTTAGTAGTGGGGTTTTATTACCCAATAGGATTTTTCACATTCATAACAATGTTCTTGTGGTTTGCATGTTTTTATTGCTGCACTATTATTTCCATTTTTATGCATGTTCTATCATTGTTAATGAATTAGTAAACACTAAGGACCAATAGCTTTTATTGTATTTTTACCCAAATTTCCAACAACTACAACTTAAGTTGATGGTACTTTTCCAAGAATCAAACACAATATAAAAAAAACATATGTGCAGACACTACCATATCTTCTTTCAAAGTATTGCAGATGATTGAAATGCAAAAAAATGACAATAATTTTGTACAACATACTGTTGATAGCTTATTTAATGTTCCATCAATCTGGACGAAGTAAGCCTCCAAGAGCATCTCCAACTCCTCCACGTCAAGACCCTTAGTACCACTATGGGTTCTGCTACTTGTGCTGCTATCCTCATCTCTACCTAATGAGTTGAATGTGCCACTCAATGCTTCAACACCACTAACAGAAAAGTTGAACAAATTTTGTGTTTTAGTGTTCGCTTAAAAAGCTATATTTGATAAAAGGCTTATAATAAATGGATAAATATAAAAGGATCTGAATTTCTTCAAAACCCAATTTATTTAGGTTTCCATCATATGTTAAAAAAATAAAAAACTTCCAAAAAAACGAAAAATGCAAATATCTCACCGTTCGTCCTCTGGATCAAAATGAGTCAGCTCGTGCTCGATTCCACCTCTAGCACCATGAAAAGAAGAGGGAGAAGAACTCCCCTCTAGTTGTTGCATCAACTTATCTGTTAAATACATCTCAGCCATATCCTCATCATCATCAAGCAAGTGCTCTAATTCATCTCTCACCTGTAAAAACCGAACAATATTACCTTAGCTTGGAAATGTATAAATGTATTCATGCACAAAACTTCAACTTTCGGACATATTGTAAATATCCAGTGAAGGAAACATTAAAGAATGTTTTCTGCCATATACAAAGCCAAGATTGGAATGCTAGACAAGAAAGGAGACGTAGACACTGCACTTCCCATTCATTATACAACCAAGTATCATGATCGGGTGAGGCTGATCCAAGATTTGGTTGACTTGTTTGGATCAAGAAGGTTCCACAGCTAGGTGTAGATCACTTGCAGCAATGTTGAAGGTGCTTGTTCAACTTTTGCAGGTGTTTAATCAATGTTGGAAGTGGTCAGTAAGCTATTGCAAGTGTTAGTTCAATGCTTCAAGTAATGAGCAAGCTACTGCAAGTGTTGCTCCAGAAGATCAGTAAGCTGCTACAACTGTTCTATAACATGTTATGGGTGATTGGTAAGTTGTTGCAAGTGTTTGATAACATACTGCAGGCATCCTTTTTTAACTCCAAATAGCATAATGTTTGTCAACAAGTTGTCCTAACCATGCACAATTCATTTGGGCATCTTTCTTTTACTCAAATCATTATTGTGGGCAATTTATATTGCTTTCAGCAATCTTGCAAGTGCAGGAAACGATGGAAAATAAGTGTGTATTTGGAAAACAGTACTAAAGGTGTCTCGGTGATGGTTTGGAACATTGTCATGATGTGTGTAGAGTTATCTATCCATACTACACTTCTAGAATCAATTCTAGACAGATAGTGACAGTTGGAAGGTCAAATGGGCAAAGGAATACAAAGAGGACAGGTTTGACTCTTGAAAATTGTTTACTTTTCAATCTGATTAAACTAGTACTTGAATTAATGAGCAGAAATAACAATGCATACCTAATAAAGTAATAGAATATATCTTTATTCACATGAAGTTCTTATCTAAGTAGACCAAAGATGATCAACCAAGGATCAAATTGCTTTCCCTGACAACACAAAGTCTATATAAAGCAACTAAGGGTTGCCAAAGAGACACAATCATTCATAACTACTAACAACTAACTACCTAAAGCTAAGAAGTGAATAATACATAGTCAAGTACAAAACATAAAGGCATGTCACACTAAGTATATTGTCCCCCCAAAAAGAAAGTTAACTTCCAAATGATGAGGAAATACACATAATCAAGTAACATCGAGTAAAAATTTTGAAACTTTTGATGGCACTATGGAGGAAGGAGGGTCTTCGAGTTGATGCTTCCCTCATGCAACCAAAGTAACCTAATCATAACCTAATCGTTCCACAGCTAGTGAAAATTCCATGATGAAAAATGGATGAAGATCTACAATAATGGTTTTAGCTGAAAGTAAAAAGGAAAATTGGCAAATGAAACTTTGTTCATCAACAGATTGAAATACATGTGGAGCATTAGCAAGCGAGGATATCTAGAATGTAGGCCATCATACAAAGAATGCACTCACTATTGAAAATGCATTTTAATGAATTGTTATTGAGAACCAAGCAAACAAGGACCCAAATCTGAAGGTGCTCGAGACTCAATAAATGCTTCAAAAAGATAACTGTACCCAGACAGTACTTTAGGCATTATAGAGATATCCTCATTGGTAAAACTTTGTTCGGTATCCCCATATGCCATGAATGTTCTTTCATCCAATACGCTAGCTACGAGGAATGTTTCTCCATCTTTGCCAAGTACAACGCCTAAGGAAGAGGTGAATGGAGAAGGGCGGATAGATGTAGCAAAAAAGTCACTAATTATTTAGACAAGGATTTGATAGCAGCAATGGCACCAGACTATGCAACAGAAGTGGAATGAGCAAATTCAAGGATTTCATCAATATGAGAAGGGCCATATAACATCAATAGTAAGAAGATGAAAATCAAGCCATACAGCAAGAGAACAAACAGCCAAATGCCATACAACATCAACAACAACAACAACAAGAGGTTGAGAAAAATAGCTAGACTGTACAACAAAATGAGCAACAAGTACAAAAGGTTGTATAACTACAAAATTGATCAAATCGTACAGCTGAATCCTAAGCATTTTGGACAGCAAAAGACAAGTAGGAGGAGCAATGTATGACAAAATATGGTAGCAAGCCTGATGGGAAAGATGTATGGGAAGAAAAAGTAACAAAAAGTGCAAGACATACAAAAGTGGTCAATGGCCATACAACAAAACAAGAAAGAATGTATGACAAGAATTTTGAGATAGAACATGTATGCTGAAAAGCTTCTTAAGGTACCATATGATGAGGACTTCTAGTGTGGGTTGTATGGTCTGGGTTTGAATTTTTTAACATCATATGGCGAAAGGGAACCGTAATATATACCATACAGTAGAAACAACCTATACTTCACCCTTGTCCTTTTTCCTAATATGGGGTTTGTTGCAATTGTTTGGATTTTTTATTATCATCTATTTTAATTGCCTTCAGAACATGTCATACGATAGAATCTATTTTCCATCTATAGGGATGTTGTGCAATATAAATTTTTTAAAAAAATTACTATTATAATTTTTTATTGTTTTTCCTAATGGTTGCCTACAATTGTGTAAAAGAGGAATGTTATTCATTTTTTTAATATCTGTCTTTTCCACTCACTTTAAAAGGCTCGTACCTTGATTTCTTTCGATTCTCTCATGTGGGACCACCTATTATTTTCCTTTCCGGCTTCATTATTTTTCTATCCAGCCCACTATATGGTACATTTCCCTTTTCTATAATTTTCTTGTTAGGCCTACTATGATCTGACTTCAATGTCATCTTGAATTATACAAGATGAGTAGGATCCTTTATAACATCCAATAGGACAAGTATCCATAGGCTCCTAATCAAATCTTCATTAATTTTTGGATCTTCAATGAAGTCATGTAGCTCTACTGGAACATTAAAGTCAACCATATTCAAAACTTTTGGCCTTTGCAAACCACGTATTTCGTCCAACACACATGAACTATTCAACATTTCAAAATTGTTTATCATTTTTGCTACTTGTCATCATGCAATCTGTGTTCCTCTTCATTGACCACCGTAGCATTAATAAAATTGCAATTCAACGAAAATACTTCAAAGTATTGTGTTTGCTAGATTGAAGATTTTAGATTGGATAGATTAAATACTTGCAAACAAATTCAATGATATTTTCCAGGGCATTATTATTTGTGAAGAATTTCCAACACTCAATTTCAAGACATTCCTATTGGGTTTTTAAGTGAAGAATTTTTCATACTAATTGTTGTTACACAACCCTACTATCGTTGTCATACCCTATGTCACAAGGTTCGCAAAATTTCAGCCATGAAGTTTGAAATTCAGTGGACTTCAAAACATGATTAAAAAATTGTTGAAATCCATCTTAGATTTGTTCAAGTAAAGTTTTTTTAGTACAATATATTTAAAAAGTCCTATCCATCTACGGAGCTCCAGATGATGATGGTGGATGAATGCTAACAAAACTAATTTCTTTCCTTTGTCAATAACGAAACCTCGGAAGTAAAAGCTCTACCCTGTTCGATCGATGGCCATAGGAACCAAGTAGAGTGGGTCGAGCTTCGAAACAACATGCAAGGGGAAAGAGAGGTAGCAGTCGACCATCAAATAGAGACCAAAGACATTCACTCAAAGAACCGAGCAGACTCAAATTGGGAATAGTCAAGAATAGCTACCTACCTCTTCCCACTCATCCAGTGTTGTCACTTTCGATCGACCCACCTATTCCTTCTCCACCAACACATCCTCCCCAATCGATCCCCTCCATTAGTCCTTCCCTCCCAGCTCCTACTATGTTCCCTTACCCTCACCCCACGTGCCCATGAAACTCCTGTGCTCATCCATTGAGCTGGGCTTTTTCACGAAGAGGCCTTTTATTTTTGAAGTTTTGTTTGTATTTTAATTTTTTCATGTTATTAACTGTCATTTGTTATATTTTTTTATTGATATATTTAAATTTTAATATTTTAAAATATTTAAAGTAGATTTATAATTATAATATATTTATTAATTATCTATTAATAATATTTAAATTAAAATTTTAAACATATCTATATTATAATATATTCAAATTTAACATAATATTGTTTCATTTTTTTGGATTTAGTAATTATATATATATATTTTTTTTAATTATTACTTATATTTTCAAACAATCAAATTTATATAAGGCGAATTTAATCACGATTTTTTTTTTTTTGAATTTTTTCCCCTTAATGAACTTGTGAAGAGCCTTTCCGAAAAGTGTGGAATTTTGGTGTTTGTTTGATTTGAAGCGAGCTCGTTTTGAGTGTTAGTTCAGAAAAACCACATGGAATAGATCGCATACATGAATGTAAACAAGGCTTATGGCATGTAAAGAGAACAACATTTACGTTGCAGCAGTTCAAGTAAACAATATTCCAGTCCCACATATCATCACTTCATTTGAATAGATCGGAAATAATTAATGTTGCAAGTGCCCTGACCTTCTACAGATTCTTCTTAAAATTACAAGGACAGAGATTCTTAATCAAATTTCAACTTCAGATTACAATGTGACCCAACAAACTTGGCCAACACTTGACATAACTAACGCAAGACACTGAACTATTAAGAGAGTGTGGTCGGCTCAGACATTACGTAAAGAGTCTGATATACATTTAACAATTGCTCAGAAATTTATAACAGACCTTCACAAGTTCAGAAATACTTTCAAAATGACAAGGTATTGTACCCAGGTTTGAACAGCAGCTTGGTAATACTCAGAACGATTTAAGGTGGGTTTACAAGACCATTTTCGAGAGCTATGGTGACGGTAATATGAACTCAGAATGCCAAGAAAGCTTACAGCTAAGAGTAACACCTCCACATCTATTAGGATCACTAATCAGCTCAGGAGTATTTAAACAGAATCCTTCCTAAATTCAATGACAAAGCATTCACATTCTCAATGCTCCTTCCCAATACTCATATACAAAGATATTCACCACAAGACTACTTATAACATCAAAGGAATACATCAGAAGTATGTTTCAGACTATAGCAAAGCATAGAATGGAGTTTTCTGCAGGTGTAATGTCTGATAATTACATATGGTAACCCCAGTTCACAATGATATTCTCTAAACTATTTGTGATGTCATTTAGGATCATTTTCAAGTTGATACACAATAGTTTGGAATGTATAGAATACCCGAACCTGAAGAGTTCACTCGTCCCACTCAAGAAGAAGATTGGACGACTACAGAAGCGCCCAGAAATTGCAGCAGCAGCCAATAACCTTTTCCAACAGTCGTTTCTTCTCTTATACAGTGTGTCCAGCCTTCTAACCTTGAAACGCCATATCTAATCCCATTTACCAGCAGCCACGACCATGATTTGAGAGGAGAGAAACGTGTTTCTTCCCTTGAAGTCGCGTTTTTACTTCATTCACCTAGTTCTCTATAAACACGGCTTGAGTATGATTCGAAATGCTTGTATTTGGTGCACCTAGAGTTTCCACAATGGCCCACGCCTTCAACCTGCTTGTAACTTCTCACAAAATCATCACATTGTAGTCTCAAACTGTGGTAATCACTGAATGCGAAAATCTGACGTAGGTTGCCCTTCTTTCCCTTTCAAAATCTGAACGATGCCAAGATAGGAGTGTTATTTCACACCCGAAACAGTGGCGTCTAGGGTTTTCCAACCCCAAGTAAACCAGAAGCTGGAGTCTTCTCCATTCAAAATATGCATATCCAAGTGAGTCGACCAAATGAGCTCCTTTCTCATCATATTTTTCCATTCAAAATCAAAAATGACTTTTTAATGCATATTTTAAATATTTCCTCAAGTCACTTTTTTTTAAACAACAAATAAGTGACTTTCTAATGTTCCTTTTAATAAATATTTCAATGGGTCACTTTATAACTTGATTTATTATTTATTTAATATCCCCTTTTTGAGAATAATTTAAGACTTAGGGAATATTAAATAATTAAGCCACTTTGTCCAATTTTTGGGGACACTACAGAACTTCATCCAAATTTTACTGTTGCCGAACATGAACTCAAACTTGAACCTTGTGACATAGGTTGTACCCATAGTTCAAAGAAAACCCAAGAATTGCCTAGACTTGGTGAGTCATGAGGCAAGCAACCCCAAATGAGTCTAGGAGACTCGACAGCCAGGTACTCACCAGACTCGCCAAGTCTAGGTGAGTCCCAAAGGGAAGACTTGGTTGTCACTGGGTGAAGCAAAATGTTAATAAAAAAACAAAAACAAAAAAATTGTCTTATATTTGTCTTCTACACCCTAAAAGCAACTTCATTTCATTTTCAAGCCAAAAGAGAAGGAAAAAAGAGAGTTTTGAGCCAAACTTGGATTACTTTAAAGGGAAACCACCAAGAGATTGAGCAAAAATTGACAGTTGAATCACATTTGGGCAAGTTTGTAGCTACTTTTGGTGCATCTAGAGGAGCCTACAAAGGATTGGGAAGAGCTCACCAATGATTTCAAGCAAGATTTAACAAGTTTGTATTTTGAAGGTTTTTTAAATAAAAATTTAATTTCTCTTTTACAATTTTTTTCCTATTTTGTTTTAGAGGACCAAAGAACAAATGTTGAGCATTGTTTACTTCACTGGGTGTAATTCAACATACTACGTACTACGGAAGTAAACTAGACTATATGCAGAACATGGAATAGAACAACAGATTGGAAAACATAATATGCTTGAAATAAGAGATGCTTCTATTCATTTCCAGAAATTATCACCATGTACAATAGAAATATCAACAGTACTATCAACCATGATCATCATAACATCTTCCCAACTATAGAAACTAAGTACATATAACACTCGGTGGTGATTGAGCAACCAACTGCCGTGACGTTTCATAACAGCCCGTTACCACTAATCGGGACTTAGCTACCCAAATACACGTGACATTTATTACATTCATTATTCCCGCTATCTATACTCTTATTAACTTAACCAAACTACGCTACGACTAACTACGACCGACTACAACAAAAGTAAAGACAACTATAGCTTACAGGCATGTTTAACTTTTTTGTTGAACAATCCCTAGGTGTTTTTGTAAAATATATATATATATATATAGTTGCAAAACCTAGATTTTTTTATATTAGTTTAATTATAAACCATAAATGTTAATTTTTTTCTATTTGAATGTTATTGCAGCATTCTTTAGATGTATATAGCGTCTTTATGATAGTGTTTGCAACCCCAATTAGAAGGTACCCTTGTTGGAAACATGCTATTGTGGGGCAAAAGAAAGGAGAGATAAATTGTTTTCATTGCAAACAAACTTTGTTTGGGGGAAGCATTACCAGATTAAAATACCTTCTTGCACATATAACATGTTGAGATGCTAAACCATGCCCAAAATTCCCTGCTAATGTTATGCATGAAGTGCAAAGTCAATTAGAAATCTTTGAGCAGCAAAAAGAACTAAAAAAGAGGGAAAGAGAGAAGATGGCAGCCATTGGTGGAATTGGAGAGTCTTCTTCTTCCATTCCTCCATTTCGTCCATCTTTGAGTACACGTAGTGTTAGTGGTAGTGAAAGTAGCAATGTTAGTATTGGGCCAAAGTTTGTGCATCTAGGTTGGATTCATATTTTTCCATGCACTACTCCGGGTTCTCAACCATCACTTGAGAGCATGGATTGGAACAAAGATAAACATGATGCAACTAAAAGTGCAATTGGAGATTTTTGGTTCTATTGCACCATTACATTTCATGTAGCCAGATAATTCTTTGTTTGTTTTGTTTTAAAATATATATAGTTTAATTCTTTGTCTCTTGAATTTTTATATTTAGAGGTATGTCGAATTCAAATTTAAACTCTCAATTTTACAATACTTATTTTTTTAATTTATTTGTGTTAAGTCTCATTGGAAAAACATGGTGGAT
This sequence comes from Sequoia sempervirens, assembly GCA_007258455.2. NCBI lineage: Eukaryota > Viridiplantae > Streptophyta > Pinopsida > Cupressales > Cupressaceae > Sequoia > Sequoia sempervirens. The sequence continues at coordinate 589,026,205 of VDFB02047230.1, read as the reverse complement.
GCCATTACTATTTGTGGGGCGGGGTTCAAATCCCCTAATGATGAGGAGATAAAGGGCCCCATTTTGTCTCAAAAGGGGGTTGATGTGAAAGCCACAATTTACGAGCAGCAAGAGATATAGAGGAAGAAGGGTTGCACCATCATAAATGATGGTTGGACGAATAGAAAAAATAGAACATTGCTGAACTTCCTTGTTTCTTCCTCAAGTGATTGTACTTCCTAAAATGCATTGATTTAGTGATTAAGATTTTTAATTTATCCTTTATTGAATCATTGATTTTGTTTCTTTTTCAGGTGGCACAATGTTTATAAAATCAATTCATGATTCAAAAAACACAAAAAAAATGTTGAATTCTTTTGTGAAGCTTAGGAGGAAATATTGGCTAAGGTGCATGAGGAGAATGTGGAGCAAGTGGTTACAAATAATGCAACAAATTATGTTGTTGCAAGTAGACGACTCATGGATATGCACCCATCCTTATTCTAGACTCCATGTGTTGCTCATTGCCTTGACTTCATATTGGAGGTTCTTGGCAAGATTCCATGGATCAAAGTGTAAGTGGAGACAGCCAAAAATACTTGTAAATGCATGTAAAATCATATGTGGTGCCTCAGCCTAATGAGGCAATTCATAGGGAAGAAGTGTTTATTTCTCTATCTGATAAAATGAGTACATGATTTATTATAAAAACGATAATGCATACCAAACATAGGAGTAAAATATATCTTTATTCGCACATGAAATTATTATAGAAGAAGATCAAAGATGGTTAGACAAGAATTGTTAGACATCTGAAATAGATTGAATAACCCAAGGAACTTTATAAAAGAAATTCAAAGTTACATAAACAATGCAAACCAGCAACTCCGAGAGATATGCAATGTCAGGATGAAAGTATTGCATTAAGAGCTTCCAAGATGAAAAATATAAGCTAGACAATGAGTTTATATAGAACTAAGGAGAGGATGGAGGTGGCAAATCAACCAATGGGAATTGACCACCAATAACCACCGACATTAAATAAAGTGATGAAAAAGTAAATACCACCCTTTAAGAGTGGAGACATCTCATCATTTAACTCCTAGTTATTAAATAATAAACTCACTTTATTATCCTAAGTAAGCTTAAAAGGGCATAGGAAAAACCTATGACTAAGGGAAAATAAATTATCCCACTAGGAAAATAAAAATCTACACTACCAAGAATCAGATTCGATCCGACTAGATCATACTACTTTCCTTGATGATACACAATCTATTTAAAGGACCCAACAGTTGCCAAGAACACAACCATCAACCAATCAACATTTATAACTACCCGAAGCCGGCAAACAATTAATACATAGTCGGATAACCAATTTTATCGAAACATAATAATAGAGATTGTACACTGACTACAAGGAGTTAGCTCATCCTAGAATAAACCAATTTGCAACCAATTTTATCACATTACAACCCTTACTTCAGGCAAAGGGAGCTTTGAGGCACATGTTTGTTACTGACGAGTGGACTTCCTCATCATATGCTAAGGCCAATGTAGGAGTTGATGTGACTAATTGGATTTTTGATGAGCAAAGTTTTTGGGTACCAACTATGGAGATCATAGAGGTAAATCTAATTCTACATTATATTTTTATTTTATTTGCTTATTTTTGTTCACACTTATGTTAATGTTTCACAATGATTGCACTTCATAGAGCCTTCAATGGTTCTCCTACAAGTTGTTGATGGGGAGAAGTGTGCAATGGGATACATATATGAGGGCATGGATAGGGCCAAGGAGGCCATTAGATCCATCTATGTGGTAGTTGAGGATATGTATCACCCCACTTGGGAAATCATTGATAGACGATGGCACCTCCGACTTCACAAGCCCCTACACGCGGTTGCTTATTTCCTCAATCTAGCATTACAATTTTTCCCTAATTTCAAGGCAGATGAGGACGTATTGAGTGGGCTCTACACAATCATAGAGCTAATGATGCCTGATTCTGGTGTTGGAGCACAAATAGTCACCAAGTTTGAGATCTTTAGACTTGCCCAAGGAGATCTCTTTGCACAAGATATATGTAAGGAAACTCAGTTGGCATTGCAGCCAAGTAAAAATCTATTAAGGGCATAATTTAAGTTTAAAAATTACATTATTATTAGATGATGAAACATATAGTTGGACAATGAGATTGATTTTTTTCTTTTTCTAATCAAATGCATGGTGGGAAAGATTTGGTGCTAAGGTACCAAATTGTCAAAGAATTGCGATTTGAGTATTGAGCCAACCATGTAGTGCTTCAAGTTGTGAGTGCAATTGGAGTATGTTTGAGCACATACACTCCAAGAATCACAATAGACTGTCAGTGCAAAGATTGAATAATCTAATTTATGTTCATTACAACCTTCACCTTTGCCACAAAAAAAATTTTGGGCAATGATTTATAACCCATCATGCTAGAGGAGGTTAGAAGGTTGATTCACAAATAGATTGGATCACTGAGGCTAAGAATCCTATCTTTAGTGATGAGGACCTTGATTGGGTTGACTAGGTGGATAGAGAGGCAAAGGTAGTAGCCATGGCAAAGGAGGATAGAGCACAAGCAAACACCTTGGATGTTGGTGTGAGTGTCACTAAGACACAGGCAAATATCATAGTTGCATCATCATCTAGGACCTATCTTAGATGCCCATGTTGGAGGACCGAGTGATGGAGGCTCCTTTGAGCCATGGACTTCTAGTTTTTGTGTTGATATTTGTTTTGAACTTTTGATGCCATAGATTTCATATTCCATGAGCTTTGTATAAATTTGACAATATTAATATATCTAAAATTCTAAATGTATTATTTCCTTTAGTTAAAATTTGTGTTTATACTTATGTGATTGATGTATACTTGTGTATGTGCTCAAAGTAGCTTCTATTTGATGAGGTTATTGTGTCTTTGAGGTTATTTATTAAAGGGTACATGTAACAAGTTTTAAATCCTTAAAAATCTCTTAATTTCATGGGTTTTTTTTGTTGAGTCTACGTCGAGTCTAGGCGTCAAGTTTGGATCCAAGTCAAAAATCAGCTTGCCAAGTTTGAGGCAAGTCTGAGTCTTGTAACACTGGTTGTACCAGATCTAATTAGTTGTCACATCATTATATTTGGTTCTCATACCATTGCTACTCCCTCTAATCGTCCATACAAGATTGGATGAAAGTTATCACGCCACTTTTAGACCTACCATACCCGATCATAACCACCTTGAGAAAATTAGTTTAATTTGCAACAATATCAATCATACCATTTGAATATGTAAGGGTTTCACTATTTTCAGCTATTACACAAGTATTTATGTTGTTTATATCCACTATCACATCTATATCAACATTTATTATTTAGACTTTAGATCTACGGCCATAATTAATTATGATTGATGTATGAGAGTTTCTTATATTTATTGCTACTATTATATATCGTTGATTAGCATTTAGTTATTGGATTTTGGCATCTATATTGTATATTCCATATTTATTTCAGTTTGCAAAAATCATAAAATACAAGACATTGCATATTTTTATAAAATTTCCAATTAGGGACATTCTAGTGGAAAGCCATGAAAGGAATTTATTTTAACTTTTAAACATGACTACAATTCCAAAATTCCTTCGATGTTCAGCTTCACTAGATCCTAATCATGCTTCTTTATCCATTTTTCACTAAAGTCTAAATCTAAGGAATTTGAGGACATTGCTTTCTCACCTACCGCCTTATTCTTCAAATCTACTTATACTTGATGTCCTTATTTTCAATGGAAATTGTTCTTTTTCCAATTGTGGTAAGCTTTGGCTACTACCAACCAACCCCAACCTAGCAATGCATCATATGCTTTCTTTTGTAATGAGATGACCACAAAATTTAATAAAAATTCTTGAATTCTAATAAGTAATTCCTTGTTGATCTGCTCCTACCAACTGGAAATTTGGAGGCCAAATGGTCAATCTATTCAAACTTCTCCAAATGTCTTCTAAAAGCACATTCACACCAAACCCACAATCATTAATTGTTAGTAACATTCCTTCTAAGGATCTCCATGTGGACCACTATTGGTTTCTTTGGCATGTTAACAATCAATAACGTGGAACTGATCACTTGGTCTCTCAACAATGGAGGTTCAATTATGGTGTCCTCATTATCTCCAAATCCTAAATGGGTGGTAGCATGTACCATCTCTTCCCTCTCAATATTGTATTAGTTATATCATTCTTGGGAATATTTTGTAATAAATCCACTACTTTAATTGGTATAGTTGTTTGAAGTACTTTCCTTGCAATTATTTTATTGGATTGCATTTGATTTGTTAACATACTAGCATTTACATTTGAGAGGCAATTTTTTAGTTATCCATAGCATGCACCACCTAAATTTTTGCTTCACAGAGTCTTTCTTTTTATGTACATGGGTCAAGGTACACAATCTTCTTTGCTTGGGCTTAAGTAATAGTCAATACTTCATTATGTCTCTCTACATCAATTATAATGATGCTCATCTTTTGTTTCAAACAAACCCAAAAACATCATCATGATCTCCAAGTCTACACAATTTACAAAGTAGTCCCATTTCATTGTACAATGGGACTAACTTTAGAATCATACCATATCCGACTCCAACCTTCCTCTCTTTGATTTTGATAGCCACTCACGAATGTGTTCTTGTTATTCTATAGCTTTGGTGGAGTACTAAATGGATTGAACTACTCTCCTTGTGTAAAGAGTACTTGGGTATTTTATTCTTTAGAATGTATGGGCACTCTTTTGCTGAGTGGCCCATAATCTAACAAATATCACACAATGTTTCCTTGGGACAATTAGCTTTGGTGTGACCTTCATTTTTGCAAACTACACACCATAATTATTTAGGTTCTTTGTTATTTTCCTTCCCTACCTTCAATTCCTTCGTCATTTGAAACATGTCACGTTTTAGTGCTTGTATTGTTCCAGTATTCCAAATTCATTGTCACTGCTTCCATTCAAGCCATCATGTTCTTACATTTTTCTTTTGGATCTTGAAGACATCTTATCCTCACTTTCTATGTCCATCACTTTGTTAAATGGTTCTCCATATGAAGAATTTGGTACAATTTTCATCCTTTCCTTAATGAAGGGATAAAGCCTTCTATAAACCATCTTTTCTTTAAACCATCTATGGGTTCTTTTTATAATTTTACAAGTAATTCCTTGAGCCTATGATTATAAGCTCCTACACTTTTATGCTTACTTGCTTGGTACTACAGATTTCTGCTACAATTTTGTTGTCATCTTGAACCACTTTGAAATACTCTTTAAAATCCTTATTGTAATTTTTCCCATGCATTTAGGGAGACTAGTTTAGTCTCCATGTATCTGCAATTTGGTCCTTTGTGGCAACATACTCCAACTTTACTTGTTGCTCAACTACTTGCTCTCTCACGAAATGATAATCGGAATATGCTTTGTCCTGGAGTGCATAACTGGATTTTTTGATATGTTGATGGCACTTGTATTATCACAGAGTATGGGAATGGGATGCTCATACTCAACCTTAACATCTTTCAACATCTGTTTCATCCATAAAACCCGTGTGCAACAAGTTGTTGCTACAATATATTATGTCTCTGTTGTAGATAGGGAAACTAATGCTTGTTTCTTGCTTAACCAAGATACAAGGCAATTTCCGAGAAAGAATGCTCCTCCATTAGTTCTCTTCTTGTCATCAACACTGCCTACCCAATCCGCACTCATATATGTTGTAAGAGTGAAATCTTCACCCCTTGGATACCACAATCCAAAATCCATAGTCCCCTTCAAATATTTCAATATCCTTTTGACTGCATTTACATCGGTTTCCTTCGGAGCTGCTTGAAAACGTGCCACTAAACCAAGAGCTTGCATAATATCATGCCTTGTAGTTGTGAGGTATAGCAAACTACCAATCATGAATCTATACACAGTCTGATTTGCTATAGGAGATTCATCATCTTTGCTCAATTTACAACCAGTAACCATAGGAGTACTTACTGGATTACAATCTTTCATCCTGAATTTCTTTAACATCTCTTTAACATACTTGGTTTGAGAAATAAAGATCCCTTTATTTGACTAAGAAATTTGCAAACCAAGTAAGAATGATAGCTCTCCTAGCATCGACATGTCGAATTCCTTTTGCATGCTAGAGGCGAAGTCTTGGCACATCTTATCACTATTATCCCCAAAAACGAAGTCATCGACATATACCACAACAATCAACAACTTATCTCCTTCATCTTGATATACAGGTTTCTATCACCAATTCCTCTTTTGAAGCCTTACTCTTGAAGATATTTGTCTAACCTTGAATACCAAGCCCTTGGGGTTTTCTTTAGTCCGTAAAGGGCCTTCTTCAATCCACAAACATAATCCAAATTCTCTGATAGAATGAATCCTTCAAGTTATTCCATGTATACTTCCTCTTCTAGATTTCCATTTAGAAAAGCTGATTTGACATCCATTTGATAAACTTTGAGATTCTTGAAACTTGCAAGAGCTAAGAACATTCTGATAGTTTCTAATCATGCAATAGGGGCAAATGTTTCTTCAAAATCTATTCCTTCGGCTCGTGCATAGCCTTTGCACACAAGTCTCACCTTGTTCCTTATGACTTCCCCATCTTCATTTAGCTTGTTTCAAAAAACCTACTTGGTTCCGATGACATTCGTGTCCTTAGGTCTTGGGACTAACTCCCAAGTTTCATTCTTCTCTATTTGGTGAAACTCTTCCTCCATAGCCTTGATCCAGTATTTGTCTTCACTTGCTTCTAAAAAGTTCCTTGGTTCAACTTTGGAAAGCAAACAGAGATTTGCATGTTCAGTTGTATCGGCGTGTCTTCTTGTCTAAATTTTTGTGTCTTTGTCTCCAATAATTAGATTTTCAAGATGGTTCTTTTGAACAAATCTAGATAGTGTCTTGGGTGGTGCCTTTGATGGAGTCTTTGGATTTCTTTGCTCAACTTCTCGGGTTTCAATTTATTCCTTTGTTTCTTCTTCTTTGCAACTTTCTTCCTTTTAATAATCAATTTATTGTACTATCTCTTTTTGATGTCTTTCTTCGTCAACTCTCACATTTGCACTTTCAACAACCTTGTGCGATCTTTTGTTATAGCATTAGTAAGCCTTACTCCTTGTAGAATATCCAAGGAAGTGTTGTGACCTTTTCACACATCGCCCCATTCAAAATGGGGACCCCCTAATTTTTGCTCCATTCTGGTCTCTTGGCTCTGGTTTTGTGTCTCTCTCTCTCTTTCTGTCTCTTTCTGTTGTCCGCTTTTCGAGGATGTGTCCGTCTGTGAGCTTAAACGTAAAATTTTGGCCAAGTCTGAGAATTAGGGTTTTGAGTCTTCTAGCCAGTTCAAAGTCAAATGGAGTGAGTAAATTGGAATATGAGACTAACATTGCAGTCAGTGTGCTTCCAGCAAGTTCTCAGCTAAATTTCAGTAAATTCCAACAACTTACTATTTTTAGTAAGTACCAGATTTGGGGCGTTCTCTCAGCACTTTTGAAGTTTCGATCGTTACACTGCATCCAAAACATGTCAAGCTACTCATCTGCAAATTCTGAGCTGAAATGGACAACTTTCTATTTTTAGCAAGTTCACCTTCCAGAGTAGATTTTAGGGTTTATATGCAAAGTTCTTCAATGCATGTCTAGAGATTCTTTCTGGGTTTTCTGAAACCTTCGCGACGATATAACATGCAAAATGAGACGATGACTTTCAGTATTCAGTATTCAGCCTTCAGAGGCTATTTTTAGGGTTTGCATGTTGAAGTTTTATTTGCATGTCAAGTGATTCCTTGTGGGTTTTTCGAGACCTTCGCCATGGTATAACATGCAAACCAAGATCAGGACTTTTTCAGGAGCCGTCTTCAGAGGCTATTTTTAGGGGTTTGCATGTCAGAGTTTTTAACGCATGTCAAGTGATTCTTTATGGGTTTTTCAAGAGCTACGCAATGATGTGACATGCAAGGCGAGATGATCAGTTTTCAGAGACTTACTATTTTTAGCAGGTCCATTCCGACAGCTGCCCAGTGAGTCAAGGTTACAAACAGGGCGAAGTGCAACAGAAACAGGGTCAAACAGAGGCCATTTGATAGACATGCAAGTCAAATTAGAGTTTCCGGCTTCGGGACCCAAAATGAGGGGTAAAACGCCAAAATTTTCGAAAACCGGTGTATCCCACTGCGATCAGTATCTTTCAAGCTATCCATCGGTAAAATTTGAAGGCAATCGGAGCACTTACTATTTATAGTAAGGCATTCCAGAAATAGGCTAAAAATAGTAGATAAGCAGCAGGCGCCAGTGTGAACGGGCAAGTCTACCGATGAGGATAACAGCATTCAAATTTCAAGTCAAACGGAGTTGGGGAAGTGTCTAAATCAAGCAGTTGCTATAAATAGTAAACCACCTTCAGAAGCATGCTATAAATAGCAAGTTAGCTCAAGATGGTAGTGTGAACAGACTAACTAGGTCATGAGGATCCTATGGTTAAAATTTCAAATCAATCCGATCTTCAGAAGAGAGAAAACTTGGAACTTACTATTTATAGTAAGTATTGAGCTGGTAGAAGGAATGAGGAAAAAACGTCTAAGTCTGGAAAATATCCACCTCCACGCCCCAAATGCGCCCTCATCCAACATGAGATAGAAAAAAGTTTCTACGTGATGAAGATAAGTCCTGCTCACTACCTCAAATGCGCCCTCAAGGAGAAATAAGGTGATGGAAGCTAAAAAGTTTCTAAGGCATGGACTTAAATCCGCCTCATACCCCTAAATGCGCCCATGCAAGGTGGAGGTGCTAAAAAGTTTCTAAGGCATGAAGATAAATCCGCCTCATACCCCTAAATGCACCCATGCAAGGTGGAGGTGCTAAAAAAATTCTAAGTCAAGGACTTGAGTCCTCCTTCATGTGTGAAATGCGCCCTCTTTAAAGATGAAGGTGTTAGAAAATTCTAAGTGTTGGATAAGTCCACCTCCATACCCCAAATGCGCCCAAGCAAGCTAGGAAAAGACAAGTTTTTAAATCCTCCTTGGGGTCCAAAATGCGCCCAAGCTTGAAGAAGTCAAAGAGGTCAAAGGCGTTTAAAGTGTTAAGTCCACCTCATGTCTCCAAATGCGCCCATCCTTCTACATGTGTGAAATGCGCCAAAGTGAAAGTAAAGATGAGGGAAGTTACCATGGCGTTGAAGTCAAACAAGGTGAGGTTGATGGATAAAAATGACTAAGGTGCTTAGATTTAAATCCTCCTCCATGTATGAAATGCGCCCAAGATGAGTAGAGTAAAAGATGTTAAGGAGGGCGTAGAAGTTAATTTCCTCTTCAACATGCTATATGCGCCAAGGTACAAGGTGAGATGAATAAAAAATGACTAAGGCATGGAAGTTAATTCCTTCTTGACATGTAAAATGTGCCCCAAATATGTTGGAGATGGTGGCCTTCTAAAGGGTAAAATGTGCTAAGTGTTAATGAAAATTCCTCACCACAGGCAAAATGCGCCATGACTGAAGATGAATGGAAAGAAAATTTCCTAAGGCAAATTCCTCTTTGATGCCTAATACTGATGATATTGATTGAATATTTTTCCTAAGTGTTAATATTTAATTTCACCTCTAGAGGAAAATACGCCCAAGTTGAGGAAGATGTGAAATTTTCAGAGGCATGAATAAAATTGGCAATGGATGAGTCAGAAGGTGCCAGCTTCACAAGGATGATGAAAATTTTCAAGTCAGAGCAGGAAAATTACGCCTAGAGATGAAGAATTGGAATAAATGTGATGAAAAATATTTTTCTAAGGTAAAAAATTCAAAAATTAAATGTACCCCTTCGTTTGTAGACCCATGGATTCGACGCTTTCTAAAGGGAATTTTCTTCTGGGTATCAGACATTTGTGACGAGGAATGGATGTTAAAGTCTTCTACACTTCGCCAAGGCTTTCAGGATAAAAAATTTGATCGGCACTTGAATAATGAATTTTCCTAAGGAAAATTTAAAAAAAATTCTAAGGCAAGGAATAAAATGCCTCAGATGATGAATTTAAAGTTGATTCACTAGATGATTTTGATCGAAATTCTTCATGAAGGTGAATTTCCTTGAACAAGAGATGAATGAAATTAAGTGTCAGCACTCCAATTGGTGAATTTCTTAAAGATGCAACTGAAGTTAATATTTCCAAAAGATGATTTTAAAATACCAAGTGAAGTACGCCTTGGCCAGTCAAGATAAATCTTTTGAAATTCTAGAAGGTCAAGATTCCAGACGCCGAATGACAAGTGTTGCAATTGCCAGAGGAGGGAAATTCGAATTCCTGCTGTGAAGTAGTGGAGATTTAATGAATTGGCTAAACTTAGCTCTTTCTAGAATTCGACTTAGCTATATGAGCTGAACTTTGTTTCATTTTTCTCCATCAGCTAAGAAGTACGACTTGAGCTCTGAAGTAAAGATCGCAGTGCAAGTGAATAGTTGAGTATTGAAGAGGTTCAACTTGAGGTGGAAGAGGAAAGTTTGAAGCTGAACTTTGAAGAGTGCGAGTTTGAAAAGAGTCTAAGTGCTGAGAAATTGCTAAAAGTGAAGTGGGCCGATTTTCTCAAAGTTTTGAAGTTGCTGAAGCTTGCTTGAAAAATTTGCTAAGTGTTGAAGTTGCTGAAGCTTGCTCAGAAAACTTTGTAAGTGTTGAAATTTGAGGTTACTGCAGGAGAAGTTGAGGTTTGCAGATGAAATATAATGTTGCAGCTTCTCAATCTTAAAAGTCGACTGGCAGCTCCTACATGTTATTTTATTTTTTCTAAGTTAAATTGTTGAGGACTGTTTGTTGTTTTGCAGGATGGCTGAAGTAAGAGCAACTGGCAGAGATAGGAATGTTGCATCCAGGCAGGCTGTTATCAAGAAGCTGAGCAAGCCTTTCCTGCCGGAGTCGAAATTCACTTCGAAGTTGGGCAAGCTGGCTGCAACAAATTTGGGTTCTTTCAACATGGAGGCCTTTAAAAGTCGAATGATGGGAGTTGGCAGCCATCGTCCTTCAATCACTTCGCACAATATTGTTCGAAATGGACTATATGCAACTGTTGGTTTTCCGCCAGCTATTCAGTGTCCAGAGCTGATGATGGAATGTGCTAACTGCTACGATCTGGATCACAGGTCTATTGTTTCACCTGATGGTAGATTGTTCGCCAACCTCACTTTTGCAGCTATCGGCGAAGCATTTGGAATCCCATCACACGAGACGATTTATAAGACGAGAGAGCATGCTGAGCGTATGTATGCTTCAACATTCAAGAGATGTGCTAATATGATCAACGCTCGTTGGATGAACAAGCCCAAGCACTCTCGCACGAAGTTGCCGAAGCAGATAATATCAAATGATTTGAAGTAGGAGTACTATGACTTGATCATGATGCTCAGCAGAGTTGGAGGTTGTCCTCAAGCATTTATCTTTGAGCCATGGATGTTCTATTATATCAACCTCGTACTGGAAGGAAAAGAACACATCAACTGGGCGGTGATGATTAGTGACAATTTGCATGAGCAGCTCCGGAGCTTGAGGAGGACAAAGACTTTTTACGTGGGCTCATACGTTGTATATATGTTGGCTTGTATGACGAAGTACAGGGGAATATCCTACAAAGAGCCAATTGGATGTGGCTCTCATCAGTTCAAGATCCATGAGGCTTGTCCACAGCTGCACCCGACAAGCACATCCAATTACAAGCGAGTCAATGATGCCTTCACCATGCATATAACAAGATCACTTCAGCAAAGGACTCATCATAGGATCTCCAGGGAAGCTCAAGAATTAATAGAAAGGTATGGGTGCTGGTTTATTCAGTTTCTGAAATTTACTTACATCAGGCTGCAAGGGTTTTCTTCATACCCGTATAGATTGCCTAAGTACCCAACAAATAGAATTTTGATGTTAGAGATATCTAGGCAACTTGTTGCCTATGATAAGATTCAGAAGAGAAAGAAGAAGGGAGGGCTTGACTTCCCGATTATCATGGGGAATTCAGATAAAGTGTGTCCTTCACTTCAGGGAGCCAGGGAAGCTGAGAATGAGCTTCAATTCTTCCACTTTTCTTATCACACCAGCAGACAGCATTATGACCCCCATAGCAATATCAGATGGATATTGTCAGAAGAGTTCAGGCACAAAGCAAATATTGAAGATTACTGGGCTGGTACATCAGATGAGGCTGAAGTCAGAAAGAGGATGTTCTCGAGGCTACCGTTGAGCATGATTAGGGAGTGAAATTATCCTAGTACCAGATCAGGTGGATGAGGACATAAACGTTCTCCATTCAGATTATGAGGCAGTGAGGGACACGCCACTTCCACTCCCAGATTGGTCAGAGCCGGAGATTGTTGATTTGGACACACTTTGTATACCAGTCCTGACTTTCACCAGAGCATGGGTTGAAAGACATGTGAACAGATTGAAGAGTAGGTCAATTCCTTTGACTTACAATTTGATGGGAGATCATAGGACGCTGACTACCAGCAGGAAGAAACAGGTTACTTGAGGTCCAAAATCTCGAAGGACAGAGCCAGTTCAGCCGGAGCCTCCGAGAATTGTAGTAGAGTCACCTACGCCATTGGAGACACGTTCTCCAAGTATACAGGAGGTTTCACTATTCGCTGATCAGAGAAATGCATTGAATCAGGAGCAGGAATTACATGAGGAAAATCAGCCACCACGAAGAGAATCAGTTGGCCAGAGTGTCAATGCACCCACTAGAGATAATCAGCAAGAGGAAGATGAGGAAACTGCTATCGATACACACTTCCAGCGTGAGTTTGAGGTGGCTCTAGAGGATGATGCAGTTTCAGGAGATACTCAGCCCATAGAGGCCGATGAGCCTCGCCAGAATGAAATTGAAGTAGAAGTCCGTGAGGAAGAGGCAAGAGATGAGCAGCCTTTTGTTATTTAGCAGGTAGTACCTGATTGGCTCAGAGATAGAATGAGAAGGAGCCCCAGTGAAGAGGCTGATCCAGCAGTAGAGATGGAGGAATTTTTGAGTAGAATCAATGCACCTCCAACCAAGAAGAGAGCTAGGAAATTTTCAAAGATCTCAACAGATGAGGATGGCTCTCGCACCCTTCATGTGGTTGTGCCAAGAGTTGAGTGTGATCGAGATGAAGCAGTTCCAGAAAATTACATGATCGCCACTTTGGAGTTAGGTCGCCCCACAGGAGCACAGATTATTGAGGAGTGTGATAACTCCTATCAGGCGCTTAAGGACAGATTGCTCAGGACTAAAGGCAAGTACAAGAAATTGAAGAAAGAGCACAAGTCTTTGATTGGCTACGTGCAGCATTTATCTCGTCCTTGTGGGCAAGAGATTTCGGCACTTGAGCTCCCAGTCGAGTTATCTAGAGAATCAGTTAATGGCCTAGAAGATTTGAGGAAGATGGCACAGGGGGCGGACAAATGGGTTGCAGGTGTTCGTGCCGAGACAGAAAAGTTCATGGAAGATCTTGCTCGTGCTTACTAGCAAGCTTCCGACATTATGGCACGGATGGAGACAATTGATCAGGCCTAGGGTGATGCTCATGTCTATTAGAGCAAAGTTATTCAACGTCTGGAGGCCTTGATGCATACTCCCTTGCAGATGTTGATTGATGGAGGGGTGATTCAGGGGGGTGATAGGTACGATTTTGCTGGATGGTACTCTTCAGTTGTCACAGGACGTGGGTTCTTTGATGCAGCACAAGCGGATTCAGATAGAGTCAGGAAGGCTATGATGAACATTGTTGATGGAGTCTTGAACACCTTGGAGGCTATCTTTGCTAGGAGGCTGAATTCCGATGAGGTGACTTTTGATAGTTTGAGGAGTAGGCTGCCACCTTTCTTTTCGGAGGTGAAGACTTTTTTGCAGGATGACTTTGAAAACATTTTGACTTTCTCCAACCTGATTCAGAATACCCAGGATGCCTTGACCGCTTGGAGAAAGTCTTGAACACGGCATGGGCAGTCAATTACGGTGTTAGAGTTTCAGCTTGATCATATTTCGCCGATCTCAGTTCAGGAGGTTGAGGCTGTGCTTGCTAGATTCATTGATTTCGCAGCCAAGGAGAAGGAGAATGGAAACGCACTTCTAGATGATGACCTTCTGGAAGACTGATTGTGGGCATTAATTGTTTTTGCTATTTTGGGAGTGAGTGGGAATCTTTTGATTCATTTATTGTACCACTCCCCACTCTGGTTGTTTTTAGGGTTAGGGTTGAGGTGGCTTAATCTAAGCCATTCATTTGATTGTAATTTGAGCCGTCCATTGGACTGGGCTATCTATAAAAGGGGCATCCCCCCTCATTTGTATTCATTAGATTAGACATCAGACTAGAGACTAGAGCAAAGTGATTGATAGTATAGTTGTGTAGCTTAGCTTAGCATAATTTGAAGAAGGAAAGTTCTCCCTTTGAGAATTTTGTAAGGAATTGTTACGAAGACTCATAATAAAAGAGTTTCATTGATGGTGAATTTGTCTTTTGTTATGAGCAGTTAGTGAGGTTTCTTCGCCCTTCAACTTCAAGTAGGACATAAGTTAGAGTAATTTTTATTTTCATGCAAGTAGTTAATTGTGGGTGGTTGTGTTTGATTTAAGTGAGATTCGTTTAATCCATACCACTAGCAAACTTACTGATGGTAAGTTTTCCCTGCATGGTCAACTGGAATACTTTTCAGACTTAACTTCGATTGTGATTCACATGTTTGTATGCATCGTCTTGATGGTATTTGCATTGTTGAGTCGTAATCTGAACACCTTTCGTTGCTCCCTCGAAGATTGCACCAACCTTGTTGAAGCTGTCCAACATGAGGCAAGACAAAGTTCGGTTGAAGTTCACTGAAGTCAAGCTTAACGCCTCTTGCACTTAGACTAGGACATAAACTTTCTAATCCCTGCAGCCATTCAATTCAGTACATTTCTGGTTAGTTTTAGGAAAATGCATACCTCAACGCTAAATCATTCGAACAAAAATTCCCTTCCAATCATTAACCTGTTGTCAACTGCAAACATCCTGAACAATTGTGTAAGTCCCCTCGTGTAAACAACAAATCACAACGAACCTACTGAGGGTATTCCATAGCATTTCGGAACCTTGGAGTTGAACATACGAACTTTCTGGCAATCTTAGCGTATGGAATTCTTTGATCAAGAGAGAATGGAGTAGCCTTCGGATACTTTGTTCTGCTGATTGGTGTGGTCACAAAAATCACTTCAACAGGTGTGTGACATATAAGTGTTGACGATGAATATCCCTATGTGTAAGCAGCCGCTGGGCATTGTAACAAAATTATATGTTGAGCGATACATAGTTAGACAGCAGATTGCTAAGAATATGGGCATGAAGGGAGCTACAGTCTTTGTCAGGAAAAGTCTGTGAATTGAATAACAGATCAAACTTTCATAATTTATTTGTCTATTCTCTATTATACTTGGCAAGTTTAAACGTTTAATAAACTCGGTTATAATAGTAGACAATATATTGAAATTCCTTATAATTGCTCTCGCTTGAGTATAAATTACAATTTGTTATTTATCATGTCACATCCTTGAAGTAAACGAAGCAATATTAAGCCAAGTACCAAACCAAATCTCTACATCTTTACTTCATGCCAACTGTTTCACATAATGATTAAGGGATAATAGTGGAAATTGGGTGAAAATTCAATAAGGGATCTTACAGAACCTAAGGACCCTTACTAGAAACATGAAACAAAAAGTCTAGAAAAAGGAATGGAAATTTGCAACCATTATACAAGGGATATGAGAGGAGGTATAAATCGCAGGGTTACCCGGGGACGCGTCCCCCCCCCAAAATCCCCCGTCCCGGTTCCGGGGACGTCCCGGGTACCAGGGGACGACAAGGGGACGGGGGGGCACCGTCCCTCTTTTTTGCAAAAAAGCGGGAAACATCCCGAGGACGGGGGGACGACTTATCCCAAAAGAGGGACGGCTAACAGTCCCGGGGACAGCAGGGGGACGGCTGAGTCGTCCCTCGACTATCCCGGGGACAGCCGGCCGTCCCCCGCGTTTTAAAGCGCCTAAACTCAAAAAAAAAAGCAAAAAATTTAAAAATAACGCCCTGCCTATGTGGCATGTGTGGGCCCTACTATGTTTTACTCTCTTATGAATGAAAGGAGCCCTCTAAAAGTTCATTATTTTCATTTTGTTTGTGTAGGGAGCCAAGGGTTTGAGAAGAAAAAAAATTGCAGCCATTGAAGGAGAAGAGCAACTGTTTGAAGGAGGAGAGGAGGTTGAAAGAGTGTTGTTGGGAGTGCAAATCCATCAAAAAGGTATGCATTTTCTTTCACTATTCTTATTTTTTCATTTTTTTGCAAAATATGAAGTATTCATAGTCTGATTTTTTTTATTTTTTTCATTTTCAGTCAACACTTGCATTCTAAAAACAAAAAACATGAGCAACAGTGAGGGTGGGAGTGATAGTGAAGTTGAAATGCAAGTTAGAAGGCAAACTAGAGAGCAAATAACCCCTACCCAACACCATCATTCATCAACCAATACCAAAACTATGAAGGACTATGCAAAACACCCAATAGACAAAAAAAAACCATTCCTTCAATTTGTGACAGCCATGGGTGAAAGACAAAAAAATTCAGGGGGGAGTAGGGTTTGGTTGTGCCATGTTTGTGAAAAGGAGTTTAGGGGCAGCTACACTAGAGTTAGGTCTCATTTTTTGGGTGAGGTGGGCCATGGAGTTAGAACGTGTCCTGCATTGACAGATGCACTATTTATAGAGTGCCAAACAATTCAAATGGAGTGTGATGGTGGGGTTCAAACTGGGTCTCCTTCTTTCCCAAGTTCACAATCGTCTATGCCTACTCCTACTCCTAGTCCTTCCACGGTTGGTAGTAGTGTTATCTTAAGAGGAAAGAGGAAGGTGATTGGTGGTGATAAGGGAGCCTCAGTTGAGTCCATGTTTCAAAACCAAGCACGAGAAACCTGTGAATCCTCCATTGCCAAATTCTTTTTTGCCCATGCCATTCCATTTCATGTGGCCCGTTCCTCTTATTTCAAACAAATGGTGAAAGACTTAGTGTTGTTGGTCCTTCATTTGTACCCCCTGGAGATCATAAGCTACGCACCACCCTCCTAGACAAAGAGTACTCCAAAGTTAATGTGTTAATGGAGGAGATGAGGCAAACATGGATGAGGACGGGGTGCTCTATAGTGATGGATGGGTGGACTGATTGTAGACGTCGGCCACTCATCAATGTCATAGTCACATGCCCTGCTGGTTCTTATTTTCTTAGAGCCGTAGATTGTTCAGGGAGACGTAAGGATGCTGACTTCCAATTTTCCATTTTGAGAGATGCCATAGAGGAGGTTGGGGCTGCAAATGTGGTGCAGGTGATCACCGATTCAGCACGTGTGTGCAAATCGGCTGGGTTGATGGTGGAGGGTACTTACAGGCACATATTTTGGACCCCATGTTGTGTTCATGCATTGAACAATGCATTGAAAGACATAGGGAAGATGGATTGGGTGAAGAAAACGGTGGCAGAAGCTAGAGAAATTCAGATGTTCATTTGCAACCACCACACCTCACTTGCTCTTTTCAGGACATTTTCAAAAAGGAGTTTCTCAAACCTGTTGATACAAGGTATGCCATTTACTTCATTTTGTTTCACTTTCAATTTGTATTCATAATCTGATTTTGTTTTAAATTTTTATTTTTTAATGAATCATTGAATTAATGAATGTAGATATGCCACATACTTCATCCTATTGGAGAGGATGGTTGAGGTGCATGAGCCTCTACAACTGATGATGGTCAATGCTGAGTGGACTAGATGGCCTAATGCAAGTTCTACTCAAGGAAAGAGCATCAAACAAAAGATCCTCGATGATGATTGGTGGGCCAATGTGAGGTAAGACATATTAGATGGCTGATTTTCATATTAAATTTCTGATTTTAATATTTTAATTTTATTGTCCAATGTTCCAACTTTTGAAGTTTCTAACATGTCAAATAACTTGTCAACTAATTATTTTGAACTTTTTGTTTGCATTTTGCAGATATATTTGCTCCTTTATCTCGCCCATTGTAGATGTCATTAGATATGCTGATACAGACTCTCCTAGTCTTGGAGAGATATATGAGACATTTGACACTATGCTTGGGAAGATCAGGCAAGTTATTTTGGCAAAGGACCCCACTTTGGATTTATATGAGCAACACATTAGGCCCATTGTGACGCGGAGGTGGAATACAATGAACACCCCGCTTCATATGGCTGCCTTTGCTCTAAATCCAAAATGGTATGCACCAAGGGATGGTAGGGTGCCTCCATGTGATGATCCTGAGGTTTTAGATGGGTTCACACGGGCCATTGAAAAGATTTATCCAGCCGAGCAAGCTTCAATACTTCGGTCACAATTTCTAGACTTTGCTAATCTTAATGGCCCAAACTTGAGCAAACCACAGGCGAGGTTGGATAGAGCTATATTAGCTCAAGGGAACCCTATTGGATGGTGGACCTATCATGGGAGAGATACACCGCAATTGAAGATACTTGCCACTCGCCTTCTTGCACAGGTTGCTAGTTCCTCTGCTGCAGAGAGGAATTGGTCCACATATGGCTTTATCCACTCTGTCAAGAGGAATAGACTTACCTCTAGACGAGTAGAGAAGCTAGTGGCCGTTCATAGTGCTCTTCGGCTTCAGGATCGACAGACTCCAGAGTATCGACAGACTCCAGCTCTACGGTGGGATATTGATCCCGAGGACGCGGCTCAGATAGATGAGGAGGAGACAGCTGAGGGCTTGGTTGGGGTCCCATTGGCTGAGGAGGAGCATTACGGTGGCAGTGACTCAGAGGATGACTCTGATTTTGATGCAGTTATGAGAGATGATTAGGGGCAGCAGTGCTCTTTGTTTATTTTGTAAATTTGTATTCATTATTGACATACGATATTGTATTTTGATTTTCATAGCAAACTAAAACTTTAAAACTATATGGCAGCAATGTAGCCTTTGGGCATTTTGATATAAGTTTATAAATTATAACTTGGAGGTTGTTTCATGATTTGTGTAACTGTATGTTAATTTTGAATGCGTATTGACTATTGACTCTATTGAGTATTGGCATAATGTTGAACACAAATGTTATATGTTAATGTTCTATAATGTGTATTATGCATGCCTTATTCATGTTATCTATTGAATATTTAAAATTTCCCTATATTTTTTAAATTTTCCCTATATTTTTTTATAGTCGTCCCCTGCCGTCCCTAATTTTGGCCTCGAAAATCGGAAACTTGGGGACTCGTCCCGCCATCCCCTGCCGTCCCCGTCCCGGAAACTTGGGGTAACCTTGATAAATCGTCTAAAATATCAACTTGAACAGATCCCTTGCCAAGATGTGAAACCATGTACTGAAACAAATATGGAGTTTCAAAATGAGGCACGAGTTCTTATTGCATTTGAGTAGAAAATAAACTGACAATAGAGACAATGGGAGCCTCAACCCCATTTCACAATTCTACAAGGTCAAACACTAAGGCAAATATGGGGATTCCTCTTCCATTGAGCCACAAATATGAGAATTAGGCAATATGGGCAACCACAATTTTTTTTGTTTTTGTTCCTCATAACACTTAGTGTGCAACCTTCTTTGGAGGGTACCATGTGGAATAGGAAATTGCCTCATGAGGAAAAGTTGACAAGTACCAAATTTTGGTACTACAATAGTATTATTTTTAATGTTTCTTCAAGTCCTTATTAGAAGCCATTGGTTACCACATTGACCAAGGCAAATAAGGGGTTCAATGACCTAAGCAGTTATGAATTGACTCGCACATTAGTGGAGGATAAGGTCCAAAATACATATAAGTTATTAGATAAACAAAAAGAAATTTGGAAAAGCAAGGGTTGCAACATTTTATCTAACACATAAACAAATGCCAAGAATAGGACACTTCTTCACTTTTTAGTGGCTTCAAGAGGGCAATTCGTCTTTTTGAAGTCAGTTGATGCCTCAAAATGTTGAAACCTTGCATAACATGGATGAGATGATGATGGAGGTGGAAGTAGATAATGTTATCTAGATAGTGACAAATAATGCATATGCATATGTGGCAGTTGGTAGACTACTAAAGGCGAGACACCCTACGTTATTTTGGAGCCCTTGTCTCACCTACTGCCTTGACCTTCTCCTTGAGGATGGGGAAGTTTAACCAGGTGAAGAATATTGTGGAAGATGCAAGGAATATTACCAAATACATGTACAATCATACATGGGCCCTGAATCTCATGAGAGTGCACACTAATGTAAAGTAGCTCATGCATACAAGAGTCGCACAATTGCCACTAATTTTCTCACCTTGTAGAGTATAGCATATATTACTCATCCTTAACCACATGTTTGTGAGTAAAAGGTGGTTAGAGAGACCTTACTATAGAAAGGCTAAAGAAGAGAGGGTCATGAAGACCATTTTTTATGATACATTTTTCAAGACCATTCAAATCATCAAGATAAGTTTTTGATCAAAATTTCATTATGTTTTTTTTTTTTAATTTAGAATGTTACAAATTGGTTTTGTAAAATTTTAATATTTTAATATGCTACTTTTTATTTTATTTATTTTTTATTTAGTTTAATTTTCTAATTTCCTTTTCATTCACTCTATTGTTTTAAGCAACAAACCATTGGTTAGGGTTCTACGAGTGGTTGATGCAGATAAAAACTCCATGGGATATCTATGTGAGGCCATGGATGGGGACAAAAAAGCAATTCAACATTTGTATCGGTTGAATAGAATCAAAATTGAACCCATATGACACATTATTGATTGAAGGTAGAACCAACAACTCCACCAAGATAGTCATGTTGTTGTCTACTATTTAAACTCCAAGTTTTTCTTCTTTCTTTCACTTAAGCAAATGCAAAGGTTATGCTTGGCCTCAACATGTGTATTGAGAGGTTGGTCCTCAACAACAACCTTTGAGACCTCATACAAAATGAGATACAAAATTATAAGAGAGCAAAGAGGGTATTATTTTCTTCAGCTTTATGCATTCATAGGAAAGTGAGTCCATGGCTAGGTAAGAAACATATGTTTAATTTGAGTTTACAATTTATTTTAGCTTTTAAGTTTACTAAAATTCTTACAAAGTTATAAATGTTATCCTTGCAAATTTGTGGTGGTAAGATTTTAGTGTCACAACATCTAATCTTTAAAAGCTTTCCCTCTGTAGTTTATCCCAATCTTGTAGCTCTTCTAGTTGTGAGTGCGACTAGGGGGGTTTTTTAGGGCATTCATACAAAAGAGTACAACAAGTCGACTCAAAAGCAATTGAATGACCTTGTCTTTGTGTAGTACAACCTTTGTTTGCATGAAAAAAAGGGTATAGGGGTGAAATGCACATCATGTGCTTGACCTCAATGACGTCAATCCATATTCGAATTGGGTTGCTAAGGTTGCAGATCCATCATTAACTAATGAGATTGTTAATTTGGAGAGGGATACAGCCAAATGGAAAGCAAATGTGGTAACATGTGAGGAGGCAAAAGGCAAGTTTGTCGAGTCATCAAGGTCAGATTCATTGCACACACAGCTTGGTCCTATGCTTGAGGCTCTTATTGAGGATACCACAATTGTACCATCCATTTCCACAACAACCACACAATAATAGCAAAAAAAATTGAGCTTTAATCATAGAAGAAATTTATGATTTGTATTTTTTGTTGATATTGAAACTTGAAGTTCATATGTATTGTATTTTTTGTTGATATAGCATTTGCACATGAGTAGTATGTAGCACTGCATGAGGTGTCTAACTAAAAACTAGAAAATAGAAAAGAACAGGATGTAAAACTAACAATACTATGTAAAACAAAAAGATCCCAGTTAATAAGTTACATATGGTAACGAAACTTCTTTAAACATAAGTGTAGCATTAACAACTCTCATGAACTTGCCCTTGAATGATTAGGACTAATATTTTACTTCCTAAATATTTCTTCCCTAGACAATAGAAATGTTATCTATTTTATTTCACAATAAGGGAATTAGCAATGAGCCATCTCCAACTCTTTGTCCCCATGTGGAAATGCTGCCTATGAAAGAACATAAGTGTTATATCTTAAACCCTCCACCAAATGTCTACACACATTTGACTTGTGCTGATTCTTCCTTCTCCTTAGTGTTCATCCTCTTCTCATTCTTAATGCATTCTTAAAAATTGCAAACACTTTTTCATTACTATTTTTCTACAAATAATTGTGTGCAAAATTTGTAAACTTTCTTAATGATCATAAATTCACAAGAAGTTATTTTTGGAACTGTGAAGGATTCTTCTCCCCTTTTCAAATTTGTCTTCACATTTTCATGGTGTGGTTTTCAAGGTAACTGGTCCTTTTTAAATTGCATTCAGTTACTTAAGATTCAACATGTTTTGCAGTAATCTGGGAATTCTAACTTTCAAAAACATGTGAAGCCCATAAACAGTATATAAAACCCTCAGTATGTTTTATGCTAGTTATCTAGGAATTGCAAGATGAAAAAATCAAGACTCAGGCAGAGGGAAACTGCAATAGCATATTTCCAACCTGGCAGCAAGATGCAAAAAACTCTTGAAGCCACATGGTGTTTACCTGAGTAATCTTTAAATTACACATGCTTAAATTATGAGTGCCTGGTTTTAATGCAATACCACTATTGCCTGAAAAGGGATCAAATCATGTAGATAGTTATCCAAGCCCAGGGTAGATTCTCTCTGCTAGAAAGTAGAAAGAAAGAAATTAAATTGAAGACGACAAATGACAAAGTAGGTGATTGTGCTTGAAATAACCAGTTATAATAGAGAACAACTAGTGTAAGAAGACCCTTGACTATGAAAGTGAATATACACAATACAAAAATAAATGGAAAGAAATAAAGCAAAACAGGATAAACTGAAACTGGTAACAAGCCTCCAAACAACAACATAAAGTAGAGTCAACTAAGTGAGGGAATGTTCCCCACACTCAAGCAATGAAACATGGAGGAGTAAGACCAAAACATGTGGAGATAATGTCTTTCAATAACAACGATAATTAATGGGTATTTCAAAACTACATTTATATATCAGATTTTATGCAATATCAATCTTGCATAAACTGAAATTGCCATATAAATAAACTATTGAGCCCATGAGTGGATTCTGTTCTACTGTCTACATCATAGGACACCTAAGAGGTAGTCAATGATAATATGAGTAGATACCTATAATTTATTGGCCTACTATCATGGATGGTAAAGTTGCATGACACATTGGCTGTCTAATATCAAAGACACTCCAAATTGACCAAGATCACAATACATTGATGAGTAGATTGTGTCAGTCCAACCATATTTCAATTTCAACAAATCTGCTTAAAACTAGTAGAATAATTAAAATTATATCTCTTTAATGGTCAATATTGTACATATTAGATAGTTTCTATTTTTTACTTTTGTTCACGATTGTTTCGTAATAGAAACATCATCTCTTGTAATTGCTATATGTACATTTCATTCTTTGAATAAAATCACCTTGAAATCTTCTTGTTTCATGGTATCAAAGCCATCATCAATCGAACGGGAATTTTTTGCATACTAGAAATCGTGTCTCTGGTTTAGCGGGTTGAAGATTATTGTGTTTGTCGTGTTCTATCTGCCTCCCGTGTGAGCTCATTTGCCTCCCGTATCGGCTCGTTTTGTTTATCCTGTGTCGACAACTTCACTTGCCTTATGTTCGTGCGTGATTGGGTGTCTTGCGTGATTGGGTGTCTTGGCGCACGTCTCTCTCTACGTGAAGTCTTTGCCACGGGTCCTGGAGTTGAAGAGCCGTGTTCGTGCATCGACTGTGATCAAGTTTCACATGATTGTGAATTTTGTCATTCTGTGAAGAACCGTGGTCATGCATTTTGTTTCTTGACTATGCTGGAGTGAAGAGCCGTGTTCGTGCATTTGAAGGTGTTGGCTTTTTTGTTTTGGACACTTCTCTTTTGGGCGTCGCTATTCTCTCTATGCAACACGCATCCTCTAGCTTCCCGCTTTTTCCCTGTATTTTGTGCAACCCGGCATCCACATTTTGTCGAGCTTGACCCGTAACTGGCGTCTTTCCTACACCTGCTCTTTTTTTCCTAACGACATCGATTTATGTGGCATTTGATCCTTTCTGGCCTATGCGAGTTGCCTTCTCTGGTGGAGTCAGATTTGTATTTTTCTGCCATCGATTTTGTCTGTTTTGTCCCATGTATCCAGCGTCCTCTTTGGTGCATGATTTGTGATTATTCTGTCAACATCATCGGGATTTGTGCCTTCAATTATCTAATAAATTTCTGCATCTGTGGGATTTTGTGCCTGAAAATGCCTCAATTTTCAATATATTGGAATTTGTGTCTTGGGTTCTGTGCATTCAAATTTTTTTAGCCTCTTTTGTGTATCTCATTTTTCGTGCTTCAAAAAGCATGAAAGATGGCAAGTTTGACCAACATAATGTTGGAAGGAAATCAGTGATTCAATGGCAGAAACTATAATACTTGGAAGCAGCGAATGATGACGATCTTCGAATATCGGTGTCTTGATCAAATTGTTCTAGGCACTACTACTCATCCCACAACGGCGGGTAAAGACCAAGAAAAGTTTGACGAGCAAAATCGTGCAGCGGTGATGCTCATTAAACTATCTGTTACCAATGATTAGCTTCCACAAGTTTCATCCGGAAAATCAGCTGCTGAGATTTGGGAGTATTTGAAAACCTTGCATGAGACCTCCGACAAGAGTCGTACGTCCTTTCTAAAGAACCAATTGTTCTCCATCATGATGGATGAGAGAATGTCCTTATAGGAGCATCTAACAAAGATTCAGGACATCCGTGATCAGCTGGAGGCGATTGGTCGGAAGATGGAGGAAAAAGACATGGTAGTCATCACTTTGAAAAGTCTACCGAAGTCTTATGAGCACTTTGTTGAAACTCTCAACATTACATCGACTAATGTTGATTTGAAGTTTTTAGAGCTTTGTACCATACTTTTGCAGCAGGAACGTTGGAGACAACAGTTTGGTAGTAGTGCTTCTTTGTCCTCTACAGAGCAAGCTTTTGCAACCAAGTCTCGGGCTAAGAATAAAGGGAAAAGTCAGCCTTCGCAGCAAAAAGGCTCAGGTCAACCTCAGGACAGCCCCAAGAAGAAGAACATTCAGTGTAATTACTGCCACAACTATGGTCATATGAAGAAGGATTGTCGTCAGCGTTTGGCTTTTGAACAAAAGAAGCAGGGAGGGTCTCAACCAAAAGCAAATGCTGTCGAGCACACTAAGCAGAAGGAGTCTACCTTGTACGCCTTTATGGCTAAAAGACCTGCAGATCATATGAAGTCCTCTACCTGGTACATTGATTCAAGTGCTTCGCGACACTTCACCCATCGGCATGATTGGTTCACCGACTTGTCTCCTTTCAATGATTCAGTTATTTTTGGAGGAAGTGAAGAGTATACCATTGTCGGCAAGGGCAACGTTTAGATTCAGTCTGTTGGGAGGAATCTCATATTCCTCAATGTATACTACGTTCCTAACATGGAACTGAACCTTCTCTTTGTCAGTCAGATTATGCGGCACTCTCCTTAGTTGGATGCGGTATTCAGTGCACATAACTATTCGATTGTTGATCAGGAGACTCGCACCACTATGGTTGTTGGCATTGAGGATCATGGTCTATACAGACTTGTGGATACAGGTGATTCTCCAGAGTTAGCCATGGCAGCCAGAAATTCTTCCATCACCAATTGTTGGCATCAGCATTATGGGCACTTAAATGTGCACTATCTCTCTCAGCTATCTCGGGAGGGACTTGTAGCTGGTTTACCTGAAATCCAGACTCAGCATCATGGAGTTTGTGCAGCTTGTCAGGCTGGGAAGTAGCACAGGACACCATTCTCGGATGGTGACTCATGGCGAGCCTCTAAGGTACTACAGTTAGTTCACGCTGATGTATGTGGGCCAATGAATACACCTTCTGTCACTGGTTGCAAGTATTTCTTGCATTTTGTTGATGATTTCAGTCGTAAAATGTGGGTGTACTTTCTTAGACAGAAATCAGATGTGTTTACTGTATTTCAGAAGTTTAAGGCCTTAGTAGAGAAAGAGTTTGGTTGTTCCATAGTCACTCTTAGGTCAAATAATGGGGGGGAATTTTGTTCTACTGACTTCTCCAACTTTTGTGATATACAAGGCCTACACTCCTCAGCAAAACAACGTTGTAGAGCAGCGCAATCGCACAATCACTGAGATGGCCCGCTCCATGTTACAACACAGGAGTGTTCCTAAGAAATATTGGGCAGAAGCAGTCTACACTGCCGTCTATCTCCTTAATCGGTCTCAGGAGTGTTCAGAAACCCTGTACGATTTCAGATAGAGAAGCCAAATTATATCAGCTTCCCACCAATAATAGAAAGGGAAAAATAATAACAGCTTTAGTTTAAAAACTGCATGTTCATTAAACATTTGAAATTGATAGAATACAACACAAAAAAATAATTAAATGTATAGTGATATTTGCACTTCTTAATTCATATTGCTGGCAAATAAGATCTTTTCTATGTACATTGGGAAATATTTATTTCTAGGTAAGTTTTATGCAGCAATATGTGATGCCCTCTATCTAATGTTTTTATTTTGTTTTTATTTTTTTAAATCAGAATGATGCCAGGAAGAAAAAGAACAATGCACTGTCCAAAACTCATAAAAATATTAGAGGCAGATGAACAGAACCAATCCTCACTAGTATACACTTCACTGGCATCACACCTTGTGCATCTAGAAGCATAGAAATGGGCTCATGGGTCCCACACATGTTGACTCAGTGGAAAAGGGACATTACAAATATTAGATATAGAAGCTCAATAGAACAAGACATATCTTGCAAAAACTAGAACATTTCCAGCCAGTTAAGCCTTTTGATGTACTAGGATGGTTTTGAGAAGTTGTTCAAGAAAAGATTACCCAATTCAGAAATCCAATTTTGTAAGGGAAAGAAAAATATTGTAAAAACTGAATATGCATGTACATGTGCCTGTGTATGTGTGTGTGTGTGTAAAATTTTAACTGCTGTCTTGAGAATTGTAAATTTAGTGGAATGTGGATTTGCAGAGAAATGAAATTTAAATTTCTAAAAAAGAAAAGAAAAATAAATATCTCAATTGGATCACACCAATTCAGTATGTCTGAAAATTCAGATCCAATGGGACTAGGGTTAGAACTGGCAGAACTTGGACCATAGTTAGTGACAGTTCTATACAATCATTTTTGTCCTAGATTATAGTTGTGGTTCATATTATCAAACATCACAATGTAGCAGTAGAATAAACAAACCTTTTGAACACGACCTGATATTGCAACTAAACGGCTTTTGATCTGCCTGACTCTTTCAAGATTGAGAGTACTGATTTTAGATGTCAACTCATCCAGTGCTGGATATGCCTCTTCTTCCAGAACTCCAGTCTGCAAGATAAAAGTTAAAGCTACAGGGATAAGAACATGGTCAACCCAAAAATAAATTAAGCAATTCATAAACAATAATCCAACACTTGAATGCTACAATTAAACATTATTTTAAATCTAATATTAAAACCACTCATCAACAACGATACATATAAATCAAACAATTCTGAGGTTTATGTATGGCACTAACAGAATCTAATTCAACAGCCTTCCGATTGGGTTATAGCATCATCTTCATTACTCTGATGGACTTCCAGTCCTAAACTAGAAATTTTTAAATTGTCCATGCCCATTAGGACCTCTTATTCTAATAAACAGTGTTATGCCCAAAATTAAAAATTTTGCTTCATTAAGGCATTTTGTAAAAGTGGTTAAAGTCTTGTAAAAGTTGTTGTCAAAAGTCAAAATTTTCCAAAAATAGAAATTTTCTAGGGTTTTTTGGGTTTGTTGTCAAATGGATGCTGGCAAAAGTTTCTAAAAATAGAATCTTTGATTGGAGGGTCCTAACTGATTTTGATTGGTTGAAAATACTTCCCGATCAAGTTGGTCCAGTCAGAATTGTCAAAAGGTCAGTATTTCTCTGGTGGGTGGTTTATTCTACTTTTTCAAAAGGCAAAACATGAGCTCCAAGGTCATCAATGGAGGAGGGTCAACTGCCAGGTTTCAGATACAAGGTCTCAGATGTTGCACATGCAACGATCAACGAACAAAGGCATGTAAAACGATGAACGAGGAAAGCAAATTGAAAAAAGTTGAAAATTGTGTAAAATATTCTAACACTGGAAAACCCAGGTGCCTTATTTCAAGGGAGGCGCCCGGCATTTCATGCCTTAGAAAATTTCTCGTTTTTCAGAAAATGTGTAATCTCCTCTGTCAACCGAGTTCCAATTGCGCAGAAAGCAATCAAAAGCAGTTTTTAGGGTTTGAAAAGTTGGAAGTCATCTCAGATATGTTCAGGCTCTTCAACAAATCCACCATCTAGTTCAGAGGATCCATCAGATGGTGGGAATTGCCGATCAAATGGAGACATTTCACACAAAACAGAGAAAGTCAAAGGAAAAGTTGAAAATTATGATAATTTGCCTAAGTCTGGAAGGCTTAGGCACCATTTTTCAAGGAGGGCACCTAGGTTCTTGTGCCTTAGAATATTTTCGAGCATTCAAAAAAATTCAAAAACACCTTTGTCAGCTCGGTTTCAGATCTCAAAAAATTAGTCAAATACAGTAATGGAGAATGGCGGAAGGTGTCATTCATCTCAGATTTGATAAGCCTTAAATTGACTGCCTTTCAATCTCAGTTGTTCACGAATTGGCAAAAAATGATGCTTGAACAAGGGGTACCAGCTTCCGAAGACACGCGAAGAAAAAAGTTCAAAATCTCAAAAAAAATGACTAACACTGGAAAACCCAAGGACCTTTTTTCAAGGAGGGCGCTCAGCCTTCCATGCCTTAAAAAATTTTTGGCCTCGTCTATATTTTCTTCAATTCAGCCTCCGTCAACAATTTTCGGGGTATACATTCACGATCAGATGTCGATACAAAGCTGGGGATCACTTCAGCAGTGGTCAAACATGAGATTGCCATGATCAAACAGAGTTTATCAATTGACAGTGCCAGTCTGCTTAATTGTCAAAGTCAGAAGCAGGCTTCGTCGGAAGTAGAAGCAAGAAAAAATTTGAAAATCATGAAAAATGGCTAAGTCTAGTGATGCTAGGCCCCCCTGTCAACCAGGGGCGCCCAAGTCTTCGTGCCTTAGAATATCTTTTGCTTTCATCATGCATTTTTCAAAAAAGTGTCTTTGCATGCATGCTTTTTTTGCAGCTATATTAAGGAATTCTCTGTTTTGATACAATCGAAGTCAAATAAGCGCATGCATGGACTCCAAAATTTAAGGGTTTTTGCATGGAAGCGCTTTTTATCTCCAAAACTCTATTTAAGAAAGCCTTGAGCAGTCATTCTTCACAATTTGCAGGTTAGCTTTCAGAGGAAGAAAGATAGAAATTTCTTCTCGCCAAGATTTGGAGGCTCAAATAGAAACTTTTTCAATGTTCTTTGTGGATTTGGAATTGGGAAGCACAAAAGCATGCTTTTGCATGGTCTGATTTTCTAGGGCATCATGTTTCAGAAATAGGTGGTCATCTTTTTCAATTTTCATCGATCTAGATCCATATGTATTTTTACTCTAGAAGATTGGGAAATTTTTCATCGGCTTTTTTGGCCCTATTTTTTAGGAGATCTTCCATGCTTGGGAAAAAGTCAGCTTTTTCAAAATCTAAAGATTTGGGTCTCTTCAGAACATGATTATCTACAAAACCCACATGTAAGCTACTTTTTAGGAAATCTGCTATTTTTTAGAATCAGCAATCTAGTTTTAGCAGGTTGTCCGAACATAGGCGTGTTTACAGTCAAAATTCAAGTTTTCCAACATGCAGTACTCTCCAATAGAAATCAAGACCAAATCAGTGTTGTTGCACAATTACCTGAGAACATTCGAAACAGACTTGCATCATGTGTTTCCAGTATTTGATTTGCATGCTTTGGAAGGCGCAGGAAACATTGCAATCAAGAAGCTTGATCATTCTGGGTTGCTTGCAATAGCTTCTATCCCTATCTTAGTGCAGAGCCTTGAATTCATAATTGCTTGTGTCAAGCATTACAATCCAACTTCACGAGAAATCATATCAGCAAATGGGTGTATTATTTGCAACCTCAGGCTAGAAGATATTGAGAAGTGTTTTGCAATACCACCATGGACAGAAAACTTCATCATATATATTGAAGAATCTGAAAAGGTGTGGTATACACAAAAGGACAAGTGTTGGAAAAGAATGGCTCAAAAGTGGCTGAAAGAGAAGCAGAATACTTTGCCAAGGAATATTGGGCATAGTGAGTTCAAGGAAGAATTAGTTTGATTGTGAACACTCCAGCTATGAGAAATGCTTATGAGCTTGTTGCACACCCAGAATTCCACACGATTTCATACCTCGTATATCTGATAGCCTTTCAAGGCCAGTTTAGAGGGTTGAATACCGTTGGAATTTTGGGTGTGCAGCAAGCTCATAAGCATTTCTCACAGCTAGAGTGTTCACAATCAAACTTCGCAATTTCATCATGCAACACTCTTCCATTGAGAAGAATCAAGAAAAGCGTCAGAAACGTAAAGCTGCAAAAGAGACAGGGGCCATCACTCCAGTTATGGAGCCGCCAAAGTTACCAGTCAGTGAGCTGCCAGTTTAAGTGTGCAGATATTTCCAAGATTGCTCAAGTTGCTGACAAGCAGTGAATTGACAGTTAAGGCATGTGATGATCTCCAGATGCAGAGACAGTCAACAACTAGTTAGAGGAAATGATGACTCGAGTTGATGGGGTGTAACTATCAATTAAGGACGTCCTACCCCTCCAAGATAGCATTTATGACATAGGAGTTAACTTGGTGCCTCTTTCCAAGTCAACTCACTGTCCCACTAATTGTGCATGTCTATTTTGGAGGCACTTTTGTATATTAGAGTTCTCTTTTAGTTTAGAATCAGTTAACTGAAGTAGACTTTCGAGTTAACTGTTAGGTTACCTACTTTTAGACATAGGAATAAATCTTGCAGATTGGCAAGAACTAAGTGTTAACTCAAGAAGATTTTAGGGTTGCCTACACCTTTGAGCTTCTATAAATAAGAGCCTTTGCTCATTGTATTCTAACTTTACTTCACGGCAGCAAAACGCTGAGCTCAAAAGCCTTCGACTTTGTTCACTTAGTATATGCTCTTGAATCGTACTTGTTATAGCTCAACGTTGAGCACAGCTTGCGTTCTTTCTATTCAGATGGGTGTTTTCAATCTATGTTCATGTTTTATTGGTTGATCGCTTCTTGTGTGATTGTCTCTTTGACACAAGTTGCTGTCCCAAAGTGTAATATTTGATCGAAGTTAAGATAATAAGTCAAGAGAGCTACCTTGCCTTTGATCCAAAAGTCTCAAGATCTATCATTGTATGTTGTTCCAAATAATCTTTCTTTCAATCTACACCTCGGAAAGAGAACTGTGCCTCCTTGGGAATTTAAAGAGTAGGATTATCGTTATATGTTGTTTCTACTAGTCTACCTTTCAGCCTACACCTCGGAAAGAGCATTATGCCTCCTTGGGAATCCTGAGATCTAGCCTATCATTTGATGACTACTTGCATGAGTTTTATTTCGGCTTAAATTTGGAAGTTCAGAGCCTTCAAATGCATTCTGAGAGACAGTTCGTCCAAGTGATCGAATCATTCCATTCTCACTCCTATAACCTCTTGCTCTGTTTTTCTAGAGGAAATAGGATAGATTAAAAGATAGCCTAATTGTAGTTAATATCTGCAAAAACCAGACAAAACCTTAGCTGCAACGCATTGTGTTTATGCACCTTTGTGCCCTGCCGCTGAGTAAAAAAGATAGGAACTTAGTCCATTTTACTTTTACGCAACCATCAGCAAAAGAGGGAGCTTCCCCTCCTAATTTGAAGAGCAGTTAATTTTGTGCATAGCTGTCCGTTTAAGCACTCCAGAAGTGCTAATTGAAACACCAACAGGCAACAATATAGAGCTTATTATCAATCTATGTTGTCTAAACCTCTAGTTAAACAACAATCAACAGAGAAGCAACTTTTGTACTATATTTCTTCATTGCTCAAGTGAAGAAATTACTTAAGTTCAACTGAAATAAAATCTCTTCTTTTCAGCGCTTGCCATCACATTTTGAGACATCACATTAAGTCTGGCGTATGTCATCATCTAGGGAAATATTAACAATCACACTCTAACTCTGTAAGTGTAATATCTTTTGAAAAGGTATTTTAATTCCCCATTTCGATGCCTAGGAGGAATAAGGGGCCTTTGCACATGAAAAAGTTATTATTATGTTTTAAAAGGAATTTTGGTAAAATACTAAAAAGTGAGTTATTTAATACTTTTAAATTGAAGATTTTCCCTCCCAAATTCTACATAAGGAGGCGTTGGGTCTCATTGTTGCTCATGTGAAGAATGATAACGTTAAGCTGCCGGAATGGCTTTGGTTCTCCTCAATCTTTGAGGACCATGTCCCTCATAGATTTTCTAGTTTCGAAATTGTAAGATATTCCCTAGCTACACTAGTGTGATTCCAGTCAAGAGTCACCATTGGTGCTGATTTTAGCTATCAGTTTTGGCTTTCTAGAATGGATTATTTTGATGTGTTCTAGTTTTGCAAAATGCTTTGTTGAGACTTCCTTCCAGTTGCAGATCGTTAAGTGTGGATTTCCTAAAGGTTTTTGGTTGTTGGTCATATCATTTCCCCTTGCAGGACATACCAATCAAGTGAACATTGGAGGTTGTGCTAGAAAATTTGAGGTCTGAGATTTATTGCAAGATATTTCCTATGCTACACGACCAGGTTGGAGGAGTTTGCAGGAGATAAAATGATTTTTTTTACTTTTCTAGAATCGAGTTGCCCTCCCAGGCAAGCCATACCACTACAAGAAGGGGTAAAAAGGTTTTTATCTGCTATTTTGGGGCATATTGATGGCTGTTGTTCACTTCTTAGGAGGTGCCTAGATGGTTTGATAAGTTTCCATGTGACAGAAGGCTTCCAAGAGAGTTCAGAAAATTATAAATAGTTATCTTCCTAGCCGCCCTTGTTACGTCCAGCCTCTGTTTTTAGCAGCAGCAGGTCTGTAGCAACCTTTTCTAGTGAAGGAGATTCTTATTTCAGCGTCCAACTTCAGCGCTTTATGAGGTATTATGTTATTGCTTCAAGTTGGGTAACTTGCTTCATCATTTAGCAATATTTGGGGTGATTCCAATTAGTTTCATTTCATATCATTAACTGTACCAGCAGATGCATATTTTGAATTGGGAGATTTGAATGAGCTAACATTGTAAAATTGAGTGGTATTATCACCAATGATCTTCTCTTATTATATTTTTGTTACTTACCCCACTGCATAAGTGGCTCTTGTTACTCACCCCACTAAATAAGTGGTTCTTTGGTACCCACTTACCACTGAAAAGTGGAAGAGTTGTTTTACTTACTGTACTCTCTCACCACTACAAAGTGGAAGAGCATTCTTTACATGCCATTATTGCATGAGCTTTCCCGCTGAAAAGTGGAAGTGCCTAGCTAACCCCACTAGATAAGTGGATGTTACTTTCAACTGTTATTTCAAGTAATTTGTAACCCATACACTGTATGCTCTCACCTCACCCACATAGGGAACTTGGTGATCAAAAAGTGGAAAGGAAGTTGCTAAGCATTTCATTTTGTTTGAGCTAACAATTTTCAAAAAAATAAAATTAAGGGTGGTTATTAGAATGGTATCGAAGTTGGAGATCTTGTCAGTTTGTGCCTTTAACGCTTGTTATGCAGCTGCAAATTCTCTGAGTAATATAGAACTCCATTATTATAACAGAGAGCAAAAAAGACAGATATTTCAGAGACTACAAACTCCAATTGATGATACCTTCTCAGAAGTCCTAAGAGTTTGTCAAATTCCTACTTGTGATAGTGACGGTTTATCAGAAGTTATGGCAGAAAAAGATAAGGGGCCAGACCAACCAAACAATCTGAATGCCAGAGTAGAAAGGAAAGTTGACACCATGCTTGACATGATGTCAGAGTTGCTTCTCGAAATGAGTCAAAATGGGCCTCAAACACCTCACTTTCAGAATGAAGAAACCGATGCCTCAAACACCAATAATCCCTGAGGCAACAACAAACACACTAAAGGCATTCCTATTGGGTTTGTCACTAGACCTCTTCAACCTACGTTCACTCGTAGGGAGTAGCCCCCACCTGAATAAGAAGCCCTAATTTCCATGGCAAATGAAGTGAGGGCTAGTTACGCAAAGTACATAACTCTTCCAACTAAGATTCGGAACATTTTGTCTCTAGAGCAGTTTATGAATTAGCGAAGAGAGGTGGTGGAAGAATTGAGAACAAAGGTCCTATTGTGCAAAGGGACTACCAACCATAGTTCCACGGAGTTTCCTAACAGGGGGACGTGGGGATAGGTTTCGTGGACGGAGGACCAAGGGCCTAAGTTGGGGGGGGAGGAGGGGGTAGCAGCGTTGAAATACATATAGTATTTGAAAAAATAGTTATAAGAAGATGTATAAGAATTACAATGAAACTTTGGAAAACTAGTTTTAAACATTTGAATTATGAAGTGAACATTAACTTGGCATCACTCTTCTTGCTCCTCCTCAACCCTCTTGATCTTCATTCTTACTCTTTCACCTTACACTTGCAGCTTTCACTCTCACTCTCACACTACTAACTTCTTGTTGATTTGTTTTTTGTGAATTGAAATGAGGATAGGAGGCAGTTTTATAGAGTTTGTGGAGTTTGGGTGGGGCCAATAGGCCATTAGGGTTTGGCCTTGGGCACAGAGTTCAAAGAAAATTTTTATTTTTTAAAAAGATCTTTTTTTTGGTCGTCTGGATGCAAGGGACGTTTGGAGGTCTTCAAGACAGTTCACAAACTCCTAGGAGTCCCCTAGACATCTCAGGGATGCCCCAAAGTCCCAACAACATCTTGGAGATAGCGGCGTTGGTGGAGTGGCAATGCTAGTGATGGGGCTGCAAGGTAACGTCCCCCCAAGTCCCCAAGTCTCTGAAACAGGGACGTCTCGGAAACACAGGGTTTTTGGGAGGGGATGCGTCTCCATGGAACACTACTACCAACAAGCGTTGGGAAAAGTGACTCTAGCTCACTTTGATGGGAATGACAAGTGCACTATCCAAGCTTGGGTCCAACAATTTGAAACTACTTGTCCCTAAGACCCATGCCAAAAGTGGATGCCATCAAATTTGTTACCTTACACTCAAATGGAGTTGTCCATGAGTGGTGATACCATGGGTTAGTCACACTTGGCCACCCTCTGATTAACACTTATTATAAGTTTACAAACAAGCTCATTGAAAGATTTGGCAAGAGAGATCTAGAGATGCAATTTAGAGAGCTTGCACAATTGAGACAACATAGTTTTGTTGATGCTTACATTGCTGAATTTCAAAGGCTTTCTGTCATGGTTCCTAACATCACAGAAAGAAGACTGGTTGTCCTTTTCAATGAAGGGCCAATGGAGCCATTAAGGGGATGGGTTAAGGCTTTTGACCCACCAACTCTCCCAAATGCTATAAGGAAGGCAAGAAGCATGGAGCTTGCAGCCCCAAGAAACAAATTTCAATCAAGACCTTTCCAAAATAAGGACAAAAAGCATTTTCATAAAGATGCTAATCAGCCCAAGGAGTTTCCATCTAGAATGGATGATGACCTCCGTTATGAGCTTAGAAGGAGAAAATGTGCTTCACTTGCAAAGAACCATAGGCCCCAGGCCATAAATGCTTCGAAAGGGGCAAAGTTCATCATCTAGAGTTTCTACCCAATTAATGAATCAGCATCAGAAAAATCAGAACAGCAATTTGATTTGGAAGATAAAGAAGAAGAAGAGTCATCTGAAGAGTCAAAAGAAGATAAGGAGAGCGTAGGCACTTTTGCCCAACTTTCCAGCTTTCAGAAAAACGAATCTTTTAGGGTTCATGGAGTCCTATGTGGGCAACGAATAGTTGCTCTCATTGATACTGGAGCCATGCATAATTTTATTGATGAAGGTATTGTTGCCAAAAGATGACTCAAAATTGAAGAATTTGAAGGCTTTAAGGTGATGGTGGTTGATGGTATTACATTCACATGCACAAGGAAGGTACCTCAAATGAGTATTCAGTTGGGCAATTATGAAGTCAAGGATGACTTCTATTTTGTAAGCATTGGTGACACGGATACACTTCTTGGCATCCAATGGCTGTGTTCTTTGAGGGAGATCACATTGAACTTACAAACCATGGAGCTGAAATTCCAATCAGATGGAAGAAGGTTGTGTTGAGAGGGATGTCTAATGGAGGCCCTCGCATTGTCTCTTTCAAGTGAATGGAAAGATTGATTCACCATAACCAAGTTGAGTGGGCAGCAGAATGTGTTATCATGCCCACCATTCCTCAAGAAGAAAAGAGGGATTACCATCTTGATGTGCAAGCTTTGCTTACTAAGCAAAGCAAGGTTTTTAGTGGCATATCACCTGAAAGACCAACTGAAAGGGTATTATGCACATAATAGAATTGGAGGGTGCCAAACCCATCATCACCACCCCATACCAGCATCCCAAGAGACATAAGGATGAGATTGAAAAGGCCATCAAAGAACTCTTGGAAATGGTACACATCGGTCCAAGCAAGAGCCCCTTTGCATCATCAATGGTTTTGGTGAAGAAAAAAGATGGAACTATGCACATGTGCATAGATTACAAAGCTCTCAATAAGAAGACCATCAAAAATCGGTACCCTATACCAAGGAGCAATCTTCTTCTCAAAGATAGATTTGAGATCTAGTTATCATTAGATAAGAGTTTGTGAGGACATTGAAAAGACTACCTTTAGATGCCATTTTGGGCATTATGAATTTTTAGTTATGCTTTTGGCTTAACTAACACTCTTGCAACATTCCAATCTTGTATGAATCAAGTGTTTAACAAGCAACTACTAAAGTTTGTTCTGATATTCCTTGATGATATTTTGATCTTTAGCAAGACTTGGGAGGAGCACATGAAGCATTTGGAGGAAGTTTTAAGCATTCTTGAAGCTAAATCGTTGTTTGCAAAGGAATCCAAATGCGAGTTTGGTATGACTGAATTTTTGTACATTGGTCACATGATCAGCTCAAAGGGGATTAGTGTGGACCAAGAGAAGATTAAGGCCATTTTGGATTGGCCACCACCAGAAAACCTTACTTAGTAGAAGAGTTATTTTTGGTTTTTGTGGCTTCTACAAAAGTTTTGTTAAGGGTTTTTCGTAGTTAGCTGCTCCCCTCACCGATCTCACAAGAAAAGGAGCATTTGTATGGTCTAGTGCAGTGCAGAAATATTTTGATCAGTTCAAGCAAAATCATGAGAACATGCCCTATTTTGACCATACCTAAATTCTCCAAGCCTTTTGAGCTTTATTGTGATGCTTTTGGAGAAGGAATAGGTGTTGTGCCAATGCAGAACAATCACCCAATTGCATTTGAAAGTAGAAGTTAAGGGGTGTTGAAAAGAGGTACTCAATTTATGATAAGATGTTTGCTATAATGCACACTTTGGCAAAGTTT
This sequence comes from Sequoia sempervirens, assembly GCA_007258455.2. Lineage (NCBI taxonomy): Eukaryota > Viridiplantae > Streptophyta > Pinopsida > Cupressales > Cupressaceae > Sequoia > Sequoia sempervirens. The sequence goes on along the minus strand of VDFB02047230.1, from coordinate 588,988,545 downwards.
ACGCAATATTCAGTTGGTGGTAAGTTCATTGTAAAAACTCATCATAATAGCCTCAAGTACTTCCTTCATTAGAAAGTACCTCAATGATAGGCAGCAAAAATGGGTTAGTAAGTTGCAAGCTTACGATTTTGACATAGAATATGTCAGAGGAAAGAACACTATGGCTGATGCCTTGTTAAAAAGGTCACATTTGAGCTCCATTATGGAAATCACTGCTGATTGGAAGGAACAAATCCTTGTGGAATATGGCAAAAATCCCTTTGGCACCAATATTGTGGAAGGTACCTTGCAGGATGAAAGTAACAAAGTAGTGAATGAATTAATTCTCTATAAGGAAAGGATTTTCCTAGTGCCTGACTCTGGACTCAAGGAGAAGACTTTTGAAACTTTTCATAATGCTTCCTTGGCTGGTCACCAAGGTTTCTTCAAGACTTACAGGCAAATTCAGGAAAGATTTACATGGAAACAACTCAAAGATGAAGTCCTTAGGTATGTCAAATAATGTCAACATTATCAACAAAACAAGAATGAGCACACCTTTCCAATTGGTTTGTTGCAGCCTTTGCCCATTTTTGTGGAAAAGTATCTTAATGGATTTCATCATGGGTTTACCTAAGGTGTAAGGGAAAGATTGCATCTTCGTTATTGTTGAAAAATTGACCAAATTTGCACACTTTTCTATTTCTACAGTGTTTACAGCAATTCAAGTTGCTAATTTATTTTTTAAAGAAGTGTTCAAGTTACATGGTATGCCTAAGAATATTGTGAGTGATAGGGACAGCAAATTCCTAAGCTTGTTTTGGCAAGAAGTTTTCAAATTGAGTCGGACTATACTCACTCCAAGTACTAGCTATTCCCACAAACTAGTGGGAAAACTGATATTTTCAATTAATGGTTAAAAGGATATCTGGCTCCATTTGGGTGAGTATTGTTATAATTCTACTTATCACATGTAAATCAAAATGTCGCTATTCATGGCTTTGTATGGATATGAGTCTCCTAGCTTCATCAACTTACTATTTGGTGATAGTAGAGCTCCCCAAGCCAAGGATTTATTGCAGCAGAATCAAGACATCATGAAATCCTTGAAAGATAACCTCCAACATGCCCAAAATAAGCAGAAATTGTATGCAGTTCAGCATCATGTTAAGTGTGCATTTGAGATTGGAGATATGGTCTATTTGAGATTGCAACCCTATAGGCAATCTACTCTCAAGAAGAGTGGCTCAGACAAGTTAAAGTCAGGTTTCTATGACCCATTCAAAATCTCCAAGAGGATTGGAGGAGTGGTTTATGAGTTGGAGCTACTTGAGAGTAGCAAGGTGCATAAAGTCTTCCATGTGTCACGTCTCAAGAAGGCCCTTGGACATAATGTCACTGCTTCTTCCGAGTTGCTCCCTTTGGATGAAGAGGGGAAACTTATGCTTGTTCTTGAAGTCGTGATTGATTTCAAGGAGTGTACTTTGAGAAAGAGGACCATTAAAGAGTATTTGGTCAAATGGAAAAACTTACTTATGGAGTATGCCACTTGGGAGAGTGATCAGATTTTGCAACACCCAAACTTGTAATTGCTTTGGGACAAGCAATTCTGGGGAAGGAGGACTATAATGTCCCCTTCTCAAACCTAATCAGTTCAAGGACTATTAGCCTATTTTGTAAGTTCTCGTGGGCTAATTGATAAAGCAAGGGGACTCCAAAGTTCTTGGAGGACGCAGTTTTGAAGTTACAAGGTTTTTATTCATAGCAATGAGCTCTATGGGCAATAGTGATCTAAATAACACTTCTTGAAGTGTTTTTTGACTTTTGGGGTGTTCTCCAAACTTCTTGGAGAGCACGTTTATTTATAGTAAGTCACAAAATTGACTCCTATCATTCTCCTATTGCTTCAGTATCATATTGGCTTGGTCAAATTTGGATTCCGATATGTTTCAAGATTTTTTGCAACTTGGGGTGAAATATTTTAATTATTCACTAAAGTTATAATGTTCTATTATTATTTTTGATAACTTAAGTGTAATATTTTTTCAAAAATGTATTTTAATTCCCCATTTGGATGCCTAGGAGGAATAAGGGGCCTTTGAACATGAAAAAAGTTATTATTAGTTTTAACAAGGCATTTTGGTGAAAATGAGTCATTTAATTATCTTAAATTGAAGATTTTCCCTCCCAAATTCTATATAATGAGGCGTTGGGGCTCATTGTTGCTCATGTTGAAGAATGATAACGTTATGTTGTCAGAATGGCTTTGGTTCTCCACAATCTTTGAGGATGAAATCCCTCATAGACTTTTTAATTTCGGAATTGTAAGATATTCCCTAGCTAGACTGGTGTGATTCTAGTTAGGAGTCACCATTGGCGCTGATTTTAGCTTTCAATTTTGGCTTTCCAATATGGATTATTTTGATGTGTTTAATTTTGCAAAATGCTTTGTTGACACTTCTTTTCACTTGCAAATTGTTAAGTGTGGATTTCCTGAAGGTTTTTGGTTACTAGTCGTACCATTTCCCCTTCTTGGCTATACCAATCAAGTGAACATTGGAGGTTGTGCTAGAGAGTTTGAAGTCTAAGATTTATTGAAAGATATTTCCTATGCTAGGTGACCAGGTTGGAGGAGTTTGCAAATCGTACCACTGCAAAAAGGGGTATAAAGGTTCATATTTGCTATTTGGGGGCATATTGATGGTTGATTTTCACTTCTTAGGAGGCACCTAGATGGTTTGATGAGTTCCCATGTGATAGAAGGCTTCCAAGAGAGTTCAGAAAATTATAAACAATTATCTTCCTAGCTGCCCCTGTTCTGTCCAGCCTTTGTTTTTAGCAGCAGCAGGTCTGTAGCAGACTTTTCCAATGAAGGAGAATCCTATTTCAACGTCCAACTTCAGCTCTTTATGATGTATTATGTTATTGCTTCAAGTTGGGTGACTTGCTTCATCATTTAGGAACATTTGGGGTGATTCCAATTAGTTTCATTTCATATCATTAATTGTAATAGCAGATGCATATTCTGAATTGGGAGATTTGAATGAACTAACATTGTAACATTGAGTGGTAGTACCACCAATGATCTGTTCTTGTTATTATGTTGTTACTCACCCCACTACATAAGTGGCTCTTGTTACTCACCCCACTGAATAAGTGGTTCTTTAGTACCCACTCACCACTGAAAAGTGGAAGGGTTGCTTTACTTATTGTACTCTCTCACCACTGCAAAGAGGAAAAGCTTTCTTTACATTCCATTAAACCATGAGTTTCCTGTTGAAAAGTGGAAGTGCTTTGATATCCCCACTAGATAAGTGGATGTTACTTTCAGCTGCTCTTTCAAGTAATCTATAATCCCGTACACTTTACGCTCTCACCTCGCCCACATTGGGAACTTGGTGATCAAAAAGTGGAAAGGAAGTTGTTAAGCATTTTATTTTGTTTGAGCTAACAATGTTCAAACAAAAAAAATTATGGATGGTTATTACAATAGATATTTGTGCTTGGGGCATTAATAGGTTGCATGTGTCAAATATTCCATGGTTGCACAAATTTCACACATGTTGGCCATGGATTGCTAGACTCCTCATGATGGGTTGGGCTGTTCTCATGGGGTAGCACAAGGAAGGCTATGGCTTCATGGCAGGGTGGAATTCATTTTGGTGATGCTCTCTCTCTTTCTCTATTCCACTTCAGATTACAAATAGGGAACAAAAGAGGTTTTGGTTTGCATTGTTATGTTTAAAGCTAAAATATTATTGTTTAAGGAGTAGATGACTCTTATTTCAATTTCAAATTCTCCCTTCCTATAACTTTGATTTTTATGAAATATTTGGCTGCTATGAATAGAATGTTTCATTTGCTAACAAATGGTTCTTCTAAAATATTGAATCCCTATTTGTTAAAAGAAAGAAACAACTTTATGCAACTATTCTTGGTGTGTAATTGACCATTGGTGTATCTTCTTTATTCATTATGATTGCAAATTTATATGATGATACATGTTTGTAAACGTGTTTGGTGTTACACTCACAGCCAATTAGCATGACAAGACATGAACAAAAGTATGGCTATGAAACAAAATTTTAACACAATGCAAGCCAACCTTGCAAAGGATGGATGGAATTGCTTGCCACTATCAAACACCATCCTATTGAAGGAACTGATTTCCCTCAAACTCAAAGTTGCCCTATTCACACAGCTGTAGCAAATGTAGTCTTCTTCATTCAAGTACTAAATTTGTGATTACCTCTGAAAAAGTGAAGACTAACCCCACTGTTAATGTTGTCATCGTATTGCAACCACAGGACATAACCACCAAACTACCTTGCATTGCATTCATTTATCTTTATAGCAGTTGGGGGCAGCAATTGAAACTTAGGTCAGCACCAAAAGAGTCTATGGTATTTTCATAATTGTTGACCTCCATATCTAAATTGAGGCAAAATGAGAACACCTCCAATTCACAATGCAAATAAAAATATGCCTATTCAATGAATTGATCTGCACAAGGAAGTTCATCCTCTAACAAATCAAACTGAAAAAATTAGAAGCTCAAGCATAATAGAAACTTGAGCAGCCAACTAATCATCAACTTCGAGAATTTGTTGCTGCTCAACATTACTACAAGCTACATGTTGGGCCCAAGTGAAACACTCGAACTCACGCGCATTGCCATCCACATTATGAGAAGCTACATAATCATCATGAAGAAAAGCTTTATTCAATTGTGCTCACCTCTAGGACAACAGGCATCCAACATACCTCACTATCATTTATACTGATGAAAACTTCATCAGCACAACAATTTGGATCATAAGACACTTCTAGTGAAGAGCTATACTCTTCAAATTGTCCTGTCGTTTCCTTCATGTCCTAACAGTCTGTTGTGACACATGTGCTGCTCAAATCAGACCTTTGGCACAGATCTCCTTCCACCTTGATTTATGTGGCAACAATTTCATATGACCTAGTTGAAGTGCACTATGCATGTGAAATGTGCCCTGCTAATTATAACTGAATTTTTTCTGATTTCATACCTTGTGTTTCTATCAAGCATCTGCCTGGATGTTTTGCTTTGACTGATATAATTTCCTGTTTATACCCTTTCCTTAAACTGAAGTGTTTTAGTGTCTGATTTGTTTGGTTTGAAGGAAGCTCTTATGCAAATCAGTTCAGATAAACCCCATGGAATATTTGCAGGTACCAGATAAACAGTACACTAATAGAGTTTAACAATAGTCTAAGCAATTTTCTCAAATAAACTCAGCTTGTTTAATGATAGAAATAAACATTAATTTAAAGAAAAGTCTGAGTGACAGTACTTAGAGCTGGTTACAAAGCATAGAACAGATTCTCTAGACTAAAACATATTTCTGAGTGATAATATTGATGAGAATATGTGAACAGCATTATAGCATTTGACCTGTTTCATTCTTCAGTCATTATAGAAAGGTTTCTTGACACAACCAGATTATTTCTATAATAAAGTATTTACAACACCCTTCCACCTACAGAACATCCACCTACAGGTTGACAGAATTTAAAGGTGGGACTGCACGTACAATAACAGAAAATGCAAAGAGAAGAACCTGGAAGCAGTGTCTTGGAACCCACACTGAAATCTCGATCTGCAAGCAGTTGACAGCAGATGGTGTATGAAGAAAGAAGTCGGCCCAGCTTGGAAACAATGCAGATAACACAGCCAAAGCGAGCAAAATAGAAACCCGAGTTAAGAGCTTCTTTTGGCACTTGTTCTTCAATAAAATGGGACGCCTAACCCACCACCAAATGGAAACGCCTTTTCCAGATCTCCAACAGCCGCTACAGCCTCATGGACAGCTGATACAAAGGTCGCCCTTCCTCAAAAAAACGCGTCTCACTGTTTCACATTCGCTTCTCCTCAAAAACGAACCAGAAATGGAAGTTTATAACTGAAACATTGCGCCTGGGCTTTCATTGCAGCAAGGCGCCATCAAAAAAGCATATATACTGATTTTATATTGACCCAAATTGCTGGCAAAATACTAGCGAATGATAATCACGGAAATGATGAAGCAAACCCGTGGGCTGTAATCTCAACACTATGGTGACTTCGATTTGCAAATTAGAGTCCTTCCTCTTCTCCAAGACGCGATTCCACCAGCTAGGGGTGCTATCTCACACTCGAACCTGGAGCATAAGGGTCTTCAAACCCTAGCAAAGTGCCGACCTGTTCTTCACGGGAATGATGTTCTCAATAATCAAAGGGTGCGAATGAATGCATTTTGCTTCTCTTTTGTATTCCTTCATTCAACACTTACAAGTGACTTTTTTTCTAAAGTAATGTTTTAAATATTTACCAAAGTCACTTTTACACCACAAAGAAAGTGACTTTATAAAGTCCTCATAAAAATAAATATTTCAATGTATCACTTTGCTTATTTGTAAAGTCACTTAATCAAAATATTTAATTAATTAATTTGCATCACCTCATAAGCAGAGCATGAAATTAGGCGATACACAACTAATTAAATAAATGGTTCCCTTCATTCCAACGTTAGCCTCGGGAACAAAAGGCTAAGTGGCCTCCTGATGTGCTATCGTGAAGGGGACATTACAGTCCTCCCTTCCCGAGATTGCTTGTCCTCAAAGCAAATTGCAAGCTCGGGTGAATGTAGAATCTGCTCATGCTCCCATGTCTTCATCTTCAGCTGGCAAATCTTTCAAACCGCACCAAATACTCCTTCACCACCCTATTCCTTAATCTCCTGTCTCGGGTGTCAACAACTCTCCTCAGGGACTAGAACTAAATGTCCCTCCTCATCCAATGGTGGAAGCTCTGAAGAAGAAGTAACCTGCTGACCTAGTGCCTTTTTAAGGCACGAAACATGAAATACATTGTGAATCTTGCTGCTTTCTGGCAGCTCTAACTCGTATGCTACTTCTCCAACTCTCCTGATAATCCTATATGGTCCATAGAATCTGGGCTTGAGCTTCTCGGCTCCGCTTTTTTTGAGAGAGGACTGTCTATAAGGCTGCAAGCGAAGGTATACCAAATCACCAACCTCAAAACTACGCTCAGTCCTGTGTCTATCAGCATATGTCTTTTGCTGATTTTGTGCCACCTGTAGGTTATCCTTGAGTGCCCTCAAGATATCTTGACTCTCCTGAATCCAATCCTTGGCTTTGGGAGCCCTGCTCTCACCAAAAGCTATCTCCGTGAATGAAGGTGCATCATAACCGTACAAGGCTCTGAAAGGACTCATCCCAATGGACATATGATGAGTGGTATTATAACAATACTCCCCCAAGTGCAACCACTTAATCCACGCCCGCTGCTGTCCTGCAATGTAGTTGAGCAAGTACCCCTCAATCCACTTGTTTACAATTTCTGTCTGTCCATCTGTCTGAGGGTGATAACTTGTGCTCGGAGTCAACTCAGTACCTGCCAACCTAAACAACTCCTGCCAAAATGCACTCATGAATCTACTATCCCTATCACTGACTATGTTCTGGGGCAGCCCATGCAATCGAAAGATCTCCCTGAAAAATAACTCAGCCACCTGTTGTGCCCTGTACTCAGTCGGAATAGCAAAGAAGTGAGCGTACTTCGTCAACCGATCCACCACCACAAAGATACTATCTCTCCCGTGCACCTTAGGTAGAATCTGATCTGATAATCTAGTAATTACCGGATGTGTATGCTCTGACTTGTTCTGCTGACAAGTCACACACTCCCTAACGTGTCTCAATACATCATCTTTGAGGCCCTTCCATGTGAACCTCTCTCTGACCTGTCTGTAAGTTTTGAAATAGCCCTGATGGCCTGCTAAGGGGGTGTCATGAGAAGCCAACAATATTTTCTCCTTCAATCTAGACTCTGGCACCAAGTAAATTCTATCCTTGTAGTAGATCACATCATCCACTACTCTGTACCTGTCATCCTGAATCAACCCCTCCAACAACTCACAAGCAAACTTATTCTTGGAGTACTCTACCAGCAAGAGGGATTTCCAATCTGCATAAATCTCTGAAAGTGAGCAAGCTGAAGGTCTCCTAGAGAGGGCATCTGCCACAACATTCTTCTTTCCCTTCACGTACTCTATATCAAAATCATAGGCCTGAATCCTGCTAACCCACTTCTGCTGCCTCTCATTCAAATCCTTCTGCTCCAAGAAGTATCTGAGACTGTTGTGGTCGGTCCTCACCACAAACTTCCCTCCAACTAAATACTGTCTGAATTTCGCCAAAGCATGCATAATGGCAAGCATCTCCTTATCATAAATGGAGTATAGTCGCTCTGGTCCCCTCAACTTACGGCTCTCAAAAGCTATGGGGTGTCTGTTTTGCATCAACACTGCTCCTATACCCTCACCTGACGCATCACACTCCAAAACAAACGGCTGTGTGAGATCTGGAAGCGCCAATACTAGACAACTACTCATCACCTCCTTGAGCTTATCAAAAGCTCGTTGAGCCTCCTCGGACCAACTGAATGCACCTTTCTTTGTCAAATCTGTCAAAGGTGCCCCCAACTGTGAAAATCCCCTCACAAACCGCATATAGTAACTGCACAATCCAAAGAAGCCTCATAACTCTGTGAGTGTCCTGGGTGGTGGCCAATCAAGTATCGCCCGTATCTTCTCCTGATGGACCTGTACTCCCTCTGCACTGATAACATGCCCCAAATATAATATCTCTCTAAGGCCAAATTCGCATTTTGAAGCCTTAGCGTAAAGTGACTGCTCCTCCATAATACTCAAGACCTCGTCAAGATGTCTCAAGTGCTCCTCCCAAGTCCGACTGTAAATGAGCAAGTCATCAAAGAACACCAATAAGAATTTACGCAACTGCTTATTGAATATATGATTCATGCAGGACTGAAATGTGGCAGGTGTGTTTGTCAAACCAAATGGCATGACCAAGAACTCATAGTGCCCATAATGACATCGAAATGTTGTTTTGTGTATGTCCTGGTCTCTGACCCTTATCTGATGATACCCTGAACGAAGATCAATCTTCGAAAAATACACTGCCCCATGAAGCTCATCCAACAACTCATCTATCCTGGGTATAGGGTACCTATTCTTGATGGTTTTCTTATTAAGAGCTCGGTAATCAATGCACATCCACATGGTCCCATCCTTTTTCTTCACCAAGACCACAGAAGAGGCGAATGGACTGGAGCTCGGTCTAATGTGTCCCATCTCAAGCAATTCTTTGATTGCTTTCTCGATCTCATCCTTGAATTTCTTAGGATGACGATAGGGGTTAGTTATCACCGGTTTGGCCCCCTCCTCTAGCTCAATGGTATGCTCAAAACCACGATCAGGTGGTCTCCCTGGGGGAATCTCTCCAAAAACCCTATCATGTTTGCCCAACAGCTCCTGAATGTCAACATGATATGGCTGCCCTGAATCTGCCGACTCTTTGGTGGTGATCAGACACTCTGCTGCCCAAGCTATGTCATCATGCCGAAAAATGCTCTCCATGCGTCTAGCAGACACAACCTTGGCTGATCCATTAGTCATGCCTCTAAGCACCACACGCTGTCCCTCTGTTGTCCTAAACTTGAGTTCCATGGTTTGAAAGTTCTGAGAATATTTCCCTAATGAATGTAACCACTGAATCCCAAGTATAGCATGAGTGTCACCCAAATCCACCACATAAAATTCATCTGTAGCTGTGTAATTGCCCAAGGTAATAGGCAACTGTGAAATCCTCCGAGTGCATCTCAATTTATAGCCATCTGCCACCATCACATTAAATCCTTCAAAGTCCTCAGCGGGTAGCATCTGTTTCTCAACTAGGGCTGCATCAATAAAGTTGTGGGTTGCCCCACTATCAATCAACACACATATGCGATGTCCCTGTAAAACTCCTCTAACTCTAAAAGAATTGAATCTAGGAGTGCCCGATAAGGTAGCAATGATACCACTCTTACCCTCTCCCTGAGGCTGCTCCTCATCTGAACTGCTGTCATCACTATCCTGAGAAGGCTCGTCATCACTGCTATCATCCTCCGACACAATCTCAATAAGGTGAGCTTTGCCTTTCCCTAGGCAGCGGTGTTCTGGTTCCCAACGTTCCTTGCAATGGTAACAAATTCCCTTAATTCTGCATTCCTTGCGGTACTCCTCATCTGGATCGCTTTTCTTGTTCCCCTTTTTCTGAAAAGGCTTCTTGCCCTTGTTCTTCTGAGGAATAAAAGGTTTAGAAGAGAATTTGTTATCACGTGTGGAGAGCTCCATGTCTCTCGCCCTAGTGATCGCGTCCTGTAGTGAATCGGATTTGAAAGCCTTAATCCAACCCCAAAGTGGTTCGGATAGACCCTCAATAAAGAGCATAACCAGCCTCTGCTCTGAAATATCTGTCACCATAATTGCCAATCGCTGAAACTCTGAGATATATGTGTCTACTGATCCGCTCTGTTTAAGTTGTGCTAACTCCCGGAAATGAAGCTCTGGATCCCTCTGATCAAACCTGTCTATAATTTTCTATGTGAACTCCAAGTAGGAGGTGATATTGGCATGCCCTAAAGTGACAAGCCCATGGTACCACCACTCATGCGCCTCACCATCCAAGTGTAGCGTAGCATACTTAATAGCCTCTGTCTCCAACATGGGGTTTAGTTGGAAATAAGTGTCCAACTTTTGGACCCACGCTCTGGCTGTGCATTTACTAGACCCGTCGAAGGAAGGGATTGTGAGTTTCCCAACCTTGCGTTGGAGATCCTGGTTCTGCTGCCCTCTATTGTTATTCTGAGGTCTATTCCTGTACTTGATAGTGCAAAAATCTGCCAATGACATGGCAGCATGAAATTCATCTCCCAACGATTGATATTCTCTTAAGTAATCTGTAAATCCCTCTCCTTGTGCTTGCTGCGCTTGATTTCCAGCAGGCTGTCCTCCCAAAAATTGAGGCATGAGAGGCCTCGGAGTCACCCTACTAGCTGTCCTAGCATGGTTATGTGCTGGTATATTGGTGTTGCTGGCCTCTACATTGTTATCATGACCGTTTGTCCCATTGTTACCATTATTCCTTTCACCCAAGAGCTGGGTTAGGAGCTGAGCTATCTGTTGTTGACCTCTAGCTAGGTCATTAAGAATCTGTTGAGTGCTGCCCTCGGGTATGTCATGCCTATCTCCCATAATATCCTCTTCGGATGATGAGTCAGTGTCAAAAGGACCAACACCTCTCCTCCTTTCTCTTATGTATGTTATAAACTCACGGTTATCTGGATTCATAACATCCCACTACCACACAGGCAGGCAGGAAGCAAGCTCTGATACCACTGAAATGTGCCCTGCTAATTATAACTGAATTTTTTCTGATTTCATACCTTGTGTTTCTATCAAGCATCTGCCTGGATGTTTTGCTTTGACTGATATAATTTCCTGTTTATACCCTTTCCTTAAACTGAAGTGTTTTAGTGTCTGATTTGTTTGGTTTGAAGGAAGCTCTTATGCAAATCAGTTCAGATAAACCCCATGGAATATTTGCAGGTACCAGATAAACAGTACACTAATAGAGTTTAACAATAGTTAAGCAATTTTCTCAAATAAACTCTTGTTTAATGATAGAAATAAACATTAATTTAAAGAAAAGTCCGAGTGACAGATTTCAGAGCTGGTTACAAAGCATAGAAAGATTCTCTAGACTAAAAACATATTTCCGAGTGATAATATTGATGAGAATATGTGAACAGCATTATAGCATTTGACCTGTTTCATTCTTCAGTCATTATAGAAAGGTTTCTTGACACAACCAGATTATTTCTATAATAAAGTATTTACAACACCCTTCCACCTACAGAACATCCACCTACAGGTTGACAGAATTTAAAGGTGGGACTGCACGTACAATAACAGAAAATGCAAAGAGAAGAACCTGGAAGCAGTGTCTTGGAACCCACACTGAAATCTCGATCTGCAAGCAGTTGACAGCAGATGGTGTATGAAGAAAGAAGTCGGCCCAGCTTGGAAACAATGCAAATAACACAGCCAAAGCGAGCAAAATAGAAACCCGAGTTAAGAGCTTCTTTTGGCACTTGTTCTTCAATAAAATGGGACGCCTAACCCACCACCAAATGGAAACGCCTTTTCCAGATCTCCAACAGCCGCTACAGCCTCATGGACAGCTGATACAAAGGTCACCCTTCCTCAAAAAAACGCGTCTCACTGTTTCACATTCGCTTCTCCTCAAAAACGAACCAGAAATGGAAGTTTATAACTGAAACATTGCGCCTGGGCTTTCATTGCAGCAAGGCGCCATCAAAAAAGCATATATACTGATTTTATATTGACCCAAATTGCTGGCAAAATACTAGCGAATGATAATCACGGAAATGATGAAGCAAACCCGTGGGCTGTAATCTCAACACTATGGTGACTTCGATTTGCAAATTAGAGTCCTTCCTCTTCTCCAAGACACGATTCCACCAGCTAGGGGTGCTATCTCACACTCGAACCTGGAGCATAAGGGTCTTCAAATCCTAGCAAAGTGCCGACCTGTTCTTCACGGGAATGATGTTCTCAATAATCAAAGGGTGCGAATGAATGCATTTTGCTTCTCTTTTGTATTCCTTCATTCAACACTTACAAGTGACTTTTTTTCTAAAGTAATGTTTTAAATATTTACCAAAGTCACTTTTACACCACAAAGAAAGTGACTTTATAAAGTCCTCATAAAAATAAATATTTCAATGTATCACTTTGCTTATTTGTAAAGTCACTTAATCAAAATATTTAATTAATTAATTTGCATCACCTCATAAGCAGAGCATGAAATTAGGCGATACACAACTAATTAAATAAATGGTTCCCTTCATTCCAACGTTAGCCTCGGGAACAAAAGGCTAAGTGGCCTCCTGATGTGCTATCGTGAAGGGGACATTACAGCATGAGCAAGACTACATGTTGCACACCAAACAAAAAGGTTCTCATATGAATCCATATGTTCACCCACTTCACATTCTTCAAGTACAAACTCTTCACATTCAAATTCATCAACTGTACAAATGTTTGTGAAGCTTTCATTACCATGTACAGTTGTGTGTACACTATCCTCATGCAAACAATCAATAGGAACTTCAAAATCATCTTCAAATGCAACCACAAGCTAATTCCAAAAGGGAAAAAAAAATGCTCATGAAAATGCTAATACCAATCCTTTGCCTTTCCCTGTAGTGACTTAACAAAAAATATCATCCACATGTCTTCATCCTCAAAGAGATATCTTTCCATGAAATCCGAAAATCATACCCCTAAAGAAGATCATACCCATGAAAACCTAGGCATTAATCCGTATATTGAAGCCCTCATTGTTTGCCTTTAATAATTGACCCAAGAGAGGTCAAGTTGCTTGTAAATGGGATCTAGTGGAAAAATATGGGATGGATAAACCTATTTTTTTTGTAACGGCAAGGTACATTTGTGATCGTATGGCCTTGATTCTTTCTTCACATTCCTTTTCAAGCTCCTCAAGCTTTCCTATCCTTAGCTCTTATTCAAGAATGGATGCCTGCAGTTCTAAAAGTGAATTTTTGTTTTGTGTTGGGTTGTATGATACTATGAACACCACAGGGGCTCATCCTCATAGTACTCTTAGATGCATGCTCTATCATAGCATCTAGGGTTTGAATTATGTTACATTTGTTAAAGTGACCCTAGGGTATATGCATCCATTCCAACTAGTCATGAGTGGTTACAACTACTTATGTAGAGTAGAAAGGAGAGGCGAAAAAAATTGTTTCTTTATCAAGAAAGAAACTATGCTTTGAATTGCGAGATGACAAGGTACCTTATAACCAATTACAATCAACTTGATGTGTGTTCATGAAACATGAACAATAGCAACTAAATTTATATTCTTTGATAGTAGAGTCACCACCTCACAATATTGAGGAAATTCTTGAAACACACAAACCTCCAAGACACAATTTTGATTCTAGATTACGGCTACTAGCAAAGTCTTCAATATCTTCTCAACTTAGTAACCCTTGTCATTCTCAACGCTATTTTGTTGGTGTGAGTTGACAGGCCATCAAGCTCACCCAAAGAATGCAAATTGTGAATCTTTTATTGCTGAGGTCTTTAAAATATTTCCAATCACCAAGGACCCAACAACAACTAACTTTCTCTAGCAATAGCACCATTCTATTGGCCCACAATTGTCATTGCACCAAAAGGTTGACCTGTTAATGCCCGATACAACCGCAAGAGACAATGAATCCACAAGAGGCAGTTAAGCCATGTCACAAATCCCAAGCGTCGCGTTGCATAGCACAAGGAGACCAAGGGTGCACACCTTGCAACAATCCCCCCCCTGACGCAAGCGAGGGATTCGAACCCGTGACCCAGGCTCTGATACCAATTGTTGGCACATGGTTGTCGTAGCACCAAAAGGTCGACCTGTTAATGCCCGATACAACCACAAGAGACAATGAATCCACGGGAGGCGGTTAAGCCATTTCATGAATCCCAAGCGTCGCGTTGCACAACAAACTCACATTCTATTAGCATGAGTTGACGGGCTATCAAACTCAAACAAAATGCAAAGACGCAAATACTACAAGTTACTAGGGTTCTCAAAATAAACGTACAATTTTGATCCCTAGCTACGACGACATTCTATTGGCATAAGTTGACAGGATGCCAACTTCAACACACAACAAAATGCAAACAACGAATGTATCTATCACCAAGGTGCTCAAAACATTTCCTATTGCCCAAAACTCGACAACGGCTAACATATCCCCGACAATGACACCATTTTGATGGGTCCCAAAACTGTTGCTCCACTTCCTACAAAAGAAATCTCACTCACAAGGCTAGGGTTTTCATCATGCAAGTAAAAGCACCTCATCAATAGAACATGGAGGGTTAAAGATCAACTCTACAAGAGTGGGTTATATCTCCTACACTTCGAGCTCAACTTAGACTCAAGAGGGTGTTTGTATGGGTATATCTTAACAGGTATTAAACTCAAAGAAAATGAACTATTACAACTTAACAATAGCCAAACCCAACATGTTGAATTGGCCCCAAAGACTATCACTGAACCGATAACTAGCTACCTCAAAACCCCTATATAGCTAATGACAATATACAATCATAACCCACACAAAATGAATCCATTAAAGGCTCTCTGAAGATAAATCCCTGGTTATGATACGAAGTTATAACTACACAAAACTACTCTTAATACTACACTACTAATTTATGTTTTGTTTGATGGTGTGAGATTGGTGTATAGTCGCAAACCGGTGCCTATCTATTAGGCAACATAGTCACAACACATTAGGACAAAAACAAACTAAAATCAAAGGACTAATGAGCTATGAATTTACATATAAAAGACTTATAATAGAACATGCTTAGTAATCCATAATAGAGCTACAAAATCCATACATAACAAGAGAAAGATCACCACAAAGCTTATGGTGTTTTCAGAATACTGACATATTCATCTAACTCAATATTACATTCGTGCCAACAAATGTGGCAAAGGAAAATCCCTAGCTACGACTAAGAAATCCTCCTAGATGTATGCATACCATCATTGAGACTTTTTGTTACAAATACCATTCACAATACTGATCTCCCTTGATTCCACGGGTTTGTACTTGGCCCAAAAGAACTGGACTGGCATCAATGGTTGTCGTACAACTTTTTGGCATCTAGAGACCTCAGTCGAACCAACCTCTTTGAAAATAATCTCAAATCGTGCTTTAACACCTCTAAGGTGTCAAACCCTAATTGTTGCATTGTAGCATCATTAAAATCCACAGTTGGGGATGAATCTTACTCAAAATGGGCGCTTCAAATTGATGGAGTATATCTACATTTTCTTTTGGTAGTTGGGCAAGTTGTCGCCATTAATGCGAGTTGATGGAGTAGATGGAGGAGAATCGCGCCATTGGGCCTTTACAGCCATTAAAATAATCACCCTACATTTTATCAAATCTTTGGATGATAAGGCATTAAAATTCTTAAACCTTTGATAAAAGCAGAGTAGAGTCATCGAAGTATCAAGGTATTGCTTACCTATTGGACCATTGAACTGGGGAGAGAAGCATGAACCGATGTCCCAACATACACCTTTTGTCGAACATCGGGCCATTAGCCTACCTTTGATTTGCATACCTATCCAACCAAGGACATGGGCATGGCCACCTCCGATATCCTGAGAAAGCACTTTACCATCGAACATTGGGCCTTCGTCAAACAACTTGCCAATGGGATGAGGGGATGTGAAACTCCAAAAGTTTGGAAGACTTAAGAGAGATTCTAGAGTGGATTAATGGAACATGTTGGGGAATCAAACTTACGAGGAAAGCATGATCAGGATGACAAGTTCAATAGAGACGGAGGAATGAAGAAGACCAAAAGTTCAATAGGGATGGAGAGATGAACAAATCCAAAAGTCCAATAGACAAATTGTTGAGGAATTGTGAAAGGAAGGGATGGTAGTAAGACAAGAAAAACACCGACTGTCCGAAAAGACAACAAATTCAATACTTGGGAAAAATTACATTTTGGGCTTCGGGGATCAAGGATACCAAGGAAAGGTATCAGGGGATGTGAAACTCCACCCAAACACAGAGGCAACTTTTAACCTCCGTACTTTGAGGATCGAGGATGCTTAAAGGAGGCATAAGAGACAGGGAAACCCCAACAATCCAAAAATCCAACAACTTTGACACTTAGCCACTTTACAAGGTTTCTAGGCAGGGTTTCAGGAGCGATAAGAAAGGCAAAAGGATGGATATCCTTGAAATCTCGAAAACCTTAACACTTACCCAAATTTTGGTTTTTCAACTTGGGTATTTGACTAAGACATGAAAAGGGGTGACTAATACAATATACAACAACCACAAGTACAATTTTAAGCAAGATTGCCCATTTAAAATCTCTCAGATCGATTATCAACAATGGGTCAAACATTACTAAGACACACAAAAAAGAAGGGACTCAACCAAAAATTGACATTACAAATTTGAGTTCCAACAACTCCCATTTCTTTTGTTTTAGCTACAAGCATTTTGCTGATCTTCTCACAAAAATGGTTTTGTATCTTTTCGCTTTCATTGTGTTTCACTCATTTAGATTAGTTATTGGATAAATCATTTCCTTCGTGTTAAAGAATTCAGATAATTTTGCTACATTGCTAAGTTTTTTGGCATTTCATTGCGCATCTGCATTCCACGTGCAACAAATCCTTTCCTTCATACTACAAATCACAATTTTAAATGACTTCTTTCAACTAATATATATTTTCTATAGTCTACAACATCTTCCTTCACACAAGACTGCCTTCAATTGTTCTCTTAGCTTCTTCAAATTCTACTGGCTTGTGTTGTACCCTCCTTTCTAGGCTTCCTCAACACCATCAACTAGCTCTAATATCAATGTAGGTATGGATTCAAAATGAAGAAATGAAAACAAGAGAAGAATGAGGTATTAAAGTATTATTGTAATATTTAATGGTCATCTTAGCTTTAGTTAGTCGATAGTTTACTTTTCGTTAACTTAGTTTACTTCAGTTAGCTTTTAGTAATTTTTGTTCATGTTTTAGTTTGTTTTAGCAACTTTCAGCTATCTGCTTTAGTTTGCTTTAGTTAACGATGGTTTCTTTTTAGAAACATTGTCTTGTAATTTTCTATATAAGGAGTATTCCTCTCCTTTGTAAATACAGAATAACGGATATCAAATATCAATTCTCATTTCATGGTATCAAAGCTTAGACTCAAACTTTTTTGGCGGTTTTTTTAGTAATAAAAATTTGTTGTTTTCTTAAGAAATTTTTTAAAATTTTCTTAGATGTTCTTGCTCGGTTTTTTTTTTAATTGAATGTTAATTGTTAACTAAGAAAATTGAAAATTTATTTTGGAAGTTTTTTGATCTATTTTTTTATAAAAATTCGTGAAGTTTTTTATCCGATTTTTTTAAAGATAAAAATTGAGGAATTTTTGTGAAGAGTTTTTGTGAACCGATTTTTGGAAATCGAAGGGTTTCTTGACGCTGATTTTTGAAGGGCTTATTGCAGCAGATTTTTTTAAGAAATTCGAGGGTTTTCTTGAAGCAGATTTGAGGGTTTCTTTTGCATGAAATCGCAGATTTTTGAAGAAGATTTTCACAAATCTGTTTGTGCACATTTTCATGGGTTGAGTTCATGATCTGATTTGGGCAATATTGAAGAATATATCTAAAGATTTGAAGAGTTTTTAAAAAAAAATCTATAAAAAAATTTCTTTTTTTCAGAGTTATTTGAAGATTTTCTGAAAAAATCTGCTTTTTCAAAAGTGTTTTGAAGATTTTTTCTTTTGCTTTTTCAAAAAAAATCTTGCTTTTCAAAGTTTTGAAGATTTTTCTGAAAAATTTTTGTTTTTCAAAAAGTTTTGAAGATTTTCTGAAAAATTTTGCTTTTAGAAGTTTTTGAAGATTTCCAGAGTTTTTTGAAGATTATTTCTAAAAAAAACTTGCTTTTTCAGAGGTTTTTGAAGAATTTTTTTTGGAAAAATCTTGTTGTTCCTAATCCTCTTTTTAGACGATTTTTAATTGTGGGCGTTGTGCCAACTGATTGTCCAGTGTTTTGTGCTAGCTGATCACAAAATTTACCTCATTTTTTGGGTTTTTTGAAAACGAGAGGGATGGCTGCTTTGATCAATGTAATGTTGGAAAGTATGCAAAGGTTCAATGGAAAGAGTTATAATACCTGGAAGCAGAGGATTTTGATGTTATAGCAGTGGGTGATATCCTTCACTTGAATTAAAATAATAAATAATAAATAAATGCAAAAGCAAGTTGGACTTGCTATAAATATTAATTTATTTTATGAGGCCGACCCAAAATAAAAAGTCGCCTTGTTTTGTGAAAGAGGTCGACCCTAAATGAAAAGTCGTCTTGATTTATACAAGGCGAATGATTCTCATTCATTTGTTAATTCAATTCATTCAAAAATAAATTTGCACTTCAAGGAGGAGTTCGCACATTTGCAGCAGATTGACATTTTTGCATCAAGTTGATCGATATCAAGGAGAAATCATATTATTTGTATATTCGCACCTAGGAGAGGTCCTATCTCTCATTACATCAGATCGTCCTTGTGTTTGGGCCAAGTTGTAAAGCAGATTTCTGCTCTTTTCATTCAAATATAAGAGATATATCTTTGGCTGGGTTTTTCTCCCTCGAAAAGGAGGGTCTTCCCAGGGTATTTGTTGTGTTTTGTTGTTCATTATTTTGTATTGCTGCTTATCCTCATTTTTGGTCTAAAACTAACAGAGGAAGCTCACAGTTTTCAAGTGTCGATATCTAGATTTGATTGTTCTGTGGGTAAGGACTAGTAATCGCGAGGCAGTTATGCTTCTCCAACTATCAATCACCGATGATATGTTTCCTAAAGATCATGGATAAACTTGGTTTAGTTAGTAGGATGATAATTAAGGGAGGCTGTTAAAGAATTATTGTAATATTTAATGGTCATCTTAGCTTTAGTTAGTCGATAGTTTACTTTTAGTTAACTTAGTTTATTTCAGTTAGCTTTTAGTAACTTTTGTTCCTATTTTAGTTTGGTTTAGCAACTTTCAATTATCTGCTTTAGTTTGCTTTAGTTAACTAAGGTTTCTTTTTAGAAACATCGTCTTGTAATTTTCTATATAAGGAGTATTCCTCTCCTTTGTAAATACAGAATAATGAATATTGAATATCAATTATCATTTCATGAGGTACTACACAATGTGTGCGAGTCAAATTGTTTATTTATTATTTATATGGGTTTTAAATCAGTTATAATTGAATGTTTTATTAACATATTTATATAAACAAACATTATTATGTTTATTTATAGTTATACCCACAAACTATTACTTAATAGGATATAGTGGACCTCCATTTGGGAGACCCATTAATATAACCTCTCCACATTAATTTCCCATCGAAGGCTGATTCTCTATCTTTGCTCCAGCTTTAAATGGAAGGTTGTTGCCATTGTTTGAGGTCTCACCATGCCCATACATGGTTTTGTACTGCTCTTCTTTCTCTAGGGCATCTTGAATACCCAATTTCTAAGTTATGGCCATTAGAACACTCTCAATCAAATCCATCTTACATCGAGAAATCATGGCAACATCAGTTTTTAGCTTCTGAAATCTCTCTTCTAGCTTATCCATATCCTTATCATCATCTGTCATCCTTCTTTGTGCTTGATTCCACCTCTGGGTACCAGTTTCGGGCTAAAATTCTCTTAAAATCTCCGCTTGCACTAGACCATGTAGTGGGCACAACAATGAAAACCCACCAAAACTGATAAAATCCAACCTACAGGCATTTCAGACCTGCTCTGATATTAATAAGAGCTGTGAAATGATCAAGATACTCCTAATCAGTTTCCCAATAACGGATCCTATCAAATTATCACTCCAAACAATCACCAAACAAACAAAAAGTGTGTTAACAGTCCTCAAACTATAGGACAGTCATACAATAGCATCTAAACATAATCAAGAATCAAAGGAAATGTAGAAAACAGCAAAGAAAAGACCACGACAATGACTGATATGAGAATTTTGGCCTGGAGAAACCCTAAAAAGGGAGAAAACTCTAGTTGAGAGGTAAAGACCACCTCTCCTACTATGAATCAGCCAAGTGCAGTCAATACCATGTATAAAAATTCTGAGCATGACCTATGAAGCCCAAAATGTTACAAGAGCTCCCAGGTACAACAATATGTTGCTCTGCTCCAATGGTGTCTCCCAATGCCATCCTCTTACTTACAATGTGGATTATGAATGCCAACTTGTGTACAGACATCAAAAGCAGTTTAAATAAATGTCCACACGCTTCCCATTGCTGGAGGCATAAAAACCAAGGCTTGGAATTGAAAATGAATAGTTACACCCTTTCAAATTCTATGCTAAAAAGCACATAAATGAATTCACCAGTTCTCAAAGATTTGTTTGCCACTTTCGAATGTGTTTGTTGAGTTCATAAGCCACTCACTACTAGGGTTTAGACGTTTGCCGCAGTGACTTTGGTGTTCGTTGGGGTGAACATGTGTTCACCAATTGTGTAAGTGGCAAGCTCAACAAAAGTAGCAAATACCAAGTATTTTAGATCTGCACGCAAGTCCATCTTCTTCCCTGAGAAGCTCCAGATCACCTCAAATCTTCAACAACACTACAAATCCTCAATATTCCCAGAATGACTTATCCACATGAAAAACTCCTTGATTAGTCTTCCTTGACTAAAATGAAGAAAACCGAACATTACAACTATAAACAAGATCCAGTTTTAGGATCAATAACTGTCCCATTTCATTTCTCCTATCCTCTGCCTGAATTTCCATTAAGTTCAATGACTAGTGTATATGTGTGATCAACCATTTTAAAATCGCTTTATTTTTTGCTAAAAATATGTTTTCTAAGAAAGCAAATTGCTTTTCTAGAGCAATATTTATTACCTCCAACCTTTGAAAATAGTTCAATGTTATATTAGGTAAAAAGTACACAATAATTAAAAAGAAGGAAACGAGTTGATTAAGTAACAAAGTTTAAGAATCAAAAAGTTTACTGGAAAGAGTTTTACAACCAAAGAACTACTTTTATACAAATGAGGGACCACTCCATATAAAAAGGAATGTTCAAAACAATGTAGAAAAACCAGGAAAATAAGAGAAAAGAGAACTTACACAGTCATCATTGCCCTTAGGGCCAACAAAATACCATAATTAAGTTGGAATACTTGGTTTAAAACAAGAATAAGCATTCATTGTACGTCTTTTTATGTGGTATACATAGCATCATTGGATAAATGGTAATAAAGAATGTTTTTTATGAGAGAGGATTAATTGTACCTAAAGGAGAAAAAGAACTTAGGATAAGGCATCATTTGATGCTTTTAGTAAAAGCATTTTTCCATCCATATTTTCAGGGAAGTTGCATTCAAGTGGTGGAAAATATACCAAGAACATATGATAGAGCTTATTCAAGGTGAAATATGGTTATATCAGATCGATGACATGGATCAGTGATGGTAAAACCTAGATTATCAAATTCCATAAAATTTACCCTAGGATAAACTTGAGAAAGTTTTTGACTGGACAGTCTAAGAAAATTCTGAATGAAGCACAAAAAAATGGTTTATCAAAGGCCTGAATTAAAAAAGAAAAATAATGAAAGTCAGAAGTTAATTAATCAGAATAGAAATATTATCAAATATAAAAACTGAAAGTGATGAATAGATTAGGCATTTACAAAAACATAAACAAATGCTTTCAACTCATACTAAAAATCTGGAAGAAAGAGTTTATTGAAACATGAATTGACATTGGTTGATAATCAAACAGATAAGATTTCCTTGACAGATAATGAAACCTGTAAATCAAAACGAATATTAAACCAGCCGTTGAAAAATAATTCAAACCAAATAAACAGTAGATAGCAATATTTAACAGTTCCAACAATTATTACAAAGATTAACAACATCAATTAACATTACTCAAAGAAACCTAAAGTTGAACCCTGACAACACTCACATGATCAAGGAAATGTTCAAATTAAATGTAAAATTTATTAGAATTTGAATTGCAATTATCCAAGATGTATGCAGATTTCTCATCCAAATTTTCAGAAAGAACTCCTGGTGTTCATGTCAACTATAATCAAGTAAATAAAATTTTGTGTTAGTTTGGAAGATATTTAAGACCTCTAATGATCATTTCAGATGGATTGATCCTGATTGCTAGAATTTATTATACTTAAATGTAAAATTTATTAGAATTTGAATAGTAATTATCCAAGATGTATGCAGATTTCTAATCCAATTTTTAAGAAAAAAACTTCTGGTGTTCAGGTCGACAATAATCAAGCAATAGAAATTTTGTGTTAGTTTGAGAAGATATTTTAAGACCTACAAAGATCAATTTCAGATGGATTGATCCTGATTCCAAGCAACACTAAGCTAGAATTTAGCAGACTTATATCGGTTATCATATTCCTCCTATTCTCCAAGGCCGAAGCCTTTTTAGACTGAAGTGCATGTTATAAACCTGATTAATCTTGATAAGATATCAAGGGTTATGCTGTAATGCAATGACCTTCTGAATGATCATATACAGACAGGTCGTGTAGCTTCAGACATAACTCTTGAATCATGTAGTCCTCTTCACCTATTCATTCTTTCATGAATCATAAGTTTCTAATTGTTTATATATTAAATATGTAAATGTTCACATACTTATTGTGTGTATTGGCTTGGCATACAAAATATTCTCAACGCTATTATACTTTGCTAGTTATATCATGTTTCTGATTGTGTGATTTATGTTACAAATATTCTCTACTTCCATTATAAAAATGGGAAGTATATCATAATCACTTACGTTTAGTCTGACTCATAGTCACCTCGAGAGGCAGAGATATGGACATTGGTGCATGGACAGAAATGCCATTTCAAACCAGGGCACAAAAGTTAATGGAAAATGTGGGTGAGGGGATGAGGTTGTGATCCTTGTCCCTGTACTGTAATCTCACAATAACCATGGGACTCTAAATCTATGTCTCTTGATGCTTATAGAGTTCTAATTAGCACTTACCACAGAAAAGCGCATGAAAAACTTGTTTGAATGGTGTGGTATAAACTCATGCTGCCAAGTAAATGAAAAATTAAAAAATGCTTATAATGCTGTCTGATACTATTTGGTAAAATGAAACATAACATACCTCAGACTCCAGGCAGCTACATGCAGCTTCAAGACAAGCTTCCAATGCTCTAAATTCAAATGGCAAAACTTTTGGACCATTTTCAAAAGCATTCATCTCCACCTTCAAATAATTATTTTTCGTATCAAGTCTCTCTGGAAAGGAGTTTTCATCCATAGGTTGTCGAAGTTCTCCGTTATTAGCAGCCCTTGATAACAAGGTCGTCATGTCAGATTTTGAAAGATCCACATCCATGTCACTATTTCCGCCTTCCTTTATGCAGTAATATGAAACCAGTCAGAATTAATCAATTAAATTAAAAATACAGGAAACAGAAATAATCTAACAAACTGGTAAATTTATTGCAGTTTATGTCATAACTAAAGGATTTTAGATTAGCGGCCCTTATGTTGTATTTCCATTTCAAGGTATTTAATGATATTTTTTTCTTTGAAGATTTTTATCAGAAGCTTCTGATGTCATTGTTTTATATCATTAGTTTATGTATGGACAAAACATGTCGCTTTACATGCAGAAAGGTCATACAGAAGCTAAATGAGAGACAAAGAAGAAGAGACAACTTGATTACTACTTCCTGGCATTTGAGTTACCTTCACCTATATTCCTTCCATCCTTCCTCCCATATTATCCTCTGCTGGTGATGAGGCTGAAGCAAAGAAGCATTTTTTGATTCAAAGAATGACACATATGAACCCCTGCAACATCTTTTTCAAAAGCTTTGCCCTCATTTGATCCATAATTTCTTTGATTTATGGTAGAAATTAACAAACCAAGCAATTAAAACTACCGTGCTACTTGGTTGTACCAAATGACGGTAGAAATGGATGGATTAGAGTGCTGTTATGAACGGAAATGGAGGACTGTCATAGAAAAATGCAACACAAACACAATATTTTATCCTAGGAAACCCCAAGAAGGGGGGGAAACCTAAATGGTAGAGGCAACGGCACTTCCACCAGACTGTATTGCTCCAATAAATAAGTACAACAACAGATATAAGGAATCGGCTCTTTCAAGTTTATTTCTCCACTTTCAGCTTGTTCTGCACTTTCTTATTGCTACAACTTCAATTCTACTCCTCCCCTTGTTTTTGGTTGTCAATGATTTCTTATTGAATGCTGGAAAACTACTAACAGGTGTTTGAAGTCCTCTTGCACGGAATTTGAAGAGACAGGGTTAACTGAAACTCTTCAAATTCTTGTTTTCCACATCAAAGTGAAACTCTCTTATCATCAACTGGCAGTTTAGCTTTCGCTGTGTATCTCCCCTATTTTAACCCGACAGTTCCAAAATCATTGCCTGGAACCTACTGGAGTGCCTTCATCTGATGATGAGCTTTCCTCCAAGTTCCCATACAGATCATCCTTTAAGCAATTTGATGTGATATAAGATTCCAAAATTAAGTTTAATCTAACCTTGTATCCAAAGCTATATCTATCCACACCTATTGTACACGATGTATATCTTAAAAATACCAATTCTATTTACTTTCAGTCCCATTTAAACTTATTGAAGTTTAATTGAAATATATTCCTAATTTTTGTATTCATCTCATATTTTGTATATCTTATATCATTTATCTTTGGTTATCATGATATTCGTTCTACAGATAACGTTTTCTTAAAAATAAAAATTTTGTATTGCTGGCTATGAATTTATCTTTGATACAATGCTCTTGTAAGAAAAAAAAATTTAAGGGGATTGAAGGTATTTTGATAGCAATAAATGAAAATCTATGTTTGGATTTTTCTTTGCCAAGTCCAGGAAGATGGCATCATCATCCTTGTCTTCCTTTCTACTTTTGTTAGGGTGAGTAATATCTACTCTTTCACCAATCGCCAGGGTACTCACCCTTCTTGCTTTAGGCTAAAATGTCTTCTTTTCTTTTCTTGAATTTTATGTTTTAAGGTTCCTACAGTTATATTTTTAGCATGTAGCTTATCTTTTCGTTTGGTCTTCTCTTTAAGGGATTGCAGTTCTTCGTAGAACTTTTCTTTTGGGCCTAACTTTTACAACATTACTAGCATGGCATCTGCTATTCCACTGAAAGCAGTCTTGAGCACTGTTATTTTTCGAGCATGTAGCTTATCTTTTCGTTTGGTCTTCTCTTTAAAGGATTGCAATTCTTCGTAGAACTTTTCTTTTGAGCCTAACTTAGAGTGCTTAAAAGACAGTTCTTATCTTTGTTGTTACAGCATTACTGGCATCGCGTCTGTTATTCCACTGAAAGCAGTCTTGATCATGTTTTTTCAAGTGTTCTTCTCTATCAATTTGATTCAATATTTCAGAGTTTCAAGCATAGGGGGATGCAAGGGACAGAGGAACATGATTCGGAGATAAGACGGAGACAACCCCAAATTTCATGGGACGCAGCCCTGCCTTAAAAAAAGTATAAAGATATTAATTTTATACCGAAAATGTTTTTAACTTTTTACATGGGAACAAACATTACCTCTATATCAGAACATGTTAAGTTGAGTTTTCAAAAAGCCGAAAAATGAACTGAAGATAATAATCAACAACTGCTCAATGAAACTTCAGATACCACAGCAAATGCTTTGATGCTAAAGAAGTAAGCAGACTATGGAAAAAAGAAGACACCAAATTTATTAGAAAAAGACTAATGTAAACCACTCTACTCTTAAAGGAAATTCGCAAGAAGATATTTGAAATCCGCAATATCGTCCGGCATCTCTTGTACGTTGAAGAAATGTAGTTCAGCAATTCTACAAATATTTTTTTAGCAAAGGAAAGATACGGGATATGTGATGGCATCCCTTCTCAATTTTTTTGGTTAATACTCAATTTAAGGGTTTAGACAGCAGGGCTGGCTGGATCTCATGACCGCCCAGAAGAAAATTTGCACTTAAACATTGATAATATGCCTCTCTCTCTCTCTCTCATGATCAACCTGCTTATATTGTCTACCCTACCTACAATACGCTTTCAGTTATTTGATTGAATTGAGGCTGACTAGGCCATCCTTGACATCAGCCCATTTGAGCTGTACTCGATTCATACATAAAGACCTACTAGAGATGCATTTAACCTATACCTCGATCATTTTTTATCTTTCTCAGGCCCCCGGGGTACTTTGCAAGTCAAAGGCAGGAAAAAAGGCGAGCTCTTGTGCACTGGTATCAACAGCAGCGCTGACCATACCCAGACTATCAGATATTTTTCATGTTTTTGAGTGATATTTTTTAAGCTTACACTAAACTTTCGACGTGTATACCAAAATCTTGGGAAAAGAAAAATATAACAAAATTAGGCCTCATACCGGCTGCACGGGGGTATTAGACGCATCAGATAACCGGCGTTGGAGATCAGCAACGAAAGGAGCCACAGCAGGATCTCTGGAATTAAGTAGAAGAACCTCCTGCGCAGTAATAATTGCCTTGATATGCTCCAAATTGATGACAATAGCTCGCTCTCGGCCAAGTATAGTAGACGGATAAGAAAGCAAAGGATCCAAAATACGCAAATCACGAGCAGGAAGCCCCGTGCGACGCATGATTGCATGTTTTCCCGCCTCCACGACCTGCGCCTGCCCGGACGAGTCGAGCAGCAGCCATGCCCTCACGCCTACGCCCTTCTTCTTAGCCCCTACTCCGCTTCCTACGCCGCCACTGCGTGGACCGTCCTCCGCCTCTTCACCGCCGCCATTAAAGGCCGCCTTAGTTGCAGCAGCCCTCGCCCTCATTGTCTTCGAAGATTTTCCAGATGACTCCAAAGAAATCGATCACGGCAATCGAATGTTTACATTTCTCAGCTGGAAGATCTCGGCATATTTGTCCTTTTTCTTTTTATAGATGGAAAGTTAAGACAGTGTGCAGCACGGAGAAGACCAATATGCGATCTATACGGAAAGTTTTTACTATTTTAGCAAATATATCAAATCGATTCCCTCCGTATTTTTCTCGGTACGATTAGTACGTTGTTTGCAGGCTCTGAACTCTCAAACTAATAGTATTGCCAATAGAGTGACGCGAATTCGCTGTCAAAACTATTGTACGGAACGGTATACATAAGTTCCAAGCTCTATGGAAAGAATCTGCACCTTACACGTTTGGAAATTTGGTCCACTGTCAACCCGAAAGTGATAAGCCTCCACGTTTAGAAATAATTTTTAATTAAATCCAAGACCCAAAACGTAAACGATCTAAAATTCTGTTGGCGCTGTTCGTATATTTTTGGCAATTGGTGTATAAAAGAAATGCATAATAAAATAAAATAAAAGGCTCAAATAAACTGCTGTACGGGACGGTTTGATTACACTCCAAGCACTCTGGAATGAATCTTAACGGTCCTCCTTTTCAAGAATCGAATAAGATTGCGAGTTATGTTAATTGCCGCAAAACGTTAAATTCTACCCATTAAAGGAATTTTTCAACATAGGTTTTTTAAATAGAGAATATACGTTTTTAGTAGTGAAAGGGAGAACAAAATCACTTTCACTAATTATTAAATAAATATAATAATACAATTAATTTATATTTGTATTTAGTTGGATTATTTAGAAATGAATTGTATATGGAAATATTATTTATTAGTACTATTGCAATGAGTTTTGTTTTTACTAATTAATAGTTATTAATAAGTTAGCTTTCAACCAATCAAAAATAATATATAAAAATTAAATTAAATTATATAAATATTATATTGTATTTGTATTGTAAATTTTTATTATATTTATTAATATGATATTATGTTATTTTAAGTTTTATTAATGTAATATTATATTATATTTAAATTATTTTATATTTATATTTATATTACATTACATTAAAATTATATTAATAGTATACATATTATTAGGGGAGTCACACACCCTGTGGCATAAAAAAAAATGATTTTTAGTAATGTTATATCATATTATAACAACATTTATAATGATAATCAATTAGTTTTTGCATGCCTAATGCCCAATAAACAACCATCAGTACTAAACAACCAAGACAAATAAAAACAACTCACTACTAAACTTAAAAAAACTAAAATCAAAACTAAAATATAATAATTAACAAAAATTACATTTAATTTTATTCACCTTATTTAAACTTACATATATTTTATTTCAACTTTATGAAACTCTAATTACAATACTTCAAAGGCAAGTACTCGCCATTACGTGGCACCTGTTAGTTATATTGTAGGTAATGTATTCATCTATTTTATTAATTTGTTCAAATGAACCAATAGAAGCAAAGAATTAAAAATAGATTGATTATTTTTTCAATGTATATATTTTTTTAAAATTTATTCTAATATATGAAATCTATTTTTTTTAATTCTATTGGATCATAGTATGTCATATTAGTATGAGGTAAGCATTTTGACTAATGTATCACTATTTGATACTATAGGTAAGCATTTTGATTAATGTATCACTATTTGATACTATTCATTTAAAAACACATTTTATTCATTTAAAAAAACTATTTCTAAATAGTTTAAAATTTGTCTATAATATGTCTAGTCAATTATGCACTAGTAAAAAGTGGAGCTATTTGATTTGATTGACAAATCCAAATAATTGAATTTTTTTGTTGTTTAATGTATTAATATATTATAGTAATAATAATATACTAATATAATATATATAATTAATATATTTTTGTTAGTATATGTTATATATCTATACTATATATAAATTAATTAATATTATATAATATAATAATAATCATATTATAGAATATATTAATATTAATATTATATATTTATAAAACATATATTAAATTTATTATGTATAGATAATGTATAATTAAAATTATATAAATATACATAATTCTTGATATACTATATATTATTACTATTAATATGATTATTATTATATATTTATGATATATATAATCATATATTAGCTATTAATTAATATAATGTGTAATATACAATAGAGTATTCCTTTCAAATATTTTTTCCCTACTACACATTTAAAAAATATGTTACTATTACTTAAAGCTAGTTACATATTAAACAAAAAGAATCTATCCATAGCCACATTCATATAATTTTTGCAAGAAGTAATGAGTTGTACATATCCAATACAAAAACAAAGTTGTAATTGAAATGATCTTTATTCTCTTTAAAAGTGTTTGGTTTCTAATCTTCAACAAGTAGAATCAATGCAACATCTTCAACAAGCACAATGAATATTTGTAAATGTTATAGGCCTCTAATCTCAACATATTGACTATAAACTCCAATTATATAATTATTTATTAGAACTTGTAATGTATTGACCAAAGTGGTCTACAAATAGACATTGTGTATATTACTTTTAATTATATGCATTTATACTCATGCAATAATTATTATATGCAAATATCATTATCAAACAACATGCTACATATTTTATGGTAGGGATCAAACACAATGTGTCTCTTGTTTAGTTTTAGAAACAATAATAAAGAATTAGTGTTGATGTCATATTAAATTTAATTGTTGAAGTATAAGAATTTAATGCTTTTTGACTAATGAATGTGATTGTACGAGAATAGATCTAGAATTTGTTGTGGATTAATCCTAGGTCTCTTATATTTGACTTTGAACATGCAAAATTGATGTACGGTGTGGGATCGATTTGTGATTCATAAGATTGACCTCATAGAATGTAGACTTCTAAAAATGGCTTTTTTGAGTCTTTATTTCTTGAGTCTTGAGTATTCGTAAGGATGGTGGTATTTAAAAATACCTTTGGACAAATTATTGAATCGCTAGGGTCAAGTTCTCCTAGGTTGACTCCCTTCGAGATCAGGGTTATGATTATAAGTGAATGATGAAAGATAATATTCTCAAGCATGCAGATGGCTTGAATGAATATATTGCAAATTTTGGTTCTTTTGTCCCTTCATAAATTCAATGTACATTAACATTTTCTCCTTGTAGTCAACTCTTGTGAATTGATTACATGTTGAATGCATTTAAATATAAGCACATATTAAGAGGTTGTGCAAATGTATGTCAAGTCAACCCATAAAGGCTAGTAGAAAAGGGAAAGAATTTGATAAAAATAATAATAATAATAATATGAGGATTGTAACATGCCCATTGTTCTACCCATTGAATTTTACTACGTTTTAACCCACGAGTGAATAGTTTATGATAGGTCAACATTTAGCAATAAAAAAATTATTTTCTAATTCATTAACAAGATGCACATTTGAAATAATCCCATTTCAAACTTTCCCATTGCATTACAAAGAAACATTACAAAATCCCAAGTAACGATTTCATATTGCATAATTTCATGATAACATTTTTCATTTACAATCTCTCAATAAAGATAGAGATACATGAATGTATACATAGCTTCCAAGAGCTTAATGAAACTGATATACAAATAGAATATAATGATCTAGATGTCCCCAATGTTGATGCATATCTCCTGGATGTCCCCATTACTCGTACATATATTCTAAGTGTCCCCAAAACTGGTGCTTACATCCTCAAATCCCAAGTGTCAATTGTATGAGGGAGAGCATCACTCAAGCATTTTTTGGCCAACTACGGACTTACTACAATCCCTCGCACATCTACCTAACTGGTAAGATGGCCCTACCCTTCGATGAAGAGATTAGTTTGATAACCTCGTAATACTAGCCTTCCTGACCATGGTGTTATGTCCTACATATCTAGAGCTACCATACATTGGCTACAACCTACATGTATGACTTCCCTGCCTAGTATGCAATCTTGGATCATAATGAACCGACAGTGTAAATAGTGGCTACTTATACAACTTTGGCCAAAGAATTCAACACCTAGTACTTTGAGTGTAGGTCGTATGTTCACCCACCCTTAGCTTGATTTGGTATTGACCATTCATAATCATAACATTTCAATCAAAATGGTGATGACATAACAAACTATCTGACTAGGTTACTCCTTTTCCCATGGATTATCCTAACCCCAAGAATAACCAAGTTATAACAAACCAAATAACTAGGTTACACCCTTCCCATGGGTTATCCTAACCCCAAGAATAACCAAGTTAACCACCCATGTTCAAACTGACATTTTCATTAAAGTACTTCAAGACAACAACATATCTCATACTTCATAATTCATGCAACATACATATAGTCTTTACAAATTGAGTATAGTCCCAATAACAACATAACCACTCAAATTCCAAATAGTGTATATGTATATACCAATCAAAATGGTTTCACCAAAACAAGACTCTACCAAGAATCATGCAAGCTTAACCAAAATAGGAAACAAACTAAGTTTATACAAGCAAGCTTAACATGCATTTAAATCATCCTTTCCATGAACAATGGCATTCATAAACAAATAAAATTTTAACATAAAAAGGATAGAGTAATAAAAATTAGCATGCTTGGAATAATAGCTCCAATATGAAAATATTGCTTCTCAACCTCAACCTTCACAATCACACGTGTTGCTCCTTCTAAGATCAACCTATCTCCAAACTCTAGCTTCTCACAAAAACTCTCAACAATTCCAAAACCACAAAAAAAATCTCTTTTTCACTAAGCCCTCAAAAACACATTTGAACAAAAAACTACAACAAAATTACGAATGAAGAAATCAGAAAGAATGAGTGTAACAAAAGGTAGAGAAGTTGCCTCTATTTATACTTAAATATGAGCAACTCAAGGCTACAAACATGCTACGAAATCTACCACCTTTTCTCTCCTTGCTTCCACCACTCAACAATAAAACTAATTCCCCCTCTAAATGCATCAACTCAGCTAACCAAAATAAAATGTGGCTACTAAAACACTCGACTTGCAAACACATAAACAGTCCAAATGTTTCCAAATTCTTAGAATGGATGAGTTGCCCCTATTCATGTGACAACAATGACTCTTTTACTAAGTCAAAACACAATAATGCATATCTACAGATTTCCTAATTGTTATGCAGGTCGACTACCTTCATGAACTTTAAGTAGCTCTGCTTTGACAAATTCTTCATGCTCATATTAAGTTGAGCATCGATTTAGACTTCTATTTACTCAATCCACTTATTATGGTGCTTCCTACTTTACACATCAGCAAGTTATGCATGGTTTACATTCACAACAACTTTAATACATCTGCAACACCTTAATATAGTGTTGCTCATGTGCCTCATAAACTACATAAATATCACTCACTTACATACAATATACACTATTGACTTATGTGCTTTGCATTATTTTATGTGCAGGATTTAAACTCATTTATGCATTGGCTTAAACGCTCTTTCATGCACTTTATATGAGCTACTCAAAGACAATATAATGATGGCTTATATTTAAGTCGATTACCTTTAAAAGGATTGCACTACATATGCACTATGTTTACTTTGTAAAAATTTCAAAATACTTTTAAATATATATCAATATATATTATTAATATATATATCAATATATATTATTAATATATATCAATATATATGTTTAATATAACTTCCTTTGTTCTAATTATATGGGAAAAAATAGGTTTTGAATGGACCTGAAACCATTTAGAACAGGTTTTGAATGGACCTAAAACCATTTACAAATAGGTTTTAACGGGGACCCGAAACCCACTAAAAGAAGAACAAGTTGCACATGAAAACAACATAGCTAACCAGCTCAGTGAGCCAATAGTAGATCACCAAATGAACAGCATGACTACCCAAATTTGCACAAATCCAAAAAGGTTTTGAAGGGAACCTTAAACCCAAAACAACCAAGTTTTACAAGGGATCTTGAACTCAAAATAGGTTTAGAAGGAAACCTTAAACCCTCTTACAACCAAGTTATAGGGATCATAATCCCTCACAAAAAACCAAGTTTTAATAGGGACCTTAAACCCACGAAACTCTACCTACAATAGTCACGTAGCAGCAATCCAAACACACATACAAAACAGTGTTGAGCCAACACAACCCAAATCAGTCAAGCAACAAAAGGAACACCACTTAAGAAACCAAAATAAAGAGCCAACAAAAACTTCCATGTTGATGAAATTCACCACCCAACACTTCAATCCTACCTCTCCACCTCTAAAGGAGAAGAAACTAAGAACATTGTTTTCACAATAGCAACTACACTCCAGAAAATGTACACTCCACCTCTATAGGAATGGCCTCCACTTCAAAAGGAGCGAAAAAAAAAAAACCTTGACCCAAACACACACCTCCACCTCAAAAGAAGATGCCTCCACCTCAATAGGATAATTTTTGACCTCTAAAGGAAACTCAATGTCCAAGGAAAAAGAAAAAACTCATGCAAAAACAATGAACTTAGAATCCCAAGGCAGCATGAGACCAAACTGAGCCAATCCATATAAGATGGTAGCCATAAGAGAAAACAAGGGAAAAACTCCCTACCCACACCACAAGAGGAGACGCTACCAAAGAAGAGGGCAACCATCACTTTCACTAGCCAAAAGAACAATTGGTACAAGAAGAAAACTTTAAAGCAATGCCCAACCAACGTCATCTCAGCAGCAGACACAATTAAACATTCAAACAACAACACCAGCAAAAAGGAAACCAATAACAGACAGATAGACAACATCGCCATCACAGCTGTAGAATAAAGGCAAGGGGGAAAACCTTTCACGACCAGGCCAACACCCACTGTTGGCCTCCTACAATGATTTAACAACTAAGCCCTTACAACTGTGATTCGGAGATTGGAAATCTAAACCAAATAGCCATTCAATCATCATGAAGGTGCATTTAACTTGTCAACCCAGGGATGTGAACTTGAAATGGGTCAACATAGTATGTGCACTAAGGATCCCAAGTAGCCATATTCATTCTACCACTAAGAAAAACATAATGTTGAAGGTAAATTGCTTAGAAGGAAATAACATAAGTACTGAACATCAACCAACAACCATACTAAGCTTGAAATACATGACAAAAATGAAAATCTGAGCAAACAAACATGAAACTACTATGTCTGCTTTGGCTATAGGAATAGTCACATAATGGAATTCTAGTGGCTACAGGAATAGTCAGCACCAGATTCTTAACTAATTACTGAACAAAAAGTAATAACTAGGCTAAACTAAGCTAAAGGATGGATTGCTCACCAAGTGGGCCCCCTTGGATGAGTATCCTCTAATACTAATGTAAACTCAGATACTCAAACTTAGTACTTCATTTTATTCATTGGAATCATGAGTACAATAGAGCAGTTTAACTGTATCACTGAAAACTAAGAATGCAAGTACAATATCAGATCGCACAACCCCTGAGAAGGAGCATCTAACTCTTATTTATAGGAAAAGAAGTGACTAACTAAGCAAGGCAGTCAACTCCATGAACTGGGAGGATGCCATTTTAGGGAAAGCAAAGAAAGTGGAGCAGCGGTTATGCATGCATAAAATCTAGTCAAACGTGTCTACCTCAATGCAGATTTAGCACAACAGTAATGCCTACATTTGCTTAACAACATTAAAGTCCACTACAAGGCAATTACATTTGATTTGTGTGGGGAATATCCTATCGTCAACCTCCTTTAACCTTTGAATGATTCCCTCGTTGGACATTATGGTGCATGCCCAGCTGGTGGTGTCTTTCTCAATTTAGTATCCTCAAATTATATCTGCATGGCAATGTTAGTATGCACAATAATTGCATATCTATTACTGCCTTAAATAACATTCATTAACCACATGCAAAATTAATATAGAGAGTCCATATAACATGCCAATGTCATTAAAGATTTGTAGGAATACGATTAGGCCCAATGTCTATAGTTTTGAGGAAATATCATAAAAATATCAACACTTAACATCAAGGTCTATGACAACTTCAACAAATACATCATAAATTCTACCCAAAATTAGACCATAAACTAGACTCATCATCCCCCCCAACCTAAGGTTTTGTTGGTCCTCCAGCAGGGGAAGGGTTGTTCTTCTTCTTGGTCAATGCTCAGAAATTTGCAACTGACAATTGTCCTACATCAGTGTTTGTTGTACGTGAATCAGGGTCCCAATAGAATCCTTGTTGTGCATCCAATTTGTTCCATCTTTGTCTCTCTACAGCAATATCATAGTTGTAAAACTTGTAACTTGGCACGAGCCACATCAGGAGGGATGGATGACAAGTCAGTGGAAGCCAAAATCATCCTTTTGTCCTCCCAATCTATATATATCTATCAATTCTTTTAAGTGCTACAGCATAGTTCTGTATAGAGTGGGGCTCAAATTGCTTTAGCCCATTGGTTAGGTTGTTCCATCTTTGGGACAAGTATCTCTTCATAGTTTCCTCTTTTTCCTTTGCCACCACCTCATATTCACTGTAAACTGCTTCTATCCAAGGCATAACCCTATTACCATTCTACCCCACTCCCAGTAAATGTCCCCTAGATTTCTTGATTCAGCCCTAATGGGTAGAGGGATGTTGGATTTCAATTGCTTATAAGCCCCATATTGTTGTCCCCAACTGATCTCATTTTGTACCTAAGACATAAATGCCCTTAATTGGACATCCCCCACATATAACAGTGGATTCCAATCATGGTCTTGAGTTACAACATAATTGTGCAAATAAAATTCACATAACAAATTCTTCATCTCACGGGAAGCAATCTGATAAGCATTGAAAAATTCAATAAGAGTCTTAATAGAAGGGTTCAAACCTGAGACAATTCTTGCCAGCTTAAAAGAAAGATATTTCTCCTTCAAATGCAAAGCATAGACCCTTGGAGGGGCCCTACATTCTACTATCTGGGGTACCAAGGTTGTCATATCATCCACCTTCTTCTTTAAAGTAGCAATTTTTGCATCCTTGTTTGCAATCTCATCTTTCTTTTGAATTTCCCTCTTCAACCTATATTTTTCTTCTTTCCATTCCTCTTCTCTTCTTTGCATTTCTTTCAATAAATGCATGGCTACCATGTGCATTGAAAAAGAAGGGGGGTTATGTATTCCTACTAGCATTTTTCTTAGCACTGATGCTTGCTCTCCATATAGTACTAACTGCAAAGATTCGGGTTGTTTAGTCAAGTCTAGCTGTAGGGCCTCTTGTTCCTGTTTTTTCTCATGCTATAGGATCTCTTGCTGCAGGAAATCCTGATTTTCCTCATACCCTTGATTCTCAACTTATTATGCAATATCAACAAGATTTTCCAGTGTTATGTTTGTTGCTTTCTCAAATATATCCTCTTCCTCGACATTCTCTTACCCCATTGGAGCTTTTGTGCCCCCCTGTGATATTTCTCTAGACTTAGGGCTTTCCTGCGGAGGCATATCAAAGGCTGGCACGGCTGGTCTTGATTTCCTAGGAAAGCTTTCACATTTTTCTTTGGCTGCAAGATGAATAGTTTCAGCCTTCCACTTCTTAGAGTTTTGTACTTCTTTTTCTTCCGGTTGATTTTTAGCTTTTCCTTTTCTCATTTCTACCTCTCTCTTTTGTGCCCTAGTTTTCATTAGGACGCCAAGTGGAACATCATCATCATAATCTGGGGAGGAACTTTCTTTGTCAGAGTGCTCTGTCCTAGAAGAGCTAATTTCTATGGTTTCTTCTACTGCAAGAGGGTTTGCACTAGGGCCTACAAAAGAGGTTAAAGCACCAAGAATGGCTTCAGCCGCACTCAATCTCCTGCTAGACCTATGGGGTTGAGGTAAAACCCTAGGTCAGAAATGCTCAGGTCTAATTTGATTAGTTTTTATGAATTCTTCCCAGGTCATTCCAGACATATCATGCAAAGACTTCTCAACTAACGATTTAATTGGGCAATGGTGGGAAACGGAATTGTCCCTACCCTTTTGAGTCTCAGTAGCCATGATTGAAAGAAGGTTGCATAGCACATTCGACACATTCATCCTCCTCATGTGCCTCATGTGATTCAAAAGTTTGAAGTGCACGGAATGTAGACTTGATAGGCAACCTTCATAGGTGATGTATCTTATGACATAAACAACTATCTGCTTCCATGGCTCAGGCAGAGAGGTTCTCTTCGCACCTTGTTTATCTATGCTCAATGGAGGGTCACCAGGTTCTGTAAATTCGGCCCTAGCTGATCTGGCATCTCTGGAAGTAGGGTAATGTTCGTTGTCAGCAGGCAACTCCTTAACTTCTACAATCCTTTCTTCAGTCACCATGACCTCCAGCCCTTTTATCGTGACCTTCCCTTCAAAAAATGTTTGGGAAAATTCTAGTGCAATGTCTTCATCAAAACCATCCAACTTCAAGAATTAGTCTAACCACCCACAATTTCTGAATTCAGCTAGGCAGGGTGCATCCTGCAGTAATACATCGTGCACCATGGGTTCATTTCGAATTAACCCACCTCCCATTTTCTACAATCAAACAATAACTCTATGGTTTCCTTCATGCAATTCTTGTCTGAAAACCAAATTCACCTTCCTGCAACACTTGCCAAATTTCCAATGCCAATGTCGACTGAATTTTCCTTTTCTATTTTACCTTTTATTTCTTTCTATTTTACCTTTTGGCAGCTTAAGATTATGGTAGGATCAATAATGGCAGTAAATGAGTAATAAAGGAAGGTTATGATGGAGAAAAATGGCGGTGACAGTTGGTGTCACCTCACACTTACGAGCCGTCATCCTACTCAGAATTCAAATTGGCTTGATTTAAATTTCGCTGACGTAGACTAGTATGGACTAACACGTGGGCAAAGTACTCACATCTTTTTCCTCCCCCCCAACCTAAATTTGGGCATGTGTCCTCACATGCGAGATGATGATTTGACAGGGGTAAGGAATAATAGCATGTTATGGTGAACATCCATATTAACGTATAATAATTAAATGAATGCACTAAAGACAATTAAGATATAGCAATTAATGCACACATACCTGAATGTGCGGAGGATTTGTTGCAAAGATTGTGGAGAAAGTATCATTCGCCTTTTTAGGAAATAAGTTGAACAATTAATGAAAATGAGGTGGAATGAGGTGGAGTGGAATGAAGTGAAGTGATGGAAGAGAGAGAAAGGTGGAGATGGATGGGCAAATGGGTGGATGGGTGAAGAAATGAACTTCCACAAAAGTGGAAGTTTATTATGACAAGTACATGCCTTAATTAGCCAGAAGGAGGGACACTAGGTCCACATCCTTCGGCTGCAGGAAGCTCGGGTGTAGCATGCTAAGTGAATTGTTGCATGAACTCCTCCTTGGAAGTTGGCTTGTGATACAATCTGAGGCGATGACCATTGACAAGCAACTTGAATCTAATTGGGTTAATTGTAGTTAGCTGAACAACACCATTGGGGTATACTTCAGCAACCTCGTGTAGTCATAGCCACCTTGTCTGCAATTTTCATGCATTATCCTGATATCTGGAATCATAAAGCAAGGCCCAATCTCTTGGTTGGAATTTCTTATCCTTGATGCATTTATCATGCCACCTGATTCTCTAATTCTGCACTATCTCTGTGTGATGCAAGGCTGCTCTCCTCATCTCATCCAAAGCATTCCGCTGCAGGATTATTTCTCTTTATGCCTTAGAGATATCCATCCCCAAGTCTACTATAGTCCTAAGAGTATTATGTTCAAATTCAATGGGCATCATGGCTTTTTTTCCATACAACAACTCGAAAGGAGTGAAGTCTATAGTTGTCTTCCAGGTTGTCCTATAGGCCCAGACAACTTCAGGCAACCTGTTTGCTCAATCCTTTTTATGAACAACCATTTTTTTGGTCAGGATGGATTCAATCTCCCTATTAGTCACCTCAACTTGGCCATTAGCCTAGGGGTGATAAGGAGTAGATTTCATGTGTCTTATGTTGTATTCATTGACCAGTGTTGCAACAAGAGTTGATGTGAATTGAGCCCCTTGATCAGTCATTATCTCTCTTGGAACTCCATACCTTGTGAAAATCTCATAAATAAATTTTGCAACCTTGTTATCTCTTGCATGCTTCATGGCCTTAACTTCTACCCACTTAGTTACATAATCAGTGCATGCTAGGATATAAGATTTACTATATGATGGAGGGTCAATGTGTCCTACAAAATCCAATCCCCACTTGTCAAAGGGAGTGATTACTACCTAAGGGTAAAGTGGCATCTCATCAGATTTGGTTGGTCTTCCCATCCTTTGGCATCTATCACATTTTCTTGTATACCTTCCTACATCCTTATGGAGTGTTGGCCAGTAATATCCTATGTTCAAAATCTTCATTGTTGTCCTCTTGGCTGCAAAATCTCCTCCACATGGTTCATTGTGGCATGCATGCAAAATATCATATGTCTCATCCTCTCTCACACATCTCCTCATGGCATGGTCTGGTCTAGTATAAAACAAACATCCAGCAATCCATGAGAAGAGAAAAATATTTTTCAATGAGTGCCCTTCTCTCTTTTGGACATAAGTGAGGAGGAACCCTACCTGTGACCAGATAATTAGTTATGTCAGCATACCAAGGTGTTTGTACACTAATGGAGAATAGATGCTCATTAGGAAAAGAGTCATCAATGGCTTGATTATCCCCTGATGTAGTCGGCCTTGAAAGAAAATCTGCAACAACATTGGCCTTCCCTAGTTTATCCACAATGGTTATGTCAAACTCCTGCATCAATAATAACCATCTTACTAGCCTACCAAAGATCAGAGGTTTATTCATGAGATATCTAATGGCTGCACAATCGATGTGTACAAATATTTGATAGCCTGTTATGTAGTGTCTGAATTTTAACAGGGCATAGATCACTGCCAACATTTCTTTTTTTGTCACTATATAGTTGAATTCAGCACCTTGCAATTTTTTGCTGACAAAATAAATGGCATTTTCAATAGCTCCTTTTTTTCCTAAGAATGCTCCTATGGAATAGTCTGATGCATCTGTATGGATGTGAAAAGGAAGCTCCCAATTAGGTCCTTTGAGTATAGGAGCATGAGTCAAAGCTTTCTTCAAATCAGAAGATGCTTTGTCACAGTCTTTTGTCCATTGAAATTTAGCATCTTTAGTGAGAAGAGTATACAATGGTGCTGCTATTTTGCTGAAATCCTTGATGAACCGCCTATAATGGCCTGCATGTCCCAAGAAACTCCTAACATCTTTTTGTTTTGCAGGTGTGGGAATATTTTTGATTACCTCAATCTTTGCAGGGTCTACTTGAATTCCTTTATGAGAGATGTAGTGTCTAAGAACTACACCTTCCTGCCTCATCATGAAACACTTTTCAATGTTTAAAGAGAGATTGTGATCTTCACATCTCTGTAGGACTTTCCTGAGATTCTCTAATGCTTCATTGAAATCAACACCATAG
This sequence comes from Sequoia sempervirens, assembly GCA_007258455.2. NCBI lineage: Eukaryota > Viridiplantae > Streptophyta > Pinopsida > Cupressales > Cupressaceae > Sequoia > Sequoia sempervirens. The sequence goes on along the minus strand of VDFB02047230.1, from coordinate 588,947,667 downwards.
GTGGTAAATTCATCCATGTAAATTTACATGCAATCATAAGAAATGTCTAAAAATATACTAATGACTGCCCTCTGAAAAGTTGCAGGTGCATTGCATAAGCCAAGTGGGAGTACCAAGTAGGCATAGGTCCTCCATGGATAGGTAAAGGTGGTCTTCTCCTGGTCCTCTGGTGTAACTTGAATCTGGTTGTAGCCGTTGAATCCATCTAGAAAAGAAAAGTATTGCTTTCCTACAAGTGAGTCCAAAACTTGATCTATGAAGGGTAAAGGAAAATGGTCATTTTTGGTGGCAGCATTAAGTTCCCTATAATCAACACAAACTCGCCATTTCCCTCATTCTTTAGGCACAATCACCAATGGAGACACCCATTGGCTATCTGAAATGGGGTAGATAAATCCTGCATCTAGCAATTTTTGCAGTTCTCCTTTTACAATTTCTCTCAGTGTAGGGTTAATTCTTCTTTGTGGCTACCTCACTGGGGTGCAATCATCTCTTATGTAAATTATGTGAGTGCAAAGCTTAGGTTCCAATCCCTTCATATCATGATAGTCCCACACAAATGCATGCTAGTGGGTCCTTAATAATTTTTCCAATAACAATTGTTGTTCTTCACTTAGTTTGTTGTTAACATTCAAATATTTTACTTCTGACACCTGCACTTGTGTAGTTAACCCTATCATGGTTTCTTCATTAATGCATGGTACCTTGAGTTCATATGGAAACAATGTATGGGACATACCTATTGCTACAGGAAGTCTGGTTATAGGAAGAGTGGTTGCAGGAAGAACGTCTACAAGAACAATAGCTGCAAGAAGAGTAGGCAGAAGTGTCTTGACTGGAGCAGCAGAATGAGAAGATGATGCTTCCTCCACTTCACAATGGTTCTGAATGATGTTAGCCAATACTTCATCTTCGTCTTGAAGTTGCATGAAAGAGATTTTTCCTAACATCATAAGCTACGCCACATAATTAACTTCCTCAGCCTCTTCACCAACATGTGGCTATACAGGATTATCCTCATCATGGAATGGCTAAGCAGGAGGATAAAGAACAAAATTTTTGGTGCTCTTCCCATTAGAAATAGTCATGTCACTTGACCGACATAATATATGTGTCTGCAATTGCTAACCATGGCCTTCCAAGAACAATGGGATACCCGCCTAGTGTAGCTTTAGGAGAAAGAATCATGAAATATGTTGGGTACTCCAACATATTTCATCAACATATTTAGGAGTCTAGAATTACCACAAGGTCCTCCACTATACCATCAGGCTTAACAGTAGAACTATCAACAAGCTACAGGATAGTAGGAGTAGGTCTCATGCTTGCAACATTTAGTTGTTGCAGGATATCCTTACTCATTACATTGATTGCTGCCCCTAAATCAATCAGAGCATTCTTTATTTGAATCCCATTTATAACAAATCCTACCACAGGACTACCTGGGTCATTGTACTTAAGGATAGTCACTTTTCCAAGCATGATGTCAGCTAGTTGTCCCACCACAAGAACTGTAGTTGGGTCTTTCTTCTTCCTGACTGGCTTCTTGAGGCATGCTTCTTTGATTGCCTTGTCATAGATTGGAATATCTTTTATGGCATGAAATAGAGGTATCTAGACACGTATATGCTTCAGCTGATCCAAGATGTCAAAGGTTGTGTCCTCCTTTTCTTCCTTCTTGGAAATTTCCAATCTCTAAGGAAATGGTGGTTCTTGTTCAGTTTGCTTGACTAGGACTGGTTCAAGATTTTTAGGTGCACTTGGCTGAATGGGATCATTCAGAGGTTCCTCCTCCTCATCCACAGGAAGCTTAGTGATAATGGGTGTGGAAGGAGCTAGTATAGTAGTTCCTGAATGCAAGCAGATGTCACTTACACTCACAACATATGCAGGGAATTGGTTTGAATCAACAAAGTATATACGCTGCTATTGTGGTTTGTTATTTGGATTGGGTGTGGGATGAGCTGGTAGCTGAGTAGGTTTAGGTGGATTTGAGCTTGAATTAGCAGGGGGAGGCATTATAGTAGGTTGTTGGGGCTGAGAAGTTGGTTGCATGTAATTGGTTGTCTAGGTAGGCCATTGTTGTCCTCCCCTCCATTGATTTGTTTGCTGATAATTTCCTGAGGGTGGCTGTCAATTTCCTTGAAACTGCTACCAATTCTCTTGAGGTTGCTACCATTGGGGTGGAGAGTTTTGATGATTAGGCTAGGTATTTGGAGGGTTATTCCAAGGTTGTGGTGGATATCCTCCATAGTTAAATGGATATGGGGGTTTCCATTGGTTACTAGATGAGTAAGAATTAAAATATGGCCCAACATAAGATAGTGGATCCAGTGGCATACCTTATCTTGGAACCCAAGGCCTCCTTTGTGCAACATAGTAGACTTGGTCTTCTTCAATCTGGATTGGTTTGAACTTAGGTGGAATCTTCTTACTTTCAATATTAGCTACCATCTTGCATCTGCAGTCCTTCTTTTGTCTGTAATGGGGGCAATACTCTACCAACATTTCCTCTACCTCCTCTTGTTTCTTCTTGGCTTGAAGTGTATCCAACTGAGTAGCTAGATTGTTTATAATGTCTTGCTTGAAATCTACCATAAAGTGTGTGATCTTCATCCTTGAGATTCCACTGGTAGATGACTTACCCATGGAAGATTGGTAAGCTCTCCCTTTCTTTGAGGCTGCCCTAGAGTAGTTCTGGCATATTTTCTTGATATCCTGATGTAGGAGCATCCAGTAGTGTAAGGGAAATCCTGCATCATCCAAAAAGATTTGCATTTCCTGTTTGTAGTTTCTTAGATATTTTTGCATTTTTGGATACCCTTTTCGTCATAATGTAATTCCCAACTTTTAGTTTTGTTTTTCTATTTTTTTTGGTCAGCTGTTATTTTTAATAGGTATTGGAATTTGAAGGTATTTGGGGAGAAAAATTATATGGGAGGATTCAGAATAGAAAAATAAGAAGATTGGCAAAAGAATTAGGCTGAGAGCATTCCTGGTTGAAAGATATTGCAGTTTCAGTCTCCTAGAATTACACCTAAAAACTTTCCATATTGGATTTGAGGCATTAAAAGGCCCCAAAACTTGCTAAAATCGGCGTAGTGGATTTTGAGCACATTCTTGACTCTAAGACCTTTCCAACTGTTCAAATAGTTCAAAAAATGGAGTCCCAAGTCAAAAGTTATGACTCCCGGAAGTTAGTGCACTTTCAAAAATGTGCTAATTTTTTAATAAGGTTTTAAAATTTGAATTTTAATTTGTAATTTTTGGCTCCAAACCGCCAAAGCTCATAATTTGAATATTGTTTTGGCTCCAAAATATAAAAGGAGCTATTTATGGGTGAGGTTTTCTAATTTTTGTAGCTTTTTGGGGAAAAGAGTGAACATTGGGAAAAGGGGAACTTTGTAATTTTCTGTAAGAGCATGTATTACATAACTTGAGGATTTGAGATCCTCTAGATGTAATATTTTCATTTCTGAATAATAATAAAAATTCTCCAGTTGTGTGCATTATTTTTGTGTCTCGGGTTAGCACCCTCATCAGGTGGTATTAGAGCTAATTTTCTTGAGCGTGTGGACAGATCGTCGATCGTGAGGTAGTTCGCACGAGGACCGTGGTTGTGGGTTTGAGATATTTAAGATGCCTCCAAAAGTGATTCCTGGTAGGAATGGTGGTGCCAAAAGTGGCAAAAATGTTGGTGGAAGAGATCCATTGGCGGTCGAGGGTTTCAGAGCCCTCCAGAGACAAATTGATGCATTGTAGAAACAAATGAGTAGAGGGTTAAACCCGAGAAGGAGAGGAGAAAGCGAAGATGAAGAGGTGGAAGATTTAGATGTAGAAGAGGAAGAAGAAGTAATTGATCAAGATCAGATGTGGATGATAAGGGCCATTTCAAAGATCGGAAAAAGACCCAGAGTAGAAGTTCTCAGTTATTCTGGAAGTCTGAACCCGAAAGAGTTGATCGACTAGATCAATGAGCTAGAAGAGTATTTCGAGTATGAAGAAATAGAGGACCCAGATTAGGTTAAGTTTGCAAAAAAGAAGCTGAAAGGCCATGCAAATATTTGGTGGAAAGAGGTCTAGTTGGAGAGAAATGAAAGAGGAAAAGGCAAGGCCGTCAGATGGGATCGCATGGTGGAGAAATTGAAGAAGCAATTCATACCAGTGGACTACGAGTTAGATCTGCTGAAGAAATTGCAAGGGTTGAAGCAAGGAAATAGATCTGTGAAAGAATACACAAAATATTTTCACAAGATGATCATCAGAACGGGCCATGCAGAGGCCAACAAGAAGGTATCATGTTATCTTAATGGGTTACGGTCGAGCATTCAAGAGGAGCTAAGCCTGGTCAGAATAACCACCATTGAGGATGTGTACCAGTTCGCTTTGAAAGTTGAAGAGAAGTTGAACAAAAGATTTGACAACAAGCAAAAAGTACAAGGAGATCAAAGTGGAAGGGGCAGTGGAAGATCTTCTGGAAGTCGAAATGAGGATGAGAAGAAGAATGGAAATGTGGGTACCAACCAAGGATAGAAGAATGATAATTTCTACCGCCCTCGTGATCAAAACAATGGTGATCAAAGAGGTAGAGGATGAGGAAGATCTAGGAAAGGATCTAGAAGAGGTGGTTTTAGAGGAACCTATTTCCAGTGTGGCGAAGAAGGGCATCGAGCCTATGAATGCCCACAACACCAAGGAAGGACAAACAGAAGGCCAGAAGGTCGCGGAAGGGTTACACATGCAGATGAGGAGGCTCAATTTGAGCATTCAAATGATGTTGAAAGGGGAGAAGCCCTAGTGGTTAGAAGAGCCCTGGTGACTGAAGAGAAGGAGCCAAAACAAAGGAAGAATCTATTTCGCACAAGGTACAAATGTGAAGGAAAATGTTGTGATGTCATTATTGACAGTGGGAGCATCAATAATCTAGTGTCAGAAGAGATGGTTACAAAGTTGAAGCTAAAGAGGGAAAGGCATCCACATATATATCGAATTGTCTGGTTGCAAAAAGACCACAAAGTTTTGGTCAATGAGCAGTGCTTGGTGAAGTTCAAGATTGAAAGCTATTGTGATGAGGTACTCTATGATATCATCCCCATGGATGCATGTCACATGTTGTTGGGGAGGTCGTGGCAGTACAACATATGAGCTATACATGATGGCCATACACACACTTATTCCCTAACAAAGGATGGAGTCCACCATAAGTTGAAACCCCTGAAAGAGGCCGAAGAAAAGGTATGCAGTAGTGCTAGAGTTTGTTATGTTGATGGAAGGAAATTTTTAGAAGGTATGAAGCATGATCGTATGTGTTATGCATTGATTCCTAGAATGGATAAGAAGGATAGTGAGAATGTGTTAGTAGAGGTTTTTGGATTAATGAATAAGTTTCAGGACATTGTTTCTAATAATGCACCTGAGGGTTTACCACCAGTGAGGAAGATCAGTCATCAAATTGACTTGATTCCTGGAGCCAGCTTGCCAAATAAGGCAGCTCACAGAATGACTCCTGCAAAAAATGAGGAGTTGAACAAACAAGTTCAGGAGTTGTTGAGAAAGGGTTTGATTCAAGAGAGTTTGAGCCCATGTTTAGTACCTGCAGTACTAGCACCAAAGATGGATGGGGAGTGGAGGATGTGTACAGACTCCCGAGCCATAAACAAGATAACAATCAAGTATAGATTTCCCCTGCCAAGGATGGATGACTTGATGGACTATTTGAGTGGAGTGTAATACTTCACAAAGATTGATCTGAAGAGAAAATATCACCAGATCTAGATTCGTGAGGGAGATGAATGGAAGACTGCCTTTAACACCAAAGAGGGTCTATACGAGTGGTTAGTCATTCCCTTTGGGCTAGCCAATGCACCGAGCACATTCATGCGACTCATGAACGAGGTACTGAAAGAGTTTCTGGGGAGTTTTGTTATTGTGTATTTAGATGATATTTTGATATTCAGTAAGTCACTAGATGAACATTTAATGTATATTCGTAGAGCTTTTGAGAAGTTGAGAGAAAATAAATTGTTGATTAATTTGAAGAAGTGTAGTTTTGTGAAGAAGGAGTTAGTATACTTGGGGTTTTTTTTCTTGGTGGAAGGTCTCAAGATGGACCCAGAGAAGGTGAAGGCTATTCTGGAATGGCCTACCCCAAGAACTGCTACTAAGGTGAGATCTTTCCATGGTTTGGCTAGTTTTTATAGAAACTTCATCAGAAACTTCAGTAGTATTTGTGCACCCTTGACTAAAACAATGAGAGGGGATAAAAAGGAGTTCAAGTGGAGCACAGGAGCAATGAAGAGTTTTGATCTGTTGAAGCAGAAGGTGACAGAACAACCCGTTCTAGCCCTCCCAGATTTCAACAAGGTGTTTCAGGTGGATTGTAATGCCAATGGTTGTGCCATTGGAGCAGTGTTGAGCCAAGAAGGTAAGCCCATTACCTATTTCAGTGAAAAGTTAAATGATGCAAAGAGATAGTACTTTGTATATGATAAAGAATTTTATGCAATAGTTCAAGCATTAAAGAAATAGAGACATTATCTATTGTCGAAGGAATTTGTTCTATTTACTTATCATCAAGTATTACAGTATCTGAATAGTCAAGGAAAATTAAATCAGAGGCATATGAAATGGGTAGAATTTTTGCAGAGTTATACCTTTGTATTAAAACATAGGAGTGGGAGGTCAAATAGGGTTGTAGATGCCTTAAGTAGGAGGCAAGCATTGTTGACAAAGATGCAGATTGAAGTGGTTGGGTTCAATGAACTCAAGACATTGTATCCTGAAGATCTTAATTTTGGAGAGGCTTGGAAAGCTTGCAAGGAGCCTGTTACAGTTGAAAGGACGAAGTGGCTGGATTTCATAATCCAGGATGGCATGTTGTTTAAGGGAAGTCAATTGTGTATTCCAAGGAGTTCCATGAGGGAGAAACTGATAAATGAGAAGCACAGTGGAGGAATGGCAGGGCATTTTGGTCAGGATAAGACCATTTCCATTATCAGTGAGCATTATTATTGGCCTCAGTTATCATAGGATGTGAAGAAGTTTGTGCAGAGTTGCAAGGTATGCCAGATGGCTAAAGGAGTGAGCCAGAATATAGGGTTGTATCATCCCTTACCTGTACCAGAGAGGTCGTGGGAGGATATAAGTATGGACTTTGTTCTGGGTTTTCCAAGGACACAGAGGGAGTGATTCAGTGTTTGTGGTAGTTGACAGATTTTTGAGGATGACACATTTCATTCCATGCTGGAAGACCCATGATGCAGTCCACATCGCTGAATTGTTCTTCAGAGAGGTGGTGAGGCTACATGGTCTGCTAAAGAGTATAGTCTCAGATCGTGATACCAATTTTGTGGGATTCTTTTGGAGGGCCTTATGGAAAAAGTTGAAGAAGGAGTTGAAGTTCAGTTCTACACACCATCCACAAACTGATGGGTAGACTGAGGTTGTGAACAGAAGTCTAGGCAACCTACTAAGATGATTGGTAGGAGATAAACCCAAGGGATGGGACTTGATCTTACCCCAGGCAAAATTTTCTTACAAAAATTTTGTCAACAAAAGTACTGGTAGATCACCATTCCAAATTGTGTATGGAGGCATTCCCAGAACTACTTCAAAACTGAGGAAGATGGACCAAGAGAAGAAGATAAGTGTCGAAGCCAAAGACTTTGTAGAGCACATCAAGAATGTACATGAGGAGTTAAGAGAACATATTAACAAGATGAATATGTAGTATAAGGCTAAGGCAGATTAGAAGAGGAGGAATAAGGAGTTTCAAATTGGTGATGAGGTGATGGTCCACTTGAGGAAAGAAAGGTTTCCAGTGGGAACCTATAACAAATTGAAGATGAAGTTCGATCCCTGCAAAATTTTGAAGAGGTATGATTCAGGGAATGCATATGAGGTAGAGTTTTCAGATGGAGTCAACATTTCCCCTGTGTTCAACATTTCAGATTTGACAGAGTATCATGAAGGTGACGTAGAGGAAGTACCAGCAATGGAGCAGTATGGCATTCCAACACTTTGGAGGAGGAGATTGAAGCAATCTTGGATAGCCATGTGGGAAGGAGTACCAGAAATAGGAAATATGAAGAATATCTGGTAAAGTGGAGAGGAAAGCCTGTGGAGGATGCGTCCTAGCTATCTAAAGCAGAGGTTGACTGTTTGGGTTTTCCTCAACCATCTGAGGCGTGACAGGGTCACTTCTCAAATTACCTTGGGTGTCTGATGTAGGAGCATCCAGTGGTGTAAGGGAAATCTTGCATCACCCAAAAATATTTGCATTTCCTGTTTGTAGTTTCTTAGATGTTTTTGCATTTCTGGATACCCTTTTCGTCATAATGTAATTCCCAACTTTTAGTTTTGTTTTTCTGCTTTTTTTGGTCAGCTGCTATTTTTAGCAGGTATTAGAATTTGAAGGTATTTGGGGACAACAATTATATGGGAGGATTCAGAATAGAAAAATAAGAATATTGGCGAAAGAATCAGGCCGAGAGCATTCCTGGTTTGAAAGATATTGCAGTTTCAGTCTCCCAGAATTGCACCTGAAAACCTTCTAGATTAGATTTGAGGCATTAAATGGCCCCGAAATGGCCCTGAAACTTCCTAAAATTGATGTAGCAAATTTTGAACACATTCTAGACTCTGAGACCTTTCCAACGGTTCAAACAGTTCAAAAAATGGAGTCCTGGGTCAAAAGTTATGGCTCCTGGAAGTTAGTGCACTTTCAAAAATGTGCTAATTTTCAAATAAGGTTTTAAATTTTGAATTTTAATTTGTAATTTTTGGGTCCAAACCACCAAAGCTCATAATTTGAATATTGTTTTGGCTCCAAAATGTAAAAAGAGTTATTTATGGGCAGGGTTTTCTGATTTTTGTAGCTTTTTGGGGAAAAGAGTGAACACTAGGAAAGGGGAACTCTGTAATTTTCTGTAAGAGCATGTATTACAGAACTTGAGGATTTGAGATCCTCTAGATGTAAGATTTTCATTTCTGAATAATAATAAAAGTTCTCTGGTTGTGTGCATTATTTATGTGTCTCGGGTTAGCACCCTTGTCATATCCTCCCAAGGAACTTGGGAGATATCTCCTCCTCCCATTAGGTCCAAGGCATCAGTACAGTTGTCATTAATTCCTCTCAAGAAAAATAACTTTTGTGAGTCTTCATTAAGTGTATTGTGTGAATATTTTTGTAGGAAAAATAGAAACCTTGCAATGTAATCCTCCAGGCTCTCATCTTCCTTTTGCCGCATCCTAAAAATGCCACGTCCTCTCATGTCACTGCCCCTACAATACTCCTGGTATTTCTCAATGAATTTTGTCTTCATGTCCTCCCAAGTTTCCATAGTATCTCTGCCTAGGCTCATGAACCATCTTAATGCAACTTCTTTTAGAGTGGTAGAAAATAGCTTAAGCCTACGGGCATTAGTGGTTTAGTCATAACTCCTACAGAGTATGTCAAACTCAAACAAGAAGGTATTAGGATCTTCTGTGACAAGTCCATAAAACTTGGGAAGTGTTGAAGCAAGGATATTTTTGATGTTGTCAACTTCATTTTGATGGGAAATGGGGAAAGGAAAAGTTGGTTGGTTAGGTTTGTTTCTATTTGCATCGCCCATGCCTACTCGATGTAGTTCCAAAGCAAAGGGATTCTCAAGCTGATTTTGGTCTTTAGAGGAAACTTCAGAGCTAGTCAGATCAGGAAATGCATCAGCAAAAGGGTGTGGATCTTCTTCTTCTTCTTCTCTTGGTCCCATAAGCATCTCTTCTCCTTCCTCTATGCATGCAGTATCAACTCACTATCAGCCAACTCACACAAAGAATTGGTAAATAATAAGGGGGGTCATTACTTCCTAAATGAGGGGTATACTAAGAACAACTTTCAAAAATAGAACAACAAGAAAAACTACCAATGACTCCAAAGAACTCCCTAGTTTGACACCATCCTTGGCAATGACGCCAAAAATGTTGGCCTCCTACAATGATTTAACAACTAAGCCTTTATAGATGTGATTCAGAGATTGGACATCTGAACTAAATAGTCATTCAATCATCACGAAGGTGCATTTAACTTGTCAACCCAGGGATGTGAACTTGAAATAGGTTAGCACAGTATGTGCACTAAGGATCCCAAGTAGCCATATTCATTCTACCACTAAGAAAAACATAATGTTGAAGGTAAATTGCTTAAAAGGAAATAACATAAGTACTAAATATCAACCAACAACCATACTAAGCTTGAAATGCATGACAAAAATGAAAATTTGAGAAAACAAATAGGAAACAACTCTGTCTACTTTGGCTGCAGGAACAGTCACATAATGGAATTCTAGTGGCTATAGGAATAGTCAGTGCCAGATTCTTAACTAATTACTGAACAAAAAGTAATAACTAGGCTAAACTAAGCTAAAGGATAGATTTCTCACCAAGTGGGCCCCCTTGGATGAGTATCCTCTAATACTAATGTAAACTCAAATATTCAAACTTAGAACTTCATTTTATTCACTGGAATCATGAGTACAATAGAGCAGTGTAACTGTATCATTGAAAACTAAGAATGCAAGTACAATATCAAATCGTGCGACCCCTGAGAAGGAGAATCTGAATCTTATTTATAGGAAAAGAAGCAACTAACTAAGCAAGGTAGTCAACTCCACGAACTGAGAGGACACCATTTTAGGGAAAGCAAATAAAGTGGAGCAGCGGTTACACGTGCATGGAATCTGGTCATACGTGTCTACCTCAACGTAGATTTAGCACAATAGTAATGCCTACATTTGCTCAACAACATTAAATTCCACTACAAGGTGGTTACATTCAATTTTCATGAGGAATCTCCTACCATCGACCTCCTTTGACCTTTGAATGATTCCCTTGTTGGACGTTATGGTGCATGCCCAACTGGTGGTGTCTTTCTCAATTTAGTATCCTCAAATTATATCTGCATGGAAATGTTAGAATGCACAACAATTGCATATCTATAACTACCTTAAAGAACATTCATTAATCACATGCAAAATTAATATAGAGAGTCCATATAACATGTCAATGTCATTAAAGATTTGCAGAAATAAGATTAGGCCCAATGCCTATAGTTTTGAGGAAATATCATAAAAATATCAACACTTAACATCAAGGTCCATGACAACTTCAACAAATAAATCATAAATTCTACCCAAGATTAGACCATAAACTAGACTCATCACCCACAACAACATGGAGGGAAAACCACCACTCCATCACAGTCTCAATAGTAGAAAAATCAATAAGCCCAACCCTCTTGAGACCAAAAGAACACATGACCACAAATGACCAAGGGAGCTACATGAGGAAAGCACCAGAAGAAGAAGGCAACAACCCACCCCACACTCTGAGACAGAACCTTGGAAGGAAGGGAAACAGTATAAAAAACAAAAACCAGGGAGAAACCAATGGCCAAGGATAGCCCCAAAAAAGAGTAGCAACATCCATGAGGAAAAAGGATCCAATACAGGTGCCCAAACAACTAGTAGAAGCAAAACACTAACACCCACCAAGCCCGAAACAAGTGTTAGAAGGCAACAACAACACCACCGCTTCCCAGAAGGATGCCAATAGCAAGCAGCCTCAAAACAATGCTACCCTCTAGGCCAGAGACAACAGCCAAAACCACCCCAACTCAACCCAGTAGGGTGGCAACAACAACCAACCTAGTAGAAATCCATCCGCCTCATCAGCATCATCTCCATCCTCACCATCAACGATCCCAAAATTCAAATTCCCCCCCTCGCTCCTCTTCCCGCTCTGCTCCATCCATATAACTTCCTTTGTTATATTATATATATTAATATATATATATATATATATATTATATATATATATATTATATATATATATTATATATATATACATGTTTATTAGATCATTATTTTCCAATCACATAAATATATATATATATATATATATATATATATATATATATATATATATTAATAGTTACATATACATACATACATACATACATACATGTATTTAATATATGAACATACATATATATTAATATATATATACTATATACATATATCATTATTTTAACTATCCATACAAACACATATATTTGCATATCCATCAATCAACATATATATACATATTATATATATGCCACATATATGTCCAATCAATATTCTCGTGCACATGGTATATCCGTACATGAGTATGCATAGATACGTGTACCTACATATACGCATGCATGCTTATACTCATATGTATGAGTTATCATAAACATGTACATATATATATATATTCTATGTATATACTCATTGATTAATACATAAATATGAACACACGAAGAACTTCCACTTAACATAAAGACTCAATCACATATTCTCAATCAAGGACAATCAAAGACCAAAACAATAAACCAATACCAAAACATTCTCAAATCGTGACTAAAGGTTACCTACCATTTCCCAAACTAACTTGACTCAACTTGACTGAACTAGGATGTGAGTGTGTGATAGGTCAATTAGGCGCATTAAGGGTTACCATACCAAGTTCTTCTCTTGAGTGATACTCCCCCTCTCTTTTAGAGGCTTGATTCTTTTCCTGCATCCAACTTAGTGCAACACAACACTAGTTAGCTGATAACATTACATTCATATGCATCATATATTTTCATCTCCTAAACATTTAGAATATCATATTGAATTACACATTCATTCATGACATTTTCCATCAAGATACATATACAAAACACAATCATATATTAAAGAATTTTTAACTCAACAAAGTAACAGAAAATAGGTAATAACACAATGGGGTGTAACAAGGATCAATCCCAAATTCCTCAAGATAGATCCACGTGGCTCAAGAATGGCCCTTAGTATCCAAGTGCAAATTTTGGGATAAGAAGTGAATGTACGGGGATAGTGACGATGTGTAGGTGACAAGTATGTGGAAATAAGTACAAATGAGAAGAGGATAGGGTGCAACAAATGAGGAAAGTGTCAAAGTGTGTGAAATAGGGCATGGACGAGGATCAAAACATGAGCCAAAATTAACACAAGACTATACAATCTATTGAATGTGATTGCATTAAAATCATTCCACCAAGTTGGGCACATGACTAAATGAGAAATGGAATGAGTATGCAAATTCCACCATTACATTGTCCCCACTTTGATGTATTTGTGCATCCTAACATGAGTGTACATTTTAAAGTATGTGATAATTCTTAGCCATGCATGAAAAATAGGTTTTATTTCAAACAGTGAAGGAATATCTTATGTAAAATAATGGACCATTCTTTGAAATAATTTTTTCTTCAACAATTCATCTTAGTGTGTGTGCTTCATTAGACCTAGAAAATAAAGAAAAATATATTTAATGAGTAGTCTCTATCATCTAGTCAAAATGAACTTAAATATGCAAACTTAATAATAATTATCTTCAAAAAAGAGAAGTAGATAGATAGAGAGAGAGAATAAGGTTATAAATTATATTTATATAATTTGTGATATAATAATACCCCACTTGATTGATATAGCATGTTCAATACCGTTGTGTATTTTTTTATTGTGGATAATATGATCTTGTTAGTTGTAGTAAAGCAATATGGTACATTCGATGTGACCATGTGACTCTACCCAATGTGAAAAATGAAAAAAGAATTATATTCTATTACAAGTGTGTAGTGCAAGAAAGATTCATTTAAGTGTACTGATGAGTCTCTCTAGCATAAGTCACTACCTAAAATCAAAGGAATAAAAGTGGTAGTGACAATGTATACACCCCTTCAATTGGTTGCATCCATCAAATGCAAGGAATTGGAGGAAATGGAAAATGATGCATGATAAAGTATAAAAAATTAATAAGTAAGCTAACACATAAAGCGTCAAAAAGCATGTATGAGCATATAACAACGATTATAATAACTTCATGTGACAATCAAATAATAAGTATAAAAAATACATGTGTAATAATATGGATCCTATAGTAGTTAAAAGCATGTAATAATTTTTATAAATAATATTGTCTAAAAAATAGACATGTAAGCTCACCATCCATACAATAAATGTGTGATAGTAAAATTATAATCATGTAAGCACATGAAATTTATCATTGTAATAATATATCATCATGAAGTAAACACATGATATCATGAGTTGGTGATAATTGTCATAAAACAATGTTGACTTAAGTATAAGCAAATCTAGAGATAAGGGTAGCCTCATAAACTATATTTTCCATACATGAGCATATAAAATTGTGATAAAATCAAGTGATAAGTGTGTGAGCATAAGTAGGTGACAACTCATAGAAGAGTAATTACCCTCAACGCAATAATCAAGTCCCATCATAATTGTGATAAGTAGGACTAGACATGTTACATAGATGAATATGTATATGAAAACTAGCACATGTATGATTAACAAATGTTATTGGAGTCAATATATAAAAATTAACGTGATTAATGTAATCTCTTATAAGTGTCACACATGAAAAATATTATTATTATACAATAATCATGACAACAAATTCTCAACAACAAAAATATCTTAAATATTTTTATCATCCCACTCATCACTACCAAAATCTCCATATCATCAATAATAAAATTATTGGCCTACAAAATAGGGAACTTAGGATGAACAGTATGTCTAGGGTAAAATGGTTCTCCAACTATAAAAAAAAGGACAAGCTACCCATTGTATCCTAAGGACAAGCTCTCACATAATGGCTCATTTAATAACACATAAACATGGCCATCCTATCCCATCAAAAGACTATTGCCTACTCAAGTGTAGAAAACTCAATTGAGTGGTGATTGATTTTCCACTTCAAAATTATTGCTAAGTTTAGATAGTACTCTCAACTACTCTCAATCCTAATTCTCTTTGCAAGAGACTATATGCTCCTTTTGATATCCTTGCTAAGGCTTCCAATTCTTTACTACTACTATGGTTGTAATGTCCTAGGAGGAATAGATGTGATCCTAACACTACTCCTTGTTGGGGACTAGGATAATCACTACAAGAAAGAACCTTTATCCCAATATCCTCAACCTTTAGCCAAGTTCTCTACCAATTTCACCTTCTCTACAACATTTACAAGCAGTGTAGTTCTTATCATGTAAATTATACCCATAACTCTATAATTCAAGCCTCTCACAAATATACTAACATGAATATTATTATTGGAAATATATTCCATATTGTGTTTTAGCTAAAAAAATATTTTTCATGCTAAGCCACTAATATATCCTATTGCTAAAGATCATGGAAATTATCTAGTTGAAACTATCTAAAGTGCTTAGATAGGTGCCTCATATGAAAACTCTCAAATAAAAGTGATTGTTGTAGGAGAGAGGTAGTGGCTTTACTCCTCTTAGCACCGCCAAGTAGAAGAAAAACCATGTAGAAATAAAATAGTAAAGTGATCCACGAGACTACTCTCATATAGTTGCATCTTGAAGCATTTATTAGAGGCAAATAATCATACCTCCACATTTATTCCCTCAACGGAACCCTCAAAATTTGGTAAATAAAAGTGGATAAGATCCCTCATGGGCTCTACTGACTCTCAAAACCATCCAACAACATACCTAACCTTGTGATAAGGCTAATTCTACTCCACTATACTACTGTTAGAGCTCCTAGAATTCTCTTACAAATTATAATAAGTAGCATCCTACCTCAAAAAAATCATATCTAATAGCTACTGTAAAAAACCAAAAATATATAATCTAAAGACACTCGCATCATCTAGCTAAACTCATCCCAATACAAGTAACCCATCACTTCAAATCTCCAAAGAATTACCAAGGTCATCACAACCAAACTAATAGCTATGATAATATCTAGGTGACATTTTCTATTCATAAACAATAAGTAGCAATCAACACTCATATTATTTCAAGAAAATATGCATACATAAACATAAACATGTGATCAACCCAAATATCTTGGTGTTGCATCTTGGGGATTTGATACCATGTGTAATGCCTAAATTTTATTAAGGAATTAACTAGATAAAATATAACCAATAGTTTTTTTCATATTTAACAATAACAACACAAACATTTCATAATTCTTGTACATGCTCTAAGGATGATGCTAGACAAGACAACACCACACTAATGCACGAATAAATAGTGCATAAGTGCACACCAAACAAGTAGAAGACCTTAAATCATCACGAGGAGTGATAGGGAGATAGGGTCTCACCCTAAATTAATGATATGGTAAGTGTTGCCTATCATCCAGATGCACAAAAGCAAAACTAAAGAAGAAGCAATTTATTTATAAAGAAAACACATAAGAAATAACACATACTTGAATTCATCTAATTATATGAACATATGTCATAATAAAACAAGATTGTATATAATATTTAATTCTTATCACTTGCACAACTTTTATAAATTAACTATTACTTGCACAACTTTTATAAATTAACTAACCCAAAGAAACATCATCATTCACTAACTAGTGGGTCTAGGGAAAGAATGACTAGGTCTCACAAAGCATTGAAAAACAAAGAGTATAAGCTTCTAGATAGTGATAGAGTATAACAAAATCTTTCCAAAAAGGTAAAGAAATCATTCACAAGATTATTATTTTTAGAGATATTAGACAAATATATTCTAGAAATAAGTGGTCATAACTTGCTCAAATATTAAAACATTTTTAACTCCTACAAAAATCAAAATAAAGAGGAAGGAAAGGGCTACAAAAAGCCCTAGGTTTTTTTATAAAATTTGTAACAAAAAAGAAATGGTAAGGGATAATGTAAAATTTGCACTGTTCTACTCTAGTTCACCACTTTGAGAGTTTCTTTCTCCTTTTTTCCAATAATATATTCACCCTGGTGAACCAAAATGTGCCCTTGTTATTTTCCCTCTACTAAAATGGGTGAATGAAAATAAAGATAAGATAAAAACATAGAAAATTTCCCAAAATTTCCCAAATTATTAAGGAAGATGTTTACTTATAGGTTCAGACTCATTTAAAGCCTAAACCATTATGTTTAAAGCAATGAAATAGTCTCTCAAGCCTAAATTCTTAAAATAATATAAATATTAATGTTATAAGGTATGTGTATGGAAATGAGAGACCAAAAGAGGGTCAAAAGTGGCCACTTTTTTTTAAAAACCAATCAAAACTAATATTGGATGATAAATTGATGATAGTCATGGTTAAGATTTGAATATGTGAGAATAACAAGAGTCGTAGTGCCTAGAATCTACTTTTTAAAATACTAATATTTTTTAAACTAGTACAAATTAAGAGGCTAAAATAGGGGGAGCACACAAAGTGCTCATGTTTTTGTAAGAAAAAATATAACATAGCATCTAGTGTGCTCCCCCTAAAATGTTGATTTTTTTTAAGTATTTCACAAATATTTAATAAAAAAATTAGCTAACATTATGTAGTTTATACTTGATTTTTCTACTGATTTTTTAATTAATATATGACTAGAATCTACTTTTTAAAATACTAATATTTTTTAAACTAGTACAAATTAAGAGGCTAAAATAGGGGGAGCACAAAAAGTGCTCATGTTTTTGTCAGAAAAAATATAACATAGCATTTAGTGTGCTCCCCCTAAAATGTTGAATTTTTTTAAGTATTTCACAAAATATTTAATAAAAAAATTAGCTAACATTATGTAGTTTATACTTGATTTTTCTACTGATTTTTTAATTAATATATGATTTTTCATTAGTTTTCAATGTGGACACATCCTAAAAAATGAAAAGTTGAGCATGCTCCCCCTTTATTTTTTTGAAAACTAATCAATTATTTTTTAATGTGTAAAGAAGAGATAGCAAAATGTGGAAATACAATTTCTTTCAAATTTGGATGGATGGATAAAAATTAACACTAAAAATACTATGCATAGGTTTTTGAAAAAAATTAGACATTGACAAAAGAGATTCAAGATCAAAACCTTCACATATTGGAAATTTAGAAAAAAACATATGCTTAGAAAGGTAAGAGAGAGATTGATGTTATGGTAGTATTTTTTCATATCAACATTGAAAAATGTAAAAACTTGATGGAAAATATGCTCAATATTTAGGTATTTTTCTATATTTTACAAAGCATGTGCCTTTGGGTGTTGACAATGAAGACCAACCCTTTGGGTTGGATGCCCAAAGAAAATCCAACCCTAAGAGTTGAAAATATCCAAGGCAACACCTAGTATGAGCATTTTTTTGTAGGTAAAAATAGAAAATGATCAAAAAGCATGTGCATTTTGTGAGTTTGGACACACATGCTCTATTTTACCCTGTAAATCGTACTTTATCTAATATAGAAATACATTTTTATAATTTTAAGAAAATCCAATCATTTTTTGAAAAACATATCACATTTTATTATTTTATTGACGTAGAAGATTAAAATTACATATATTTTAAATTTAATTTAATAATTTGAAAGATATTTTCATGTTTTTGAAGAATTTGAATGATTATTTTTATGCTTTTTATTTTAATTTAATAACTGTCAATTATATTAAAGTGATATAGAATTCAACATCATATCAAGATAATTATTTAAAAACTCAAACATTGGAGGAATGTAAAGCGAAGATCAAACAAGACAACTCTGTGCAACTAAGAAATTGAATCATAGAGTTGAAATTATGTCCTCTTTTCCATCTCAATTTGATATTTGATAGCTTGATAGTTTGAATGATTATGAAATTTCCCTAGTAAGAAGTCTAGTTCAAGCTTGGAAGATGTTTTCTTGGTAGCATTCCTATATGACCTTAAATTCTTAGTGCTTAAATCCTTGCTCTATGTCTAATACATATTCTCTTTGGTGCATTCTCGTATTATATCCTCCAAAAATCATTCACACAGTAGGTTATAATTGACTATTTATTACTTATAAGTAGTGAGTAAACAAGTCAAAGCACATGCTTTATTCTCAAACAAATATTTGTTATCACCTTGCCTAGTCTTCGCTACTCCTATGTACCCATGATATTAGTAATACCTTGTCATATTCCTTGGTTTCTCTATGAAAACTAGCATTCTCCTATCCACTTACTCTACACTATTTGTTAGGGACACGCCAATTTTTATGATGATAGATCGCAGTGAGAAATCATCTCCCACATAGGTTCTTTCATGCTCATTTTCAATCTACCTCATCCCTTCAACCAAGTTAACTCTTACCTCCACCATCCCATAACCTATCACTTGTATCCTCCTCCTCGCCACATATTTTAGCCCAACACAAAGAGTATATGATATGTGATGTGAATGAATTGTGTTCCAAGGAACCTACCATGATGTCTTCTTTTCCATATTCATTATAGGATGATATGTTTAGTTAGTTTTGTGAGATCCTAAATATATTTACCATTCAAAGTCCATCTCACATTTTTATTCCTACCATCACATGTATTTTATCCATTTTATATCACATATCCCAACTTTCATACCTCCTACATTATAGAGCCTCCCCCCATATTTCATCATGTACACATACCCTTACAAGAAACTTTTCCTTCCACTCATTATTGACCAACTCTCTTCTCCACAACTACTACACACCTTAAGTACCCACTTAATTTCATATAGTCAAACCTAGGAACCTCCTAATTGACTCTATGTTCCCTTATTCCCTCCTAATCCTATCTAATTAACCTATAATAGTTCACCCTATGTTCCATTATCACATTCCAACTTATCCCATTAATCTCTACTAATGCATCCTATGTTCCATTATCCTATTTTATTCCCATCCCATTAAACTCTCTTGTTTCACTCTATGTTCCATTATCCCCTCTTGTTCTTGTCTCATTATCCTCTCCTAATTCAAATTATGTTCCATTATTCCCTCCTAATCCTATCCCATTAACCTCTAATAGCTCACTCTATGTTTTATGATCTACTCCTACCCCCTCCCACTATTCTATACTAGTACATCTTATGCTCCATTATCCCCTTCTATTCACATCCCATTACACCATGTCTTATTTCACCCTATGTTTTATTATCCCCTTCTTATTCACCCTACCCATGATACCCTCCTAATCTTTCCTTGAACTATCATCTATGCATTCACGCTTTAGCCTGTCATCTCCTCCTAGCTAACCATATGATCTATTTTCCCCTTTGTTTAGCTCCATCTATGTTCAATCAATTGATGCAAAAAATGCATGCATACAACTCTATAGACCAACAAATCCCTTATTAAGCAATTCACTAACCTAGATGTGCTACATTTAATTTATCAACTAGAGAATCATAATTTCTTGGATGGTTCTAGCATTGTATGTGCAACTAAGAACTCTAAGTTATCCTAATCAATTATGTATAAAAGAGTTAATAAAAGAAAATTTATCTAGAAGCAAACCTAACTACATAATAATTGCTATGATAAATTCTCCTATGAGAGCAATGATTAATGATTCAATTGTGCTACAACTACTTGAAATAACTATGATAACAATGAATTATTAATTCAATGATTCAATTCAACTTTAAACCAATAAATTTAGATTCATAATTTATTCTACTATTAGTAATAACCTAAACTACAAGGAGCATTGCAATTACCTCAAATGGCCCTTGCTTGAGTCACTACAATCCCACAATATCCCTCTTAAAACTTAACTCAAAAATTCATGGAAAATATTGAATCTATCTTTATTGCAATTCAAACAAATAACACAAATTGAGAATAGAGTATTGACTTGACAGGAAAAGTACTTTTATCCAAATCTACTTTAACACTAGCATAGTAGATCTCCGACCTCTCATAAGATCAAACATATATACAGGATCTCAAGAGTCTAATTATTCTTGGACTCAAAACAACTTGTAAAACAACTGTCAACTCTCCCAAAAACATAAGAAGAGGACTTGGTCTTATTATAAAAAGTAGTGGAAAAATAAAGGAGGTGAGTGTCAAAATCAAATTAAGATTTTACATCATAAAGAAGATAATTATAACTGAAAATGTGTTCAACAAGGCATAACTTATTTCTGAGCCATGAACACTATTATTACAAATATCTTCTTTCCTCCATGACTATCTATATTTGGTGAAAACATAAAGAAAAAAGATAGAATGTTCTATAAATAAATTATTTCCACAATCCTCGACCACTCCCTCCATTAGCTACAGAAGGTTGCATGTGTTAGGTGATTACCCCCTTAGATGTGGGTTGAAAGGCATCCTTTGATGTGGGTTGATAGATCCTTTGTTGTGGGTTGATAGATCCTTTGCTACAGGTTGATAGACCCTTTGTTGTAGGGATTAGTTTATTTCAAAGGAATCTCTTCATCATTAATAACCATAATCAACATAAAACTAGTAAATTTTATAGGTATTCATAAATTTACACAATCATTTAGTAATAGAATATATATCATCCTTAATGCTTTAATACTTTAAAATAAGTAAGAAGGTCTCGGTAATTTCTTTGAAACCATTAAAAATATCACGAAAATATGAAACTTAAACAAGTAAAAGAGGACAATTTCAGGACTCACTTTTCCCCCCAACTTAGTTTTTTGCTTGTCTACAAGCAATTCAGGGCCTCTAGCTATACTGTAATGCAATGTCTCTATAGTTTTGTAGGGTCAGTAATTCCTTCTCCTTGCTTTAGGTAGAACCCCTTTTATGTAAATATTCTCTCCCATCTGGCTTGATTTTTTGTCCCTTACTCACTCTTCCTTCCTAGCCAATGTAGAATTGGGTATAGGGGAAGGGGAGGATGAAATTTTAGAGGAAGCCAAGTAATCCGGTATTGAAGGGACACCTTGATGTATTTATGTTCCCTTATGATTGATGCTAAGTAGTTAAAAACATAATGGGAATCTTTCCTTTTCAATTCCCAAGTCAACTCATTTCATCTTTCAAGAGAAATTGAGTGCCTCTTTTCTTGTTCTAGTTGCCAAGTCTTTAAGTCTTTTCAAGTCATTTTCCCTACATTGCAAGATTTCCTTTTCCACCCTAGGTTTATCCACCAGTTTAATTCATTCCTCAACTACCTCATTTGGGTCATCTTCTTCTTCTCTAATATTGAGGGGAAGTGACTTCTCCCTTTCATGATAATGTTGTTGTAGTAGACCTCTTTTATGTTCATTCCAAATGAATGAGGCTAGTAGCTTTATCTAAACATCTCCCATAAAAATTAGTGGGTTCCAAGAAATATCATATGGAACAACCAGATTATGCAAATAAAATTTGCATAGTTGATCCTGCATGTCTGGTGTAGCTTCCTAATAAGCTTCTAAAAACAATGTTTTTGATGATAATGAAACATGAATATTACTGACTGACTGACTAAATTGAAAACTCATAAACTTTTCCTGCAAGAATAGGGAATATACCCTAGCAGGTGGTCTGCATCTTATGAGTTGAATAGCCATGTCAACCATTTCGTTAATTTTTATCATTAAATGTCTTAATTTATGAATTTTTATTCTTAACTTCTCTATCATGCTTCACTATCAATTATGCTATTTTTTTATTCCATTCATGTTGTAACTAGGAAATTTCTTCTATTTTATTCCATAAATTTATCCCTAGGGTAACCAGAGTCGGGGTTTTTGGTGTTGTTGGAGAATCATTATGTTCATCAAGTTTTGGGATTTCCTTATTTATTTCAATGATGGAGATTGGGCCAATTTATCCAAACTTATTCCTTGTTGCTACTAAGCATGCAGTCAATTTTCCAACTCTCTTTAACCTTGTTTTCCAACCCTATTTCTTTTTATTGGTACCCTTTTAGTTGTTCTTCTAGTTCCTTAATTTTCTAAAGAGTTGTTTGCAGCTCATTAACTTCCTCTTTACCTTTTAAAATTAATTCCTCTTCATCCTCCATAAATATATATCCATCAGAATCAATCGGGGAAACAAGTTTCTCTTGGTTTGGTGGACTGCTAGGAGGTTTAGGTTTCTTCCTCATTGTGAACAAATCCTCTTCATTTTTATAATTTGAACTTGTGTCTAGACACATAAATTACAAGAACCTTGATTATTCTTTATCAATAGATAAATTCTCCTTTTCCAAGTTTGTTTCTAACTCTATCATAACAACCTTTTCTGGTTGAGAATGGGTCTCTCCTCCTGCGATGCCCTTTTATTTTAGGCAGTGTGACTGCCTTTTAGGTTGCATATTCCCTTTTTGCTGCTTTTGGATGTAGGGGAGGAAGGTGTACATTTTATTTTACGTTTTATAGGAATGGGAGGATTTTTTTATGGAAATAGATGTTTCAAATTTTAGAGGTGACGTAGGTTGTGTCTTAAATGCTAGAGGTTGGGTTTCCAACATCTTCAGCTCCGATTGTGTATGATTGTTGCAGGTAGGTGAGGCAACTTATGGGGAAGAGGTTACATATTCCTCTTCCCCTTCTATTGATGTCTCATTCACCTCCTAAGCCCTATTTATTTTGGTTAGCCCAAGCCTCAGAGGTATTTCATTTATGTTATTGAATGCTAGAAAATATTCCCAAAACATATCTAGGAATTGGACACTAAGGCTTCTCTTTATCAACAAAGTGACTAAATAGTAATGAGAAAAGGTAAACTAGTTTTTCTTTCTCTTATACTCAATTGTACTCAATTGACATTTGCTTTAGCAAACCATACAAGAAATTTGGAACATTCACAAGCCTCTAATGGCAAAGGTGACTTAATAGTTTAAAGTGTACTTTTCAACCTGCTCATTGCTATGCCTTATTTTATACCTTTGAATGTCTATGATCTCTATGTTTGTGACTTTGAAAATATTTTTATGGTGGCTATACCAGAGATTGCTTGTGCTAGTAAATACAATTTGCAACTTAATCAGTTGATTGTTTGTTTATGAAGGTACAAGGATTTAGTATGTCATACTAAATATTTTCCACATTTGTAATTAGTCCTCAAATGGCTAGGTATGCAATAAGTACAGAGGAAATTATGTTTAAAGCATTGTAGATATGTATATATTGTAAAAATGTTGCATGAATATGAATCACATATAAAATAAATAGATTTAATATTAATTATAGTCAATAATGTGAAAAATGCCTATAATTTATATGATGATGGGAAAGGTGGCACGTGCAAATTGACGTGAATGACCACTCAAAACAAACTAGGTGAGAGAAATATGATGATGGAAGTAAATGGATGTTACTATAGGTAATTCATCGTATGGAGAAACCAAGTGAGCAATGGCACATGTCCAAAAAAGATAGTGAAAAAAAAGGATGCACGACATGCATGGAAATGACTAGCAGTGAAATGATATGTTGCACATAAGTGCTAATGAACTTGGAGTGGTTGCATGTAGATGGTATGAGATTCATGCTAGAAAAAAGTGATAGTTGTTGTGTGGTGAATGGAATTGAGTTTTAGGTAGTTGTTGCAGGTAGCATTAGAACAAGTCCCTTGTGTAAGTGCCTTGGGGCTATTTCTATAGGTCCTTGAGAAGAATTGTGTGTAATGGTGTTGCATGTAGGTGTAAGTGGAGATGTAGCGTGTGTGTGTGTGTGTGTAGTATTAGAACAAGTCCCTTTTGTAAGTGCCTTAGGGATATTTCTATAGATCCTTGAGAAGAATTGTGTGTAACAGTGTTGCATGTAGATGTAAGTGGAGATGTAGTGTGTGTGTTTTCTATTGACTTAAAATCATACATGTGAAATATCAATAAGTGTGTTGGTTGGGTTATCTACAAATGTAGCAATGGATGATCCAATGGTTTCTTCATTATTAATAATCAATTTTAAGTCTAGCAATCGTAAGGATGGTTTAAATTGTTACTCCAAGTGTTGTAGAAATTGCTCTTTATGCAATGGATTTTTATAGAGCTTAAGATGATGTCCATTTACCATCAAATAGAATCAAACTAGATCAATCATGGTTAATTATATTGATCCATTTTGAAAGACTTGCTTTATTTCCTAAGGACCTAACCACCATGATTTTAATTTACCTTTGTGGTCCTTATATCTTGAATCATAGAGAAATTCCCAGTTCCCTTCATGAAATTATTTAGTCTTGATGAACTGGTCATGTCATTTGATTCTTTATTTTTGCATAATTTTTGTATGATGGATTTCTTCCATCCTTAAGTCATCTAGAGCATTGAGATTGTGCATTATGTCCTTTTAAGCTTTAGAGATATCCATTCCAAGTTGCACCACTATTTTGGGTGTTTTATGTTCAAATTCAATGTGAAGGACAACCTTTTTCCCATATACTAATTCATATGGTGTAAATCCTGTAGTGGTTTTCTAGGTCATCTTGTAAACCCAAACAACTAGTAACCTTTTTTCCTAGTCCTTTCCATGCAATTTGGCTATCTTTATTAGGATGGCTTCAATTTCTCTGTTTGTAACCTCAACTCACCCATTTGATTGTGGGTGGTAAGGAGTTGGATTCTTATATCTGATATCATATTCCTTGACCAGATGAGCAATCATATTTGAAGTAAATTGTGGTCCTTGATATGTGATTATCTCCCTAGGCACACCATACCTTTTGAATATTTCCTCATATAGGAATGTTGCAACTTTTCTCTCTAGCAAACTGTAATGCTTTAACCCCTACCCATTTGGTTAGATAGTCAGTACAAACTAGCATATACTCATTATTACAAGTGGCATCTATTGGTCCAATGAAATCAAGATCCCAGTTGTATCAAATGGTGCAATGACCAATTGTGGTTGTAGGGGCATCTCATCGCTCTTGGTATGTCTAACCATCCTCTGACAACGATCATATCTTCTTGTATACTTGACTACATATTTATTTAGTGTTGGCCAATAATATCCAATGTTTAGGATCTTGAGGCTTGTTTATTTGGCTGGAAAGAGTCATCCACAAGGGTCATCATGACAAGCCTTTAGAATATCATAAACTTCATCCTCCCTTATGCACCTCATAATATTATCAGTTCCTAGATAGAATAAATAGCCAACCACCCATGAATATGGGAAGTTGTGTTCAACTAAATGGTATCTTTCTCTTGTTGAAAGATGCGAGGGTGTCCCAAATGCAACCAAATAGTTGGCTATATCTATATACCAAGGTGTGTGCACTATTAAAGAAAATAGGTGTTCATTGGGAAAAAATTCATCCATAATTTCTTCTTCTATTTTGATATTTAACCTAGAGAGAAAATCAGCTGCCCACGTTTTCTTTGCCTAATTTATCTACAATAGTAATATCAAAATCATGTAACAATAATAACCATCTAACAAGGAATCCACTGACCACTAGTTTGTTCATCAAGTATTGAATTGTTGTATGATTAGTATGAACAAAAATAAGATAACCAATGATATAGTGTTTAAATTTGTTAATTGCATAGACTAATGCTAGAACATATCCTTCTTTGTAACAGTGTAATTAAGTTCATCATCTTGTAGAATTTTACTTAAGTAGTAAATAGCATACTCCAAATTACCTTTATTTTGTCCTAAAATAACTCCTATAGCAATGCCAAAGGCATCTATATGTATGCAAAAAGGAATTAGCTAGTTAGGTCCTCTCAAAATAGGTGTCCTTGTGAGATATGTTTTAAGAGCTTAAAAATATTCTTGGCAGGCAATGGTCCATTCAAAATTATTATCCTTAGATAGAAGGACAAATGGGGGAGCTATTATTTTACTAAAATATTTAATGAATCTCCTACAATATCTTGCATGGGAAAAAAAACTTCTCACATATTTCTACTTTTGGGGATAGGTAGATTGGAGATCACTTCCATTTTATTAGGATCCACTTCAATTCCCCTTCTTGACACAAAGTGTCCCAAAACCACTCTTTCAATCATCATCATGAAACATTTCTCATGACTAAGAGAGAGATTATGGTCTTAGCACTTTTGAAGGACCTTCTCCAAGTTTGTCAATGCTTCTTCATAAGAATTTTCATAGGTGGTGAAGTAATCCATATATATTTCCATAGAATCATGGGAAAAATCTGAAAATATGCTCAAAACAACCCTTTGGAAGGTTGCAAGGGAATTTCATAGTACAAATGGAAAGACTGAGTAGGCATAGGTACCCCATGGACATGTAAAGGTTGTTTTATCTTGATCTTCTAGAGCTATTTTAATTTGATTATAGTCACTTAACCCATCTAGGAAAGAAACATATTTTTTCCCTACCAATGAATCTAACACCTAATCAATGAAGGGAAGAGGGAAATGATCCTTCCTTATGGATATATTTAATTCTATGTAGTAAAGACATACTTGCCACTTGCCTCCTTTTCTTAGGTACTATTTCCAATGGGTAAATCCATTGATTGTCAGATATTGGATATATAAACCTTGCATGCAACACTTTTTATAACTCTATTTGCACTATATCTCTTACAACTCAGTTCATCCTTCATTGTGGTTGTCTTACTAGTTTATATCCCTCATTGATGTAGATTCTATGCGTACATATATTAGGATCTATTCCCTTCATGTCATGGTATTCCTAGGTAAATGATATTGTGTGAGCTTGCAATATTTTAAGCAATTCAAAATAAATTGGGAAACTATCAATTGTTTATTGACATTAAGTGTTTTGTCGAGTGATATTTTCATTGGTATTACATAAGCCATGATATAAGCAACATCTAGACCTGATAAATTAAGCTTATAATTATGTGGAAGTAATGTATGGAATAACTATGAGGTAGATTCAAAGGTTGTTATAGGTATAATATTATGTAATGGGAAATTCAAGCATGCTAGACATTGGTTTTATTGTGGGTCCATCCCATAAGAGTTTTGTATAATATTGGAAATAATTTCCTCCTCATCTTGAATATTGACCATTGGACTTCGTTCAATGGTCATGAGTGTCTAGAGAGAATATTGATCATAATCTTCCAAGTTTGGCCAGATAGGCTATTCTAAGTCAGCATGAGGTTGTGCAGGTGGGTAAAGGACCATATTTTTTGTTACATTCTAATTGGAATGATCATATTGTAAGATCTACATCCAGTAAATGCATATATTGTGGCTAACCATGGTCTTCCTAGGATTAATAGGTATCCTACTAGGTTGGATTTAGTGCAAGACCATGAAGTCTATTGGGTATTCCCATGATTCCAATGTGATGAATAAATCTTCACTAATACCCTATGGTTTGATTGTTGACCTATTTTCCAAATGTAAAACCATGGGTGTAGGTTTCAAATCCATTAGTTGAATCTTTTTCATTATTTCTCTTATCATCATGTTTATTGTTGTTCCTAGATCAATCAAAGTATTCTTGATGAGTGTGTCATTAATCTGCACATCTACCATAGGACTACTAGGGTTTGCATACTTTGGGACAACTAAGTTTCCCAACATAATATCAACCAATTGTCTTATAACATGGATAGTCCAAGGGTCCTTTTGTTTCGTTCTTGTCTTTTTGAGGCATAATTACCTCACAGTATTTGTGTAGATGGGAACTTCCTTAATAGCTTGGATCAAGGGAATTTTGACACATTCTTCAATTGACTCAAGAAGTCAAATTTAGATTTAGGGTGAAATTTTTGAATGGTTAGCCTCTCTGGAAATGGTGGTTCCTTATTTGTGATTTTTATATGTGGCTTATTTTGTTCAAGGTGCTCATTTAGATGGTCATTAGTTTCAATTGTTGGTTCTTCATTAGGAAGTTTTGTAATATGTGGAGATGATGGCCTAGCAAGCATTTTTTTTTTAACATAGGTGGACAACACTAACCTCAACCATATATGTTGGGTATTGGATGAGTTTATTAGTATTGTCTTATTGAACAAGTTTATTGTTATGGGTTTGTGTAGGTTGAGCAAGTAATTGTGGTGCTCTTAGTTGTGTTGGGTCATGCATGGTTGGGTTTGGCATGATGGTTGGTTATTGTTGCAAATATTGTTATGGTTGTGGGTAGCTTATATATCATGGTTGGGTTTGGCATAATGGTTAGTTATTGTTGCAAAGATTGTTGTGGTTATAGGTAGCTTACATTTGGGTTCTACAACTATTGGTTTCCACGCTATTGTGGTGGCCATGAGTTATGAGAGGATTTCCCATGTGGTCTATAATATAGGGATTGACAAGGTTGTTATTGCCACATCCCCTATTGTGGAATCCAATTAGATGATTGAGCATTTGATCATGGTTGATTTGAATTTTTATTCCAAGGTGGATTGTTCTAGTTAGTGAAATTTGAGTTGACCCCAAGAAAAGAAACATTGTAAGAAAAAGGGTCTTGAGGCATACCTTGTCTTTACAACCATGGTTTGTGTTGGTAATATAGAATACTTGACCTTCTTCATGATTTAGGGTGTGAAATTTAGGTTTTCCTTATTTCTCCTCCGAAATAATAGCAATCTTTTTGTACTTTAAGTTAACCCTTTTCTGATGATAGTGTGAAAAATATTATGTGAGAGAAACTGTTGCTTCTTGTTTCTTTTTGATGTGCAAAGTGTCTAGCTGGGTTGCAAGGTGGCTGATTATATCTTCCTTCATATTTGACAGAAGGTTGCCGAGTTTATGTTACACCCTGAATTTTGATTTGCAATTATTTTTAACTTTTACATTAAAAATGTGTTTTTGACATCAGTAGATGATTATATGTCATTTGATATTTTGATCAAATTATAATTCAATGCAATGTGTTTCCATTTTAATGGTTATTGTTTAATCAAGATTGTGATGTCGTGACTAATAATGGACTAACTATGTTATTGGATTTCTAAGTTGAATGCAGGATCAAATTCTTACCCTCCCAAATGGAGAGGAAGAGTATCACTAGAGAGAGGAGTGTAGACATGGGTAAACAAACAAATTAATGCCAATTGAGTCGAACAAACACACTCATATAGGTTTATGTATTAAGTTCAGGTAAGTAACCCCAATTTTGTTGTTGAGTTTATGTGTTTTGGCTATGGTCGAGTCATAAGGTTAGGTTAAATCTTATGGTCTTTGGCCTAGTCTTTCACAATTAAAAAGTATTATGTTATTTCAACTTCAAACTAAAATTAAGCAGTAATTCCAACATTCCTATCTTGACAAAGCAAAGCTTAGGAATACCAACATGATAGTGATAAGTAACAAATAAGAAAATCTCATGAAGGCACAAAGTCATTCCGAAGCTTCCGATAAAGAATCCTTCAAGATAGTAACCAACGTTGTAAAAGAAGCACAAAGTCTTTTATATACTTCACAATAAATTCCATGAACAACATGAATAAATATAAGCCCAAAGTCTTATAGAGAATTCACCAATAGTATCAACAACCTCACAATTCCAAGTAATGAGTGTAACTCAAAGTTTACACAAATTTACTCAAAAGCCCTTTCAATCTCAATTACTAATCACTGCCAACTCAATCAAATCAAAAGATAATTGTTTCCAACACAAAGTGTGGTATGCAACTTCAATTCTTTATTGATCAAAATTAGATTCACAAAAATGAACTCAAAGTCTCAATATTTGTTTCACAATTGGGCAGCACTTCGTTGCAAAAGATAAAAGATCCAAATTACAAAAGAATCCTCTCTTATTTATAGATGGGAGAGGAGAGCTAATCTAGGAAAAACTCTAACTAACTAGTTGACTTATTCAAAAATGTTGTCCATGAATGCAGGAGAACATATTTGTTTACATGTAATTACATTTTCCAAAATGACATGTAAAATTTCAAAACCTATCTACATAAAGCATGAAAATGCTAAAACTAGGAAATCTAACCGAAGACAAAATTTGGCCTTCTTCAACATATTTCTCCATGAAAACTTCATGATGATGCGCACTTCATCACAGTTTGGCATTGGAGTGTACTTTGGAGATGATGAGGATTCTTGAGATTGACTCCTCCGATGAGATTGAAGGCTTTCTGATGCCTTTCAAATCTAAAATAAGCTGGAAATCCATCATTTTGTTCATTGAAGCTATTGAGAAAGCTTCATCTTCAAATTCTTCTTGAACCATTGATGAACATTTCTTTGAAAAACTGAAACATGGGAAGAAATTTCTGGTTGTACTTCAAAGCCTTCTTGTTTGGTGATAGGAAAGAACTTGATCAAAACTTCTCTAGAATCTGGGCACAAGAGATCAGAATGTATGCAAAAGTAGGCTTTAACAATTTTGATGCAAAGGTGGGATAAAATGAGGTTTCAATCTGAGCAATTTCATGGGTTTGGGAAGCTTGGATGCGATGATGGCGGAGAACAAAGTGGAAGTGAGCAAACTAGCAAATGGATGTGAGCAATGGAGCGAGAAAAGTGAGCGAAACGGGTGAAACAAAGCTCAAAATGCATTTTTGGAAGTTCTTGGGTGTTAGTAAAATTTTCAGAAATTTTTGCAAGGGCGCTAAAAATCAGTGTCCTTACACTTGGAGGAAACTGCATTTTGTGTAAAAGCGCTAAAAAACAACGCTTTAGCATGTAATATGCAAGAGTGATAAAAATCAATGCTTTGACATCTTGGGAAAGACTTGGTAATTTCATGCAAAGGAGGTGAAAAGCAACGCTTTTACATGTCATATGTAAAAGCAGTGAAAATCAATGCTTTTGCATGTGGGAAGGACACTTGAGTGTAAGAGTGTTGAAAAATTGAGATTTTACATGTCATATGTAAAAAAGGTGAAAAACAAATCTTCTACATGTGATTTGAGATTTGAGATGCAGAAGCGCTAAAAAATAGCGCTCTGACACTACATGTGCAAGAGCGAAAAAATTCAGCGCTTTTACATGTTGGAAAATATGCAGAAGCGCTAAAAAATCCTGACATTACATGTGCCATAAATTGACTAAGGCATTGAAAATATGTAAAAGTGCTGAAAATCAGCGCTCTTTCATGAAATATGCAAAAGCACTTAAAAAAAACGCTTCTACATGAAATATGCAAAGGCGCTAAAAATCAACACTCTTGCATATGCAAAAAAAATTCAAACTCCCAAAACTGAATTTTCACAACTTGGTTTAAAATGCAAATTTCAATAAACTAACAAAGGTTAATGCTTGCGATGAATTTTGAGGATGGGAGATCACACACAAGGACCAATGCAATTCACCTCGTTTTGTGTGCTTAAAGTACGTGGGCTATGAAATGGAAAAGTTTCATAGGGGTTATCCCACGAATTGAGCACGTTGAATTCAAGGATATATATATATATATATATATATATATATATATAATATGATATTATGGTGGCATAACTTCCAATGACCTATGGAAAGAGCCATGGTATTTTGAGGCAATTAGACATGCTCATAACTGCATGCAATGGTAAGTAAATAAGTTTAAAATGTTTCAACTTCCTATGTGATGCAAAAGCCTCCAATGTAGGCTATATTCCTGCCATAGAATAATGCTATTAATGCCTATGATGAGGCATAGTGGAGGCTTGTCATTAAAATTCAGTTTAAATTTTTTTATGAGTGGTGGTTAAGGAGGATGGTTGCAAGATTTAGAAGAGAATCATATATTATTATTGATTCATTCCTATGATTATCATTCCCAACCACGGGGAGAGAAAAGCTAGTGTTGGTTTGTGAAATTAGAAGAGTTACATTGCAGAGAACTTATGCCATATATGCCATATATAGGAAATTCCTCATAAGTTCGAGCTTGGAGATTATGTTTTTTTATTAGTTGTGGTTTATACTAAGAATTATATACAAGTAAAATTAGAGTTTCAGATAGTAGCAAGTCGTGATTACTTGGAGAAGCTCGACAGGGTACTGTAGTTGTTTGTTGGAATTTTGGATGTTTAGAAGTAGAGTGTTAATACAAGAATATTTTATCTTTTTCTTTCTTTCATTCCTAATCATTATAATAAATGGATTCTAAGCATTGACTAGAAAGGGAAATGTTTACACATAGAATACATATATTTGTGCATGTGAGAGATATATAATTGAGTATATTTATCTTTGTTTATATCATTTAAATTTTCTTTTACCCTGAAGGGACAATATACAAGAGGTTTTATCATTCTTGGAAATGAATACAAAAAATTATGAACAAGTGGTAGTAGCCAAGGTCTGAGATATTGCGAGTATGCAATATAGATGTTCATTGTCAAAATAGTGTTTCCATGACCTTGTTCATTTATCGACCATGGAAAGTTATACATTTTTGGTCTTAAATTCTTATGATGAGTTAGACAAACAGTCAAACAAGTCAACCATGTGTTAAACCTTAGGTGAAAGGTAATTTCCAAGTCGAGTTAAAGGTGTGAGATCATGACTACATTTCCTATGGAAGTGTTCTTTTATTTCAAAACTTTGGCCAAAGTAATGTAAAAGTCTATGCTTGCATTAGTCGATTCACAGTGTTCCATATTGCATAATCCAGTCAAATTGATCATACTTAGTTAGAATTTTTCTAAATTTGTATGGATGATTGGTTATGTAGGACACAACACTAGGACTCGAGTGACATTTATCTATTGGTTCCTTTTTCTATACTCTTCGTGAAGGGTAGAGCCACTTCTAGATGGAAGGTGTGTGGGGGACCATCGGTCTATGGTTGGAGGTAACTTAGCACTCAAATGATGCTCTCCCTCTTACAAATAACAACGTCGAGGCTTGAGAGATAAATGAAAATTTACAGATATGGAAGACTTGACTTTATAACACTTACGATGTATTATAAATTTGTTTATTTGAAATGCAATTTATCTATAAAATATGAAAGAAAAGTTTATAATTCAATCTCAAATGACTATAATTTTCCATTTATTTATTGTACATATTTTTAAAATGATATATGAAGATTTTTTTTTACTATCCTATTTTTAGCATGTGATTATTACTTTTCACTTCTATGGTAATTCGTAAAGTATTTACTATTTAAAAATTTGAGTTTGTTACATATGGTATCAGATCTACTGGGTTCAACACATGGACCTATGAGATCATTACAATTTTTTTTCTTCTCAAACATTAACAGTTAGCTAATGTTTGAAAGTGTTATTGTGCTAGAATGGTAGGAGGAAGAACAAGGAAAACTGTAAGGAAATCTGTACCCAAGAACTTTCCTAGCCTAGTGGCCAAAAAGGAAGCATCTCCAGAGGTAAAACTTTTTTAGAATATCAACTATTTAGGGGTGCATGGTTTTCTAACTCTAAAACCCTTACCGACACACTTAAGTGTATTCAGTTGGAAAAGAAACAATGTATTAAACCGACAAAGAAGGCCATAGTACCTACCCCTTATGTTAAATCAAATAATTCATCTGCAGATTAGGATATGTCTTTTGGTTGTGGTCATGATGCACCAAAAATAGAAAAGGAGGTGATGGAGGAGTACCTATGAGTACACCCACCCTCCAAGTTTATCTTGGTAGATTTTGAGGGTGAAGAAGAACCCAAAAAATTACCTTTATTTGATAGCGACCTGTAGTTGCATATAGTCAAAGAAGTTTTGTATTAAATAAGGATGTATTATGAATCCACCAAATAAGAATATAATAAAGTTTTGCTATTTTTTTAAATCTATGTATTGGATTAGATAATGCTATAAATTTTGATTATAATTTAAAGTGCAATATTAAAATTAGAGGATCTAATTAAAATACTTAAAATGAACTTTAGGTGTGAAGTAGAAATCAAACATGGTGCAAAAACAAACTAACCCAGGAGGAAGTCAGGAGGTATCAAACCCTTGTGAAAATCCAACGGCTAAGTTGGTCTAAATTTTAACCATGTTGAATAAAAAAAGGAAAGAATTGGTATCCTAGAGCAGGAAGTTAGGGGCCAAAATAAGACAAAGAGGAAATGAGGCATCCCAAGAAGGGAAAGATGAAAATATGAATGATCGCACCACCCAAAGTGGGCAAGGGGAAAACAATTATGATTCAAGAATTGATAATGAAAAGAAAAATCAATAAGCTCTAGAGTTATCGAGATATATGAAAAAGGTAATGCCACCTAAGTTCAATGGAACAGTGACTGGTGATGCAGTAGAAGCCTAGCTCACAGAGATGGAAAAAAGTACTTCAAGATATAAATTTACTCTGAACTAAGGTAGTTTGGGGTGCCTATTAGTTGGCAGGAGAATCAACCACTTGGTGGATGAATAAGAAGATGGAGTTGGGGTTAAGCTCTTTAAGTCTAACTTGGGATTGACTTGTAGTCATCTTTAAGCAAAGGTGGTTACTGCAACTTTTCTTCAACTAGAAGCTTACAAAATTTTAGAATTTGTGACAAGGAGACTTGTTTGTGGTTGAGAATTGGGAAAAGTTTACACATCTCTTGACGTATGTACCCTAGTACTAGAAGGATGAAAGGTTTAGAATTAGAAAATTCATCATGGGGTTGAATGTCCATCTCCGCCTATCATGAGAAGAATTGTAAGAAGTATAATTGGTCATAGTCTTCCCAATATTTTAAGAAGAGGAATGATAAGCACAAATCCAAGAGGAAAAATGATAAGGGATTCAAGAATAATTGAAATGAGCCCACGAATGAGAAGAAAAAAAAAAATTTCTAGGAGAAACAGAGATAATTTAGGAAAACCTTTTGAAAGGTGAGGACCTCCTGGAGGATGTTTCTCTTGTAGAGGTGATCATTATGTGAACCAATACCCAAACAAGAGTCAAGGAGCTCAAAAATGAGGAAATCCATTACCTACCCAACAAGCAACCTTTCAACAAAGGATCCATGCAAAATTGGATGATTGGAAAGCGGAGTACGAGATTACTCCTATTGAAACAACAAATACATTATTTGGAGTTCCTATTTCAATTTTGATCAATTGATATTGGTGCAACAAAAAGTTTTATTACACCAGGAGTGTTAAATAAATTTCTTAGAAGAGCTAGATTTATGGCAAACCTTAGTCAGTTGAATATGCTAACCAGATAAAATCTCAGGTAGAGCAATTTCTATTTGAAGCCCGAGTTAACCTTCTGATTTTTCAACCAAGGTGAACTTGTATGTAGCACCTTTAGGTTCCTATGATGTTGTCTTAGGAATAAATTAGTTGTCGAGATATAGGGACAAGGTACACTATTTTACAAAAATAGTAGAGTGTCTAGATGACCTAGAAAACAAGGTCTTCCTTTAAGGAACTCCAAGAGAAGTCAAGATAAGACAAATCTCTTTCGTGCAGCTCAAAAGGGCTAAGCAAAAAGGGTGTCAAATCTTCACGGTCAAAATGGAGAAGTTAAAAAGAACTCAAAGAGTTATTTTTTCAAGATGACCTAATGTATTATGAGTCCCAGAAACTCCAAGGAATAGAAGAAGAATATCTTAAGGATCAAAGAGATCCTAATATGGAGAACTACCCTTTTCTTCGATATTTTTAGGATTTTTTTTCCAAATGAACTCCCCAGATTACCCCTAAAAAGAGCTTTTGATTTCTCTATTAATATAATTCCCAGTTCAAAACCAATTTCAAAAGCACCATATCATATGGAAACTATGAATTTTATGGAGCTAAAGGCTCAGTTGTAAGAATTGTTGTCTAAAGGATTGATTGGACCCAATGTTTCACCCTAGGGAGTGCCAATAATCTTTGTCAAAAAAAGGATGGTACTTTGCGCTTATGCATAGATTATCATATGCTTAATAAGGCAAGGATAAAGAATAAATATCCTCTACCACATATTGATGATATTTTTGATCAAATGCATGGAGCAGTAGTAT
Source organism: Sequoia sempervirens (assembly GCA_007258455.2). Taxonomy (NCBI): domain Eukaryota; kingdom Viridiplantae; phylum Streptophyta; class Pinopsida; order Cupressales; family Cupressaceae; genus Sequoia; species Sequoia sempervirens. The sequence goes on along the minus strand of VDFB02047230.1, from coordinate 588,911,104 downwards.
CCTAAAAGATCAATTTATAATTTGGATATCATCAGTTACAATCGAAAGACGAAGATATTCATAAAACAACCTTTAGAACAAGGTATGGACACTATAAATTCACAGTCTTGCCTTTTGGACTTACGAATTTCCTTGTAGCATTCATGAATTTGATGAATAGTCTTTAGATATTGCCTGGATAGATTTGTTCTAGTGTTTTTAAATGACATTATTATATATTCTAAGAATGAGGAAGAACATTACTAGAACCTGTAGTTTGTTCTACAACACTTGAGGGAACACAAACTGTATGGGAAGCTCTCAAAATGTATGTTCTTTCAAAAAGAATTATATTATTTGGGTCATATAATTTCAGTAGAAGGAATTGCAATAGATCCGTCGAAGATCAAATCCATTCTTAAATGGATAACATAAAAAATGTACATGAAGTGTGTAGTTTTATGGGGTTATCAAGCTATTACAAAAAGTTTGCATCAAATTTTTTTAAGATTTCCTACCCTATTGTTTCTCTGCAAAGAAAAGAAAAATGTTTTGATTAGTCAGACAAATACCAGGAGGCATTTGATCAACTTAAAGAGAAGTTGACTATGGCTCTAATATTAAAAGTTTCTGGTCTGGAAGGCCAATTTGTTGTAGTCATTGATGCTTTAGGGGAAGGACTTGGTGGAGTGCTTATGCAAGAAGTGCGAGTTATAGCTTATGAGTCTACAAAGTTAAAGACATATGAGAAAAAATACACTCATGATCTTGAATTAGTGGAAATTGTTCATGCTTCACAAATGTGGCGACATTATTTGTTAGGAAATCCTTTTAAGCTTAGGTTCAATCATCATGGTCTTAAGTACTTATTATCCCCATTATCCCCTCATTGCTCAACAAAGAAGATGGTTGGAGTTGATATTCGACTATGATTTTGAGATAAGTTATATCAGAAGGAAAATAAAATTGAGTAGCAGATGCTATGAGTTGGAGGAGACATATTACCTTAATGGTCTCTATTCATTTAGATTTTAAAGATCAAGTTTTACAAAAGTCTACTAGAGATATGTATTATGAGCAAGTTAAGCAAGCTCTCTCAATCAATCCTCAAGATTTGAGGTATGATAGGTTCTATTTTGAACCAAATGGACTATTAAGGTTCAGGGGAATAATGTATGTTCCAAATTTTGAGTTAAGAAATTTTATGTGTTAACAGGTTCATTCTGCACCATATTCAGGACACTTGGGAGTGAAAAAACTCCTAGTTGATGTAAAACCACTTTATTTTTGGAAAGGAATGAAGAATTATGTTGTAAGATATGTAACAAGATATCTAGAATTCCATAGGGTAAAGGTTGAACATCTTCACCCAGAAGGACTTTTGTATCCTCATAAAATTACAAAGTGGAAGTGGCAAGTCATTAGTATGGACTTTGTGCAAGGTATTCCTATGTCTTGAAATAGACATAATGTTATTTTATTAGTGGTGGATAGACTCATCAAGGTTGCTCATTTTATACCTAGAAATCTAATGGATGGAGCATTGATAATAGCTAGTAAGTTTGTCTAGGAAGTGTTCAGATTGTACGGATTTTCTGAGAAGATCATATCAGATAGAGATACATGCATGACATCAAGGTTTTGGAAAACCTTATTTTCTTCACTTGGAACTTAGCTCAATATAAACTTAGCTTATCACCTTGAAACAAATGGTCAAACATAAAGGGTAAACCAAGTTCTTAAATATTTGTTGAGGATGTATTGCATGGATCAACAATACAAGTGAGAAGACTATCTTCCACTTGTGGAATTTATATACAATAATTCCTATCATTCCACAATCAAGATGGCTCCATTTGAAGCATTATACAAAAGAAAGTTTCAAAATCCTATAAGTTGGAATAAGCTAGAGGATAGGATTAGCCTTGGATTGAAAATGTTATAAAAAATGGAAGAGCATATCAAGTTGATCAGGGAAAGATTGGTGAAAGAAAATATAGACAAAAAAGTTATGTTTATACCAAGTGTACACACAAAGACCATTCTTAGTGGGAGAAAAAGTTCTTTCAAGGGTCAAACCTCAAAACATTTCCATAAAGTTTGCAAAATCATCCAAACTAACCCCTAGATTTGTGGGTCCCTTAGAAGTTCTTGAAGTGATTAACCCGATTTCCTACAAAATCACTCTAACTCTAGCTCTTTCCTGAATGCATAATGTGTTTCATGTTCCATATCTTAAGAAGTATATAATATGAATTAATCATATACTTGACTAAAATGCTCTATGTGTACATGATCCAGGAGTGGTAATGATCGAGCCTCTCAAGGTGCTTGAAGTACGCAAGCTCCACTTGCATAATAGAGAAGTTATTTAGTGAAAGGTCTAGTGGGACTAGTATGCAAAGGACATTGCTACTTGGGAGGATTACAATGAATTTTATTATAAGTTTCCTTATTTATTTATTGCTTTTTAATAGCTAAAGAAAACTTGTTTTATGATTTTAATTATGATACACTGAATCATCGGGGATGATGATCCTTATGGGGGGAGATATGTTACACCTCAAATTTTGATTTGCAATTATTTTAAAATTTTACGTTAAAAATGCATTTTTGATATTAGTAGATGATTATATGTCATTTAATATTTTGATGAAATTATAATACAATGCAATGTGTTTCAAATTTAATGATTAGTATTATTTAATAAAGATTATGATGGTGTGACTAATAACAGACTAACTATGTTATTGGCTTTCTAGGTTAAATGCATAATTAGATTCTTACCCTCCTAGATTGAGAGGGAGAGTATCACCAGAGAGAGGAGTATAGACATGGGTACAAACGAATTAATGCCAATTGAGTCGAACACACACTCACATAGGTTTATGTATCAAGTTCAGGTAAGTAACCCTTGTTTTGTCATTGAGTTTATTTTGTGTTTTGGCTAAGTATGGCCAAGTTGTAAGGTTAGGTCAAATCTTATGGTCTTTGGCCTAGTCTTTCGTTAGTAAAAGGTGTTATGCTATTTCAACATTGTCTTCACGATTGATCGATTTATATATAAAGTTTATTTGAGTATTATCTAAATATATTTTAAAAAATATATAATATATATAAATATATATACGGAGAATAGATATATAATTAAGAATATAAATAAATACATACATATATATATAAATATAAAATAAAATAAATATAATATGATATTATGTTGGCATAAATTCCAACGGCCTATGGAAAGAGCCATGGCATTTTGAGACAATTAGACATGTCCATAAATGCATTTAATGGTAAGTAAATAAGTTTAAACTGTTTCAACTTCCTACATGAGGCAAAAGCGTCCAATGCAGGGTATATTCTTACCATAGAATAATGCTATGAATGCCTATGGTGAGATATAGTGGAGGCTTGTCATTAAAATTTAGTTTAAAATTTATTATGAGTGGCAGTTAAGGAGGATGGTCACGGGATTTAGAAGAGAATCGTCGATTATTATTGATTCATTCCTATGATTATCATTCCCAACCACGGGGAGAGAAAAGCAACATTGGTTTGTGAAATTAAGAGAGTTACATTGCAGAGAACTTACGCCATATACATGCAATTCCTCATAAGTTCAAGCTTGGAGATTACGATTTGTTGTTAGTTGTGGTTTATACTGAGAAATATATACAAGTAAAATTAGAGTTTCAAATAGTAGCAAGTCATGATTACTTGGAGAAGCTCAATGGGGTATTGTACCTACTGTGTGTGTTGGAGTTTTGGAAGTGTAGAAGCATAGTGTTAATATAGGAATGTTTTATCTCTTTTGATCATTATAATAAATGAATTTTAAGCATTAATTGGAAAGGAAATATTTACACATAGAACATATATCAATGCATGTGAGAGAAATACAATTGAGTATATTTATTTGTAGTTATATCATTTAAATTTTCTTTTACCTTGAAGGGACAACAGAGAGGATTAGTTTTTTTTGAAATGAATCTTCTTAACAATAACCTAGTTGCATTAAGTTAATGCTAAGGAAACAAAATTCCTTGCAAGTGTATATATTTTAAATTGGAATATATTATTATATGGGTTTGAAAAGATAGGAATAATCTTTATTACCTACAAATATAAAGTTTTGTTTGTTAGTATATATATATAATGATTAATTTGGAATACTTTTGTATGTATAAAGGGAAAGGTCTTAGGCTATTAAATGGCAGCGAGCAAATTGATTTTTACTCAGAGTTTTCATTTTTTTCACGAATCTCGTAAATATGTTCTAATTCATGCAAAAAGAAGTTGACATTATGTCGTGTTAGGGTTAGAAGGCAGATATCTAACAATTAAATGCAGATTTGATCAATAAAATAGAGAAATAAAACACACATAAAATTATAGAAGAAACAAGACAACACAGAGAATTAACATGGTTCACCCAATATGGGCTACATCCACAAAACCACAACCATCCAATGATTTTATTATCCAGTGCAAAAAATATTACAATTTCACGAATAATGCCCTATTGCAAACCCCATCCCAACCTCTTATAACAAGCTTTTTAGAAGTTTCCAGAATTAGGGTTCTACAAAGTTAGTTTTTTTCCTTTTTCAGTGACGAAGCGAGGATACAGGAAGAGTGTACAGTATAGTATGATCAGTCGCCACATACCAACATGTCCTACATTTACTAGCTTTATAAAATGAATTCTCGAATGAGGAATAGGGAGGAAACATTGAAATATCATGATTATTTAAGAAGTTATTTTGTTATTAGTGAATAAACTTTTAATTTACTTATGTTTTCAAGTTAATAAGAACTCATGAGAGACAAGGTGTCTCGAGTTAGTGTCATTATTTAAAAATACTATATCTTGAAAAAGAATTTTAAAGAGTATTGTGCATGAAATTAGGAGAGTTTTTCATTCTTGGAAATGAACGCAAAAAATTATGAACAAGTGGTAGTAGCCAAGCTCCGAGATATTGCAAGTACACAATATGAATGTTCATTGTCATGATAGTGTTTCCATGACCTTAGTTGTTTATTGACCATGGAAAGTTATACATTTTTGGTCTTAAATTCTTATGACGAGTTAGAAAAATAGTCAAAAAATCAACCATGTGTTAAACTTTAGGTGAAAAGTCATTTCCAAGTCGAGTTAGATGTGTGTGAACTCACGGCTACATTTCCTATGAAAGTTTTTTTTTATTTCAAAACTTTGGCCAAAGTAATGCAAAAGTATCTACTTGTATAATTAGTCAGTTCACAGTGTTCTAGATTGCATAATCTAGTCAGATTGGTCATACTTATTCAGAAGTTGTCTAAAATTGTATAGTTGATTAGTTATGTACGACGCAACACTAGGACTTAGATGGCATTTATTTGTTGGTTCCTTTGTCTATACTCTTTGTGAAGGGTAGGGACACTTCCATATGGAATGTGTGTGGGGATCGTCGGTCTATGGTTGGAGGTAAAACACTCGAGTGATGCTCTCCCTCTTGTAGACAACAATGTCAATGCTTGTGAGATAGATGTAGATTTCCATATATTGAAGACTTAACTTTATAACACTTATGATGTATTGTAAATTTGTTTATTTGAAATGCAATTTATCTATGTAATGTGAAATAAAATTTTATAATTCAATTTCAAATGATTATAGTTTTCCAGTTATTTATTGTACATATTTGAAAAATGATATATGAAATAAATTTTTTTACTATCCTATTTTTAGTATGTGATTATTTACTTTTCACTTCTATGGTAATTTGTAAAGTATTTATTGTTTAGAAAGTTGAGTTTGTTCGATCCACCCTAGAATCACCTGTAGATGTTTTGGTGGAAGAAAAGGCTCAGGAACCCCTAGTTTTCATCATAGTTGATCTTGAATAGTTTTTGCATATTTGAAATATTTCATTAAAAATAAATTGAGAGATATCCCCTGCTCTAATCAGGTTCAATGCATCCAGACAATCTTTATTCACCCCTCATAGAAATAACAATTTCATGGACTCTGGGGAGAGCCTATTCTAGTGTGATTTTTTAAGACAAAATTGAAATCTTTCAACATAGTCCTCAAGGGGTTCATCCTCACATGACATTCAAAATATATCATCTCTTTTCATATCTCCTCCCTAACAATAATCTTGGTATTTTTGTAAGAATTTTTCCCTCATTATTTTTGAATTTGACACTACATTTATTCCTATCCCCATGAACCACTAAAAAGTGATATCTTTCAATGTGGAAAGAAAGAGTTTTAGTTTATGAGCATCCATGGTATAATCATAGCTTCGGTATAAAACATCAAATTCAATAAAAAATGTATCAAGGTCTTATGTGATTCAATCATAGAAATTGGGTAAGGCGAAAGGAGGTATGTCATTCAAGGCAACCAACTACTCTTGATTTATTATGGGGAACTCAAATGTAATAGGTTCATTCGG
>VDFB02047230.1:588713030-588904579 GCA_007258455.2 Sequoia sempervirens | reverse complement strand
TTATAATAAATGGATTCTAAGCATTGAATAGAAAGGGAAATGTTTACACATAGAATATATATATTTGTGCATGTGAGAGATATATAAAATTGAGTATATTTATCTGTGTTTATATCATTTAAATTTTCTTTTACCCTGAAGGGACAACATACAAAAGAGTTTTTCATTCTTGGAAATGAATACAAAAAATTATGAACAAGTGGTAGTAGCCAAGGTTTGAGATATTGCGAGTATGCAATATAAATGTTCATTGTAAAAATAGTGTTTCCATGACCTTGTTCATTTATCAACCATGGAAAGTTATACATTTTGGGTCTTAAATTCTTATGATGAGTTAGACAAACAGTCAAACAAGTCAACCATGTGTTAAACCTTAGGTGAAAGGTAATTTCCAAGTCGAGTTAAAGGTGTGAGAGATCATGACTACATTTCCTATGGAAGTGTTATTTTATTTCAAAAATTTGGCCAAAGTAATGTAAAAGTCTCTGCTTGCATTAGTCGATTCACAGTGTTCCATATTGCATAATCTAGTCAAATTGGTCATACTTAGTTAGAATTTGTCTAAATTTGTATGGATGATTGGTTATGTAGGACACAACACTAGGACTCGAATGACATTTATCTATTGGTTCATTTTTCTATACTCTTCGTGAAGGGTAGAGCCACTTCTAGATGGAAGGTGTGTGGGGGACCATCGATCTATGGTTGGAGGTAACTTAGCACTCAAGTGATGCTCTCCCTCTTACAAATAACAACGTCGAGGCTTGAGAGATAAATGAAAATTTGCGGATATGGAAGACTTGACTTTATAACACTTACGATGTATTGTAAATTTGTTTATTTGAAATGCAATTTATCTATACAATATGAAAGAAAAGTTTATAATTCAATCTCAAATGACTATAATTTTCCATTTATTTATTGTACATATTTTTAAAATGATATATGAAGAAATTTTTTTACTATCCCATTTTTAGCATGTGATTATTACTTTTCACTTCTATGGTAATTCGTAAAGTATTTACTATTTAAAAAGTTGAGTTTGTTACATATGGTATCAGATCTACTAGGTTCAACACATGGACCTATGAGATCATTACAAATTTTTTTCTTCTCAAACATTAACAGTTAGCTAATGTTTGAAAGTGTTATTGTGCTAGAATGGTAGGAAGAAGAACAAGGAAAACTGTAAGGAAATCTGTACCCAAGAACTTTCCTAGCCTAGTGGCCAAAAGGAAGAATCTCCAGAGGTAAAACTCTTTGAGAATATCAACTATTTAGGGGTGCATGGTTTGCTAACTCTGAAACCCTTACCAACACACTTAAGTGTATTCAGTTGGAAAAGAAACAATGTATTAAACCGACAAAGAAGGCCATAGTACTTACCCCTTCTGTTAGATCAAATAATCCATCTGCAGATCAGGATATGTCTTTTGGTTGTGGTCATGATGCATCAAAAATAGAAAAGGAGGTGATGGAGGAGTACATGTGAGTACACCCACCCTCCAAGTTTATCCTGGTAGATTTTGAGGGTGAAGAAGAACCCAAAAAATTACCTTTATTTGATAGCGACTTGTAGTTGCATATAGTTAAAGAAGTTTTGTATTAAATAAGGATGTATTATGAATCCACCAAATAAGAATATAATAAAGTTTTGCTATTTTTTTAAATCTGTGTATTGGATTAGATAATGCTATAAATTTTGATTATAATTTAAAGTGCAATATTAAAATTAGAGGATCTAATTAAAATATTTAAAATGAACTTTAGGTGTGAAGTAGAAATCAAACATGGTGCAAACACAAACTAACCCAGGAGGAAGTCAGGAGGTATCAAACCCTTGTGCAAATTCAACGGCTAAGTTGGTCCAAATTTTAACCATGTTGAATAAAAAAGGAAAGAATTATGATTCAAGAATAAAAAAGGAAAGAGGAAATGAGGCATCCCAAGAAGGGAAAGATGAAAATATGCATGATCGCACCACCCAAAGTGGGCAAGGGGAAAACAATTATGATTCAAGAATTGATAATGAAAAGAAAAATCAATAAGCTCTAGAGTTATCGAGATATATGAAAAAGGTAATGCCACCTAAGTTCAATGGAACAATGACTAGTGATGCAGTAGAAGCCTAGCTCACAAAGATGGAAAAAAGTACTTCAAGATATAAATTTACTCTGAACTACGGTAGTTTGGGATGCCTATTAGCTGGCAGGAGAAGCAACCACTTGGTGGATGAATAAGAAGATGGAGGTGGGGTTAAGCTCTTTAAGTCTAACTTGGGATCGATTTGTAGTCATCTTTAAGCAAAGGTGGTTACTGCAACTTTTCTTCAACTAGAAGCTTACAAACTTTCAGAATTTGTGACAAGGAGACTTGTTTGTGGTTGAGCATTGGGAAAAGTTTACACATCTCTTGACGTACGTACCCTAGTACTAGAAGGATGAAAGGTTTAGAATTAGAAAATTCATCATGGGGTTGAATGTCCATCTCCGCCTATCATGAGAAGAATCGTAAGAAGTATAATTGGTCATAGTCTTCCCAATATTTTAAGAAGAGGAATGATAAGCACAAATCCAAGAGGAAAAATGATAAGGGATTCAAGAATAATTGAAATGAGCCCAAGAATGAGAAGAAAAACAACAATAATTCTAGGAGAAACATAGATAATTTAGGAAAATCTTTTGAAAGGTGAGGACCTCCTAGAGGATGTTTCTCTTGTAGAGGTGATCATTATGTGAACCAATACCCAAACAAGAGTCAAGGAGCTCAACAATGAGGAAATCCATTACCTACCCAACAAGCAACTTTTCAGCAAAGGATCCATGCAAAATTGGATGATTGGAAAGTGGAGTATGAGATTACTCCTATTGAAACAACAAATACATTATTTGGAGTTCCTATTTCAATTTTGATCAATTGATATTGGTGCAACAAATTTTTTTATTACACCAGGAGTGTTAAATAAATTTCTTAGAAGATCTAGATTTATGGTGAAACCTTAGTCAGTTGAATATGCTAACCGGATAAAATCTCAGGTAGAGCAATTTCTATTTGAAGCCCGAGTTAACCTTCTGATTTTTTCAACCAAGGTGAACTTGTAAGTAGCACCTTTAGGTTCCTATGATGTCTTAGGAATAAATTAGTTGTCGAGATATAGGGATAAGGTACACTATTTTACAAAAATAGTAGTGTCTAGATGACCTAGAGAACAAGGTCTTCCTTTAAGGAACTTCAAGAGAAGTCAAGATAAGACAAATCTCTTTCGTGCAGCTCAAAAGGGCTAAGCAAAAAGGGTGTCAAATCTTCACGGTCAAAATGGAGAAGTTAAAAAGAACTCAAAGAGTTATTTTTTCAAGATGACCTAATATATTATGAGTCTCAGAAACTCCAAGGAATCGAAGAAGAATATCTTAAGGATCAAAGAGATCCTACTATGGAGAACTACCCTTTTCTTTGATATTTTTAGGATTTTTTTTTCCAAATGAACTCCCCAGATTACCCTTGAAAAGAGCTTTTGATTTCTCTATTGATATAATTCCCAGTTCAGAACCAATTTCAAAAGCACCATATCATATGGAAACTATGAATTTGATGGAGCTAAAGGCCCAGTTGTAAGAATTGTTGTCTAAAGGATTGATTGGACCCAATGTTTCACCCTACGGAGTGCCAGTAATCTTTGTCAAAAAAAGGATGGTACTTTACGCTTATGCATAGATTATCGTATGCTTAATAAGGCAAGGATAAAGAATAAATATCCGCTACCACATATTGATGATATTTTTGATCAAATGCATGGAGCAGTAGTATCCTAAAAGATCGATTTATAATTTGGATATCATCAGTTACAATCAAAAGATGAAGATATTCATAAAACAACCTTTAGAACAAGGTATGGACACTATAAATTCACAGTCTTGCCTTTTGGACTTATGAATTCCCTTGTAGCATTCATGAATTTGATGAATAGTCTTTAGATATTGCCTGGATAGATTTGTTCTAGTGTTTTTAAATGACATTATTATATATTCTAAGAATGAGGAAGAACATTACTAGAACCTGTAGTTTGTTCTACAACACTTGAGGGAACAAAAACTGTATGGGAAGTTCTCAAAATGTATGTTCTTTCAAAAAGAATTATAATATTTGGGTCATATAATTTCAGCAAAAGGAATTGCAATAGATATGTCGAAGATCAAATCCATTCTTAAATGGCTAACATAAAAAATGTACATGAAGTGTGTAGTTTTATGGGGTTAGCAAGCTATTACAAAAAGTTTGCGTCAAAATTTTCTAAGATTTCCTACCCTATCATTTCTCCACAAAGAAAAGAAAAATGTTTTGATTGGTCAAACAAATACCAGGAGGCATTTGATCAACTTAAAGAGAATTTGACTATGGCTCTAATATTAAAAGTTCCTGGTCTGGAAGGCCAATTTGTTGTAATCATTGATGCTTTAGGGGAAGGACTTGGTGGAGTGCTTATGAAAGAAGTGAAAGTTATAGCTTATGAGTCGACAAAGTTAAAGACATATGAGAAAAAATACACTCATGATCTTGAATTAGTGGAAATTGCTCATGCTTCACAAATGTGGTGACATTATTTGTTAGGAAATCCTTTTAAGCTTAGGTTCAATCATCATGGTCTTAATTACTTATTATCCCCATTATCCCCTCATTGCTCAATAAAGAAGATGGTTGGAGTTGATATTTGACTATGATTTTGAGATAAGTTATATCAAAAGGAAAATAAAATTGAGTAGCAGATTCTTTGAGTTGGAGGAGACATATTACCTTAATGGTCTCTATTCATTTAGATTTTAAAGATCGAGTTTTACAAAAGTCTACTGGAGATATGTATTATGAGCAAGTTAAGCAAGCTCTCTCAATCAATCCTCAAGATTTGAGGTATGATAGGTTCTATTTTGAACCAAATGGACTATTAAGGTTCAAGGGAATAATGTATGTTCAAAATTTTGAGTTAAGAAATTTTATGTGTTAACAGGTTCATTTCGCACCATATTCAGGACACTTGGGAGTGACAAAACTCCTAGTTGATGTAAAACCACTTTATTTTTGGAAAGGAATGAAGAATTATGTTGTAAGATATGTAACAAGATATCTAGAATTCCATAGGGTAAAGGTTGAACATCTTCACCCAAAAGGACTTTTGTATCCTCATAAAATTACAAAGTGGAAGTGGCAAGTCATTAGTATGGACTTTGTGCAAGGTATTCCTATGTCTTGAAATAGACATAATGTTATTTTAGTAGTGGTGGATAGACTCACCAAGGTAGCTCATTTTATACCTAGAAATCTAATGGATGGAGCGTTGATAATAGCTAGTAAGTTTGTCTAGGAAGTGTTCAGATTGTACGGATTTTCTGAGAAGATCATCTTAGATAGAGATACATGCATGACATCAAGGTTTTGGAAAACCTTATTTTCTTCACTTAGAACTTAGCTCAATATAAGCTCAGCTTATCACCTTGAAATAGATGGTCAAACATAAAGGGTAAGCCAAGTTCTTAAATATTTGTTGAGGATGTATTGCATGGATCAACAATACAAGTGGGAAGACTATCTTCCACTTGTGGAATTTATATACAATAATTCCTATCATTCCATAATCAAGATGGCTCCATTTGAAGCATTATACAGAAGAAAGTTTCAAACTCCTATAAGTTGGAATAAGCTAGAGGATAGGATTAGCCTTAGATTGAAAATGCTATAAAAAATGGAAGAGCATATCAAGTTGATCAGGGAAAGATTGGTGAAAGAAAATATAGACAAAAAAGTTATGTTTATACCAAGTGTACACACAAAGACCATTCTTAGTGGGAGAAAAAGTTCTTTCAAGGGTCAAACCTCAAAACATTTCCATAAATTTTGGAAAATATCCAAACTAGCCCCTAGATTTGTGGGTCCCTTAGAAGTTCTTGAAGTGATTAATCCTATTTCCTACAAAATCACTCTACCTCTAGCTCTTTCTTGAATGCATAATGTGTTTCATGTTCCATATCTTAAGAAGTATATAACATGAATTAATCATATACTTGACTAAAATGCACTATGTGTACATGATCCAGGAGTGGTAATGATCGAGCCTCTCAAGGTGCTTGAAGTACGCAAGCTCCACTTGCATAATAGAGAAGTTACTTAGTGCAAGGTCCAGTGGGACTAGTATGCAGAGGACATTGCTACTTGGGAGGATTACAATGAATTTTATTAGAAGTTTCCTTATTTATTTATTGCTTTTTAATAGCTAAAGAAAACTTTTTTTATGATTTTAATTATGATACACTGAATCATCGGGGATGATGATCCTTATGGGGGGAGATATGTTACACCTCAAATTTTGATTTGCAATTATTTTAAAATTTTATGTTAAAAATGCATTTTTGATATCAGTAGATGATTATATGTCATTTAATATTTTGATGAAATTATAATACAATGCAATGTGTTTCAAATTTAATGATTAGTATTATTTAATCAAGATTATGATGGTGTGACTAATAACAGACTAACTATGTTATTGGCTTTCTAGGTTAAATGCATAATTAGATTCTTACCCTCCTAGATCGAGAGGGAGAGTATCACCATAGAGATGAGTATAGACATGGGTACAAACGAATTAATTGCAATTGAGTCGAACACACACTCACATAGGTTTATGTATCAAGTTTGGGTAAGTAACCCTTGTTTTGTCATTGAGTTTATTTTGTGTTTTGGCTAAGTATGGTCAAGTTGTAAGGTTAGGTCAAATCTTATGGTCTTTGGCCTAGTCTTTCGTTAGTAAAAGGTGTTATGCTATTTCAACATTGTCTTCACGATTAATCGATTTATATATAAAGTTTATTTGAGTATTATCTAAATATATTTTAAAAAATATATACTATATATAAATATATATACAGAGAATAGATATATAATTAAGAATATAAATATACATAAATAAATAAATAAATAAATATATATATATATAAAATAAAATAAATATAATATGATATTATGTTGGCATAAATTCCAACGGGCTATGGAAAGAGCCATTGCATTTTGAGAAAATTAGACATGTCCATAAATGCATTTAATGGTAAGTAAATAAATTTAAACTGTTTCAACTTCCTACATGAGGCAAAAGCCTCCAATGCAGGGTATATTCTTACCATAGAATAATGCTATGAATGCCTATGGTGAGATATAGTGGAGGCTTGTCATTAAAATTTATTTTAAAATTGATTATGAGTGGCAGTTAAGGAGGATGGTCACGGGATTTAGAAGAGAATCTTAGATTATTATTGATTCATTCCTATGATTATCATTCCCAACCACGAGGAGAGAAAAGCAACATTGGTTTGTGAAATTAAGAGAGTTACATTGCAGAGAACTTACGCCATATACATGCAATTCCTCATAAGTTCAAGCTTGGAGATTACGATTTGTAGTTAGTTGTGGTTTATACTAAGAAATATATACAAGTAAAATTAGAGTTTCAAATAGTAGCAAGTCATGATTACTTGGAGAAGCTCAATGGGGTATTGTACCTACTCTGTGTGTTGGAGTTTTGGAAGTGTAGAAGTAGAGTGTTAATATAGGAATGCTTTATCTCTTTTGATTTCTTTCATTCTTGATCATTATAATAAATGAATTTTAAGTATTAACTGGAAAGGAAATATTTACACATAGAATATATATCTGTGCATGTGAGAGAAATACAATTGAGTATATTTATTTGTAGTTATATCATTTAAATTTTCTTTTACCTTGAAGGGACAACAGAGAGGATTAGTTTTTTTTGAAATGAATCTTCTTAACAATAACCTAGTTGCATTAAGTTAATGCTAAGGAAACAAAATTCCTTGCAAGTGTATATATTTTAAATTGGAATATATTATTATATGGGTTTGAAAAGATAGGAATAATCTTTATTACCTACAAATATAAAGTTTTGTTTGTTAGTATATATATATAATGATTAATTTGGAATACTTTTGTATGTATAAAGGGAAAGGTCTTAGGCTATTAAATGGCAGCGAGCAAATTGATTTTTACTCAGAGTTTTCATTTTTTTCACGAATCTCGTAAATATGTTCTAATTCATGCAAAAAGAAGTTGACATTATGTCGTGTTAGGGTTAGAAGGCAGATATCTAACAATTAAATGCAGATTTGATCAATAAAATAGAGAAATAAAACACACATAAAATTATAGAAGAAACAAGACAACACAGAGAATTAACATGGTTCACCCAATATGGGCTACATCCACAAAACCACAACCATCCAATGATTTTATTATCCAGTGCAAAAAATATTACAATTTCACGAATAATGCCCTATTGCAAACCCCATCCCAACCTCTTATAACAAGCTTTTTAGAAGTTTCCAGAATTAGGGTTCTACAAAGTTAGTTTTTTTCCTTTTTCAGTGACGAAGCGAGGATACAGGAAGAGTGTACAGTATAGTATGATCAGTCGCCACATACCAACATGTCCTACATTTACTAGCTTTATAAAATGAATTCTCGAATGAGGAATAGGGAGGAAACATTGAAATATCATGATTATTTAAGAAGTTATTTTGTTATTAGTGAATAAACTTTTAATTTACTTATGTTTTCAAGTTAATAAGAACTCATGAGAGACAAGGTGTCTCGAGTTAGTGTCATTATTTAAAAATACTATATCTTGAAAAAGAATTTTAAAGAGTATTGTGCATGAAATTAGGAGAGTTTTTCATTCTTGGAAATGAACGCAAAAAATTATGAACAAGTGGTAGTAGCCAAGCTCCGAGATATTGCAAGTACACAATATGAATGTTCATTGTCATGATAGTGTTTCCATGACCTTAGTTGTTTATTGACCATGGAAAGTTATACATTTTTGGTCTTAAATTCTTATGACGAGTTAGAAAAATAGTCAAAAAATCAACCATGTGTTAAACTTTAGGTGAAAAGTCATTTCCAAGTCGAGTTAGATGTGTGTGAACTCACGGCTACATTTCCTATGAAAGTTTTTTTTTATTTCAAAACTTTGGCCAAAGTAATGCAAAAGTATCTACTTGTATAATTAGTCAGTTCACAGTGTTCTAGATTGCATAATCTAGTCAGATTGGTCATACTTATTCAGAAGTTGTCTAAAATTGTATAGTTGATTAGTTATGTACGACGCAACACTAGGACTTAGATGGCATTTATTTGTTGGTTCCTTTGTCTATACTCTTTGTGAAGGGTAGGGACACTTCCATATGGAATGTGTGTGGGGATCGTCGGTCTATGGTTGGAGGTAAAACACTCGAGTGATGCTCTCCCTCTTGTAGACAACAATGTCAATGCTTGTGAGATAGATGTAGATTTCCATATATTGAAGACTTAACTTTATAACACTTATGATGTATTGTAAATTTGTTTATTTGAAATGCAATTTATCTATGTAATGTGAAATAAAATTTTATAATTCAATTTCAAATGATTATAGTTTTCCAGTTATTTATTGTACATATTTGAAAAATGATATATGAAATAAATTTTTTTACTATCCTATTTTTAGTATGTGATTATTTACTTTTCACTTCTATGGTAATTTGTAAAGTATTTATTGTTTAGAAAGTTGAGTTTGTTCGATCCACCCTAGAATCACCTGTAGATGTTTTGGTGGAAGAAAAGGCTCAGGAACCCCTAGTTTTCATCATAGTTGATCTTGAATAGTTTTTGCATATTTGAAATATTTCATTAAAAATAAATTGAGAGATATCCCCTGCTCTAATCAGGTTCAATGCATCCAGACAATCTTTATTCACCCCTCATAGAAATAACAATTTCATGGACTCTGGGGAGAGCCTATTCTAGTGTGATTTTTTAAGACAAAATTGAAATCTTTCAACATAGTCCTCAAGGGGTTCATCCTCACATGACATTCAAAATATATCATCTCTTTTCATATCTCCTCCCTAACAATAATCTTGGTATTTTTGTAAGAATTTTTCCCTCATTATTTTTGAATTTGACACTACATTTATTCCTATCCCCATGAACCACTAAAAAGTGATATCTTTCAATGTGGAAAGAAAGAGTTTTAGTTTATGAGCATCCATGGTATAATCATAGCTTCGGTATAAAACATCAAATTCAATAAAAAATGTATCAAGGTCTTATGTGATTCAATCATAGAAATTGGGTAAGGCGAAAGGAGGTATGTCATTCAAGGCAACCAACTACTCTTGATTTATTATGGGGAACTCAAATGTAATAGGTTCATTCGGGTTGTCTATTGCCTCATCTATCATTATGTCACTATGTCTTATGGTGATTCTCCCAAAGTCCAAAATAAATACTATTGTGAGGGGTATTTCTATGCTGTTGATTCCCTCAGTTAGATCCTCTAATGGTTTTAGTATTCTCTTGCACCAATATCTTCAAATACTTCCTCTTGATCATGGTTCGATGGAAGAAATATTCCTAGAATGTCTCTCTATCACCACATACAATAGTGAATTGAGATTAATAGATTTTCCTTCACACTGTTAGTAAGTAGTTCAGGTTTGATTTATAAATTATACTAGTCCTAATTACTGTAAATAAAAAAACTCCTAAATTAAGAAAGCAATATATAAGTGAAAAAAAACAACAAAAACTTTAGGAATTCTAAATTGTAGCACCATCCCCGATAATGACACCAAAAATGTCTATCTCCATCTACATTTGATCAATTGATGTAAGAAATGCATGCGTACAACTCAACAGACCAATAAATCCATTATTAAGCAATTTACTGACCTAGATGTGCTAAATTTAATTTATCAACCAGGAAATCACAATTTCTTGGATGGTGTTGAAACTATATGTGTAACTAAGAAATCTATGTTGTCTGAATCAATTGTATATGGAAGACTTAATAAAAGTAACTTAACTAAAAGCAACTTTATCTAGAAGCAAACCTAACTACTAAACAATTGCTACGAGAAAATGCTCCTATGAGATCCTTGATTAATGATTCAACTGTGTTGCAACTACTTGAAATAACTATGATAATAATGAATTACTACTTCAACAATTCAATTCAACTTTAAAATAGTAAATTTAGCTTCTTAATTTATTTTACTATTAGTAATAACCTAAACTACAAGGAGCATTGTAGTTACCTCAAGTGGCCCTTGCTTGAGTTGCTGCAACTTCATGATATCCCTCTTAAATATTAACTCAAAAATTAAAAAATATTGAATCTATCTTTATTGCAATTCAAACAGATAACACAAATTGAGAACAAAATATTGACTTGATAGGAAAAATGCTTATATCCAAATCCACTTAACACTAGTATAGTAGGTCTCTGACCTCTCACAAGGTCTAACACATATGCAGGATCTCAAGAGTCTAATTATTCTTGGAAAACAACTTGTAAACAATTTTCAACTCTCCCAAAAACATATCAAGAGGACTTGATCTTATTCTAAATAGTAGTGAAAAACTAACAAAGGTGAGAGTGTCAAAATCATATCAAGACTCTACATCATAAAGAAGACAATTATAACTAAAAATGTGCTCAACATGGCATAACTTATTTGTGATCCATGACCACTATTATTAAAAATATCTCTATCTGGTGACAACATAAAGAAAAAAGATAGAATCATCTATAAATAAATATTTTCCACAATCTTTGGCCACTGCCTCCATCAACAACAAAAGACTACATGTGTTGCAGGGGATTACCCCTGTTGGTTATTTTCAACGAACCAATTAGATCTCGCCAAGTACCTATGAGCTTTCCAGGCTCAGTTATCGAATACCTGCAAGATAATTGGCCAACAAACGAGATGTAGCACAAATGCTCCTTCTCCTGCACTTTGGCCTTGCAAAACCCAGGAGGGTAATCCCACAATGTATATCCTATGACTCTTCTAAACAATTAACAGATACATTGCATAATGCAACAAATGTATTCTCATCAGAGGCTAGGAAGATGAAATCCTTCAAGAAATTGGCACTTTCTTGAGAGAGTTATACATTTGAAGTCGAGAATATGAAACAACACCAACCACAACAAATTAAAGATCAATTTAAAAATTATTTATAAATGATGTTCTCAAATTGGGTGATCGGAATCATAAGAGATACTCATAAGAATTAAGATCAGTGTCATATCTATAGGCTAGGAGTCGAAACAAATTGAACTACAAGGTAAATTTAATCTTGAACATCCATGATCTACATGAGGTTGCTTTGCAATTCACAAATCAATAATTGGGTTCTAAGACTACTTATCAGATCCAATTATCCTGCACATGAATTTAAAATTTGATCTAAGCATTTTAACTGACTCTTTGAACCAAAGCTAAAATCAAAGCATACATCAAAGCATAACAACAATGAAGATTAATGAAATGATCTTTGATCATAGTTTTCATTAATAATTTAGGTACAAAACAAAATTAGAGAGATTATAGACTCTAAAAACTTGCATTATCATTTAGATATGCTTGGGAACCATACATTTTTCACAAAATTTACTAACTAGACTCAAAGCATAAGATAAGGACTTCTATCATATTCGCTCTGTGTTTTCCAATTGCACAATTCGATTCCAGAATTCAACTAGAGACCTGCACTAATGGCCTTGAATTCCATTTTATGGAAACAAGGGAGCAAAAAAAGCTTTGTGCCAAGAGTACACATGTCACATCCTAATTGGACTGCTACAAGACAATATTCCCCTTACAGTTATATTTACATTTTCCATTGGATGGAATACACATGAGACAAAGATCATTTATCCTTGTAGCAAGAAGAAACCTTCCTTTTAAAAGGCACATGTTGAAAAAGATTATCTTCTAATTGTTGTCGCTCATTTGTTCCATCGAGAAAAATGACAAAATGACAAAGCCAGAAAAGGTGAGCTAGCATCCCTGCCAACACTCATATCATCAACAATTATATTTATCTGTAATACTCGCTATCAAGAAACATATATTTATTTCACATTATTCTTTCAAAGGACAGACCTGTGTTATACTTGACCAATCATATATGTTTCCCTTTCTGTACTTACAAACCCAATCGATCAATAAATATTCTCCTCCATTGTTCATATTCAGTATCAGATGGCCAATTGAAATCAATGATTTCATCCATCTTCTTCCTGTATGGAGAATATTTTTTCATTACTGAATTGGATTCCTTATCAAAATCCTCCAAAAAGCTAATGATAAAAGACAATTTCTCCAAAATACTAATATCAACCTTTTCACAAATAAGCTTTGCTTGAGAGGCAATGGTTTTGTCCATCTGATTCTTCCACATCTACAGGGGTTTCACTTCATCATAAGTGTGTTGAATGTCTAGCAACAATGACAAATCTGCCTAGTCATAATCAGTTTTCAACTCTCTTATTTTCTGTTCTAGTGGAGCAATATACCCTTGAAACCCTTGTTCATTAATTTCACTGAAAAATCTATAAGTTGGGATAACCTTGGGATATCTATCTTCCTGTTGATTTTCCCCTACTACCATGAGCTTCAACTTTTCAGCTCTAGGAATCCAATTATCGAGGAGTGGGGTGGTCAACTCCTTATCCCTCTAAGATAACTTTTTTGCTCACAACATCAAGGAGTAATTGGCATGAACACTATTTAATTTACTCTGAATCTTTCTATTCAGATGCTTCAAGACAGTATGAACAATCCTTGAATTGTTCTCATACATTGTGTCATATGTCTGCTCAAGCAATTTCTTATACACTTCAATCTGTGTGAGGAGTTGTGCTCTTGTAGGATCATCTGATGGGATGGTACCTGATGTGCTTGGCTTCTCAATTGTGAGTGGCTCTTGCCCCAAATTATATGGCACTATTTCCAAAGATTGATCCGGTGAGGGGGATTGAGAAGGTGCAGCTAGAGAAGTCGGTGGTGCATGACTTGAACTAGTTTGACCTTGCTTTCTTAATACTTCTACTTGATGTTTATACAATGCTACCTCAATTTCTACAATGGCCACCTTTTGCTGAATTTTATCATATTCACCTATAAGATTATTATATTTGTTCCTATAATTATCTCTTTCATAGAGTGAGGTTTGATGGGATGGTACCTGATGTGCTTGGCTTCTCAATTGTGAGTGGCTCTTGCCCCAAATTATATGGCACTATTTCCAAAGATTGATCCGGTGAGGGGGATTGAGAAGGTGCAGCTAGAGAAGTCGGTGGTGCATGACTTGAACTAGTTTGACCTTGCTTTCTTAATACTTCTACTTGATGTTTATACAATGCTACCTCAATTTCTACAATGGCCACCTTTTGCTGAATTTTATCATATTCACCTATAAGATTATTATATTTGTTCCTATAATTATCTCTTTCAAGAGTGAGGTTTTCCGCTATTTCCTTAGTAAACTTTGCAACATTCACAGCCATATCAGCTGCCTCTAAAGCTGGAGTGTCAATGACTCTCTTTATCATTAATTGTCCACCAAAATCTGATGATTCAACCACTACCAGCTTCTTGGATCCCAGAGATAATGACTAGATTGCTAATGCATCCCATTCTTCATTGAATGTTGATCTTCAAAGTGCCATCTCTGCTTCTTCTTTAGTTTGCAGTGCAAGGGCCTTTTAGACCTCCTTATAGCATCAAGTACTATAGCGTCAACAATGTCCCATTCAGGTAACAACAATACACCACTCTTCTTCACAAGCTCTCTGCCCTCTTTAGCAGTCATATTCTGGAATTTAGCCTTCATAGCCTTCCTTACATTTTCCTGAATGATAGCTTCAGGGAGTTCCAGATGTAAGCTCCTCTCAGTAGCAACCTTCTCTCCATATTCTGGAGCTTTACCTCTTTATACAAAATCTTTGAATACCCTTGTTTCAACAAAGGAGTCATCCTCCATAAATGCTTTGCAGGCCTCAATCCTCAAATCATCTACACTATTTAGACCACTAAGGTTAGCCTTTCCCAGTCTAAGGCTATCCTCCCTTGAGCTTGAAGCAACTTCCCTTATGGGAGAGGGCATTCCCTGTTGTATCTCCTCAGAAGTAACAAGGATATCATCATCCTATGTATCAGAATAATCCACTACTCCTCTTAGCTCAATATTTTTCCTTTTAAGGGGTGGCTGGTCCAATGGAGCAGGACTTCCTAGAGGTGAGTCAACATCAATTACAACAGGAGGGACCTGTTTTGGAGGTGATGGCACTGATCTCTTAGGAGAAGTTGCCCTCATTTCCTCAGAAATGGTAGGGGATGGCAATGTTTGCTCCTTATCTGTTGCCTTCTTCTTCCTAGAGTAAATTCTTATTTGCTTGGGTGGCTGATAAGTGGGCCTCTCTTCCAATATCATAGTAGTATCCTTTTTAGTTGCCACTGCTTTTCCTTTATCTGTGACCACTTATTCTCTTCTCATTATACCCACTATATCCTCAAAATTATTTAAAACATGCATAACTCTATTGAATGTATTTTGTATATTGGGCATAGGGTCATACTTAGGATCTCTCCTTTGATCCCTCTCCATCATCTTTTTGAAAGCAAGATATTTAGATTTCCTTTCATCCTATTCTAAGAAGTAAAAAATGTTCCTAATTATATCCTTTGGATAGTAGAAATTGTGCACAAAGTTACCAAGCCTTTTCTCCATCTTCAAGATCATGATTCCTTGGGTGCATATGATCCAATTTGTATGGTGCTAGCAAATGCAAAAACTCCTTCCATGCTCCCTTTACTATAAAAAATTAAACAAACGCAATCCATTCTGGGAAAAATGAGCCCTTCTTTGTTGTATAAGGCAGCTATGCCGCTTGGGAGGCTCCCAATTGCCTTATGACTTCAAGAAACCCAATCCTCAATGGCACATCTCTTGGAAAAATAAATGGGTCTATGTTAGTACCATAAACTCTAAAGATTGTTGTATCCGGGTATAAGATTAGGTCTCCCCAATTATGACCCAAATTCAAATAAGCTTTCTTCTCCATAGGCCTCAAGAACTCATGAATTTCCTTGGGAATCCTTGGTGGGTCATAGACCAAATATCTTCTCAATTTTGATGCAAAAGCATTTTGGAACACCACATAGTTATATTTTTGGTCATCCTTATCAAGAATTAGAGTCCAACATTGGACAGGAAAGTCAATACCATCCTCCATCTTTCTCAATGTCATATCCTTTTGAAAATTATTTTCCCCTTAAAATAAGAACATATGCATCAACAAGGAATACCACCATAATTTTACCCAATTCTTTCCTCCTTTCAACTCAACCAAGCCTTTATGGATATTCTCTGCCAAATATGTGGCGTAGTCATAGAAAATGTTGAAGGTTGGATGTTGTATATGTGCTGCCATGTAACTATACTCCTTTTGCAATGTGTCAGATGGAGAGAAACTGATAATTTGGCATAAGGAATATACAGTCTTCTTGAAGTAACTTTTAAAGTATCTCATTGGGAAAGGTTCTAACTCATCTTTACCAATCTTTATTTTCTTTCTATTTTTCCCAGTGCCAGTGCTAGCAATATGTGTAGGTAACATTCTCATCCTGATCAACACTTTGGTGTTCTCATAATCTTTTCTAATGACATCCATATCAAGAGGAACCATATCAGTGTTCCATTCTTGCAACTAGAAAATTTCTGCAATTTCCTCTTTGGTTATCCTCAACATATCCTTCCCATCAAATGTTCAGATTACCCTTGAAACCAGGTCATACCTTGAAGCAATTTCCTTCAACAAGTCAACATCCATATACACATTGGGAACCACTAATTTTCCCATGTCTAATCTCCAAGGGTTGCAAAGAGGAACCCCAAGATTTCTATTCCCGAACCAATGCTGAAATAACTGCCATCCAGTATAAGGTACTTCAACATTTTTGATGAAACATTGTCTGTCAAGTACCCCCTCCCTGACTGTTGGGCCATGAAACAACATCCTTCCCTCAACCTTTTTATTTGTGAGGGTTTCAATAAATCAATTACATCCTGGGATAGTAGTCTGGATTGAGTTGCAAAAGTGGCAGTTTGTGCTTTGGGTGCCATTAGCAGCGGGGCAAGCTTTGGAAAAGTTAGGGTTTTCAACACAAAAGGTTTCAATAACTAGATTCTCAATTCAAATCTAGGGCTCGACTTAAATGCAAATTCTAAAAGGTCCCATAGAATTATGACCTTTTAAAGACAAAATAACCCTAAATAAAGTAATTAAAACAAAGCATGGAAGTTCATTCAACAAGAAATGCAGTGAAAACCAACTCCAGTACATAGAATTTGAATAAAGCATAAAACTATGTTTATTTTTACTTACGGATTTTACCTACGAGAAACCATAATGACAACCATGTCAAGCTTTGAAAATAGCCCTTTTTAATCTCTTGTACACTCCATACATGTTTGCAACTCTCAATTATGCGAGACCTAATTATCTACATCCAGTTTGGGAAAAATTGAAGTAGTTTTAGAGGTCACTTCAACCATTACTGCTCACTCGTGCGAAGCAAGAATGATTAAAATGGTCATACTTCTCAATTTTGAATATTCACCGTTGATCTCCCATTGAGATAGCCTTTTGGATGACTCAAATTGAGTCAATTATGTTTGAATTCCAATCGTTGTCACACGTCAATCCACTAGCAAATGAAACTTTTCCAATTGGGTACTTATTCGTCTGTCTATGGGCTCCACCTTTCCATGTTTGCCAGTGACAAAAGAAAACACGTGGTAGCTTCTTGCAGACCACACAACTTTTAACTAGCCAACAACTTAATCCTGTGAGATGGTGGGGAACGATAGTGATTAACCCTGCTGTCACATCATAATTGTTGATTAGAATACTGTGGATGTCAAATGGATAAAGTGGAAACCGAGCCCCATACTCATGGTTGTACACACATCAACATATCGCAGACCATGTGACACTTAACGAGCCACCCTTTGAAACTTGCGAGCTAGCGAGGAACGACCCAGATCTATTCTTGTGATCAAAGGATCTCCCAACCTACACACACAATAAAATTAGTCCAAATGGGGCCATAACTAGGCTGACGACAATTTGACCCTCGGGAAGATGATTTAAACGTAAGTTGTTTGAGAAATATTATGGTCTAACTATAGGGAGCATTTAAATGATTAACGACACATGATGACCGACTAACTTAGGATTGGGGCCGGTATAAAGAATGATTTTAATGGCTCAACTCATGACTTAAACCACTAATAACCGGATGCAGCAGGTCAACACAAAATTATAAGGATAAAGATTAAGATTGATTACTATGAAGTGAGGATTTTTGAACTAAAAACCCTAAACCCTACTCATGGACGCAGGATCCAAAAACCTCAATAGACAAACATTTGCTAGAATTTTTAAAATTTTCAGCAGCACTACTAACCCCGTTGGTTGTGGGTTGATAGAAATTATTTGTTGTGGGTTGACATCTTTCACTGTGGGTTGAAAAATCCTTTGCTACAGGTTGATAGATCCTTTGCTATAGGGGTTACTATTTCAAAGGCAATTCTTCATTATTAATACCCATGATCAATATAAAACTCTATTAAATTTCATAGACATTCACAAATTCACACAATCATTTAGAAATATAATGTATATCATCCTCAATTCTTTAATACTTTAAAATAAGTAGGAAGTTCTGGGTAATGTCTTTGAAACCATTAGAAATATCATGAAAAGTATGAAACTTAAACAAGGAAAAGAGGACAATTCTAAGACTCATCACCCTCCTAAACCAATTTTATCACCCAATCATAATTCTCTTTATTTCCCTTTATCTCTTTACATCTATAGATCAATAACTTAGCATAGTTCATCCTATTACCCTATTCATATCTCTTCCTTATCTATCCTTCCCCTATGCCTAGTCTACCATATTCACCAATAAAAAAATTTATTTATCCCATATCTCATTTTTCAACCTAGGAAGTCCTATCCATGTATAATATATCAACCACAACCTTTGCAACCTTACCATATCAACCATCTTCCACCCATTCCCAAATATGTTCCACACACTTATCATTTAACCACAATAATTAAACTCAAACAACCTAGATACCATTAGCATAAATAATTACCAAGACTACTATGATAGCAATGACAACCCTAGAGACCACTTAGTTAAATTCCTATTTGAAAATTACACTTTAAAACACAATGAAAAAAATTAAATATTTGTATTCTCAAAACATTGAAAAATTATGCTCATAATTGGTTTAATACCTAAAATATAGATTACAACTTGCTTTTTTCATTATTAATGAACTTTATTAAATTAAACTCCCTAAACATCAATAAGTTTGGCAATATGGTATACATATTTTCATAATCTCATGTTGTCAAATAATTTCTCAAGTTACCTAATGGACAATATCATGACATGTTTAAACACCTTCCAAAATTTTCCCCCACCCATATTTGTTCCAATATCACTAGTACCATACCTCATCTCACCATCCAAGAAGATTTTTGGAATGTCACCCCAATTATTGTCCAAGGAGTCACCTCTTCCTAAAATGACTATTGTATGGTAGGACATACGTAGCACTCAAAACTAAAGAAATTTTGTAATCTTCATGCATCTTCCATCCACCACTATTAACCTCCCCCCACCTTGTATACACTCTAAATAAATTAAGAGATATGAAATTCACAAAGAAATTAAATATACACAAATACAAATATCTTTATGGGATTCATTATGAACTAGCCAATAGATCCTGTCATCTCACACATGCACCGTTCATCTTCTTTTGGATATGTTGGAGACTTTCCTATATTTTGGCTTAGAAGTGGTGATTTTCTAGATTATTTATCACATTACTATTGGTTGACATGTGCATTAGTAATGAATTAAATCCACTTGATGGTGTGCATGGAACATTGTTCTAGTGCCATGTATCTCATGTTGAAATCCACTTGATGGTGTGCATGGAACATTGTTCTAGTGACATATCTTAGCTTGAAGATTTTGTTGGGTGAATTTTGAGGTTTCAAGGACCTCACAATTGAAGGTGTAAAAGAAAGTTAGGTTTTCCTTTGATTTCGTCAAATTTTGTTATATTTTGTCAAATATACAAGGATTTCAAGTAGGGTTAAAGTTTCCAAATCTATGAGGGAGTTGAGTTTTTGGAGCACTTTGGGCTAAATCTAACCTTACCATCCCATCTAAAAGGCCTAAAAACCTAAATATCGTCTATCAAATCATCAAAATTGGACACTTTGTCCTAGAGGCATTAGAGGATTTTTTTAGAAAATTGTCACCATTTTGACTATACACCTATACAAAATCCATATAGTATGGATCCATACCAATCGTATAGGTGGTAGGTCTATAGAACACATCAGTATAATATTATGTGGTATTGACATGTTCTTGAGGTATATTCTCTATCTATGGCTTCATACTTCAGGTGGCATAAGCATTGTCAAATCGTTCAGCACAGGTGGTACATAATTATTTTTAAAAGATCATAGTTGTATTAATTAAAAAAATATTTTTTAAAATTTAAATTAAAGTTGTGGATTCAGTTTATTTAATTTAGAACTCGACACGAGGCTATATAGCTCACAATCTCATTGCTACTGAGAGGGCGCTATGTGCCTAGTGGTGCGGGTAACCCACCGCTTGGTCGGCTCCTTCGCTTGCTGCTACAAGTAGTGTTGCTGCCAAAAACTTTTCCCCGCTGCCACAGGTGTGAGCAACGTTATTTTTTGTGACTTGTAGCGACTCGATCATGTGGGTGACTGTCGACCAGCCCCCGGGGGTCAAAAATTTGACCCCCTATAGCCTAAAATAAGGTTTTTTTCAAATTGCTATAAATTTTCCAAATAAAATATTGCAAAAAGTTGGCTCTATGAATTTTCTAGTGGTGCAGGTGATTTTTCATTATTTTTTTGTTTTATGCCTCTTTTTCGAGTTTGAAGTTAGATCTTGTTTTTTAGCCTCCAAGCTCATAATTTGTTGTTGTGGACTCCGTTTTTCCCAATTATTGAAAAATTAGGAAGGTATTCAAGAGCACTACAAGATTATACATGCACTTTTTGTGGAATTTTTGCTAGAATTTTAAATTTTCAATTTGAATCCAAATTGGTACTTTGGCATAACTTGTTGTAAATTAGCAAAAAAGTGGCATTTTTTTTGGCACAAAGGGGTTATTTTCTTGTATTGTGAGGGGTAATTTGTTGTTCCTCTATTGTACTTTCTAATTTAATCATGGATTTTCTAAAATTTATACTTCTTACCCCATATAACTATCATGAATGGAAATCACAAATGGGGGTTTTATTGTTAAAATTAAAGTTGCAAAGAATCACATTTGGAACAAATCCAAAACCCACAAGAGCTACAAAAAAAAGAAAAGGTTTGATAGAAGGGGTGAAGCCCTTGGTACTCTAATCTTTTCCATTTCTCTAGGTCTTAGATATCATGTTTCATCTTGTACACATCCTAATGAAATTTGGACTACCTTAGAGAGTCTCTTCGGTAAGCTAGATAAAATGAGGAAATTTAAGTTGGAGAATGAACTTATGAGTCTTAATCCTTTAGATTATGATAATATCCAGGACTTCTTCACTAAGCTCAATTCTCTTAGACTAGAGTTGTCTGATTGTGGGGTCACCAAAGAGCACAAATAATTGATTCTTCCTATTATTGCTAAGCTAAGACTTGATTATTCAATGTTTATTTCTACATTTTATGCTACTATGGATGTCCTAGGAAATGCACACAAAATTCCTTCTTTTGATGGATTTGTAGCTCAAATCACAAGGGAACAAGACAAGTTGGCACACATGGGAAAATTGAAGTCTTCTACATCTCAAGCTCTTCTTATAAAATATCCAAAGGCTTCAGGTGGAAAAGGTAAGAAGTAGAATAAGGACCTCAAGTTTAATAAGGTAAGGCTTCACCTTCACAGATGACTACTGATTCCACTTCCTCTTCCAAAGAGGACTCATCTAAAAAGAAGTTGAAATGAGTATATTGTAAAAGCCTAGGACATGATGAGCATAGATGTTATGATAAGAATATTGTTGAACTAACCCACCTTCTTAAGAAGAATAACATTATGTTGTCCTCATCAATGTCTTCTTCTTTTTCAACATCTCAATCCATATTAGCTTCATAATTATAGTTAAGGACCACATGAGTTACAAATGAACTACACAAATTAAAGGAAAAACACTCTTGGCCTCTACAAGTCTTGAATCTGGAAGATGGATTCTCGATTTAGGGGCATCTCATCATATGGCATCATCTATAAGAATGTTCTCTTCTTTTGAGTCTTGTATTTCACCTAATATTTTGATGGGTAACAACGCATATATGAAGGTGTGTGGGAAGGGTCCTATTAACATGGGAGAAGGAACTTTTAATGATGTAATTTTTGTTCCTTCCTTGTCATCTAATCTCCTTTCTATTTATTAAATTACCCATAGTGGAAAAGGTAAAATAATTGAGTTCACTCCTAATAGAGTATACATAAGGGATTTGGAGACTAGAGAGATCATTTCTATAGGGATGGTTGATCATTCATATAATTTTTATTCATTTTCCCATTTTTCTTTTGTTGATGATAATGATCCTTTGACTAACATTCACACTCATTCATAAAGTGTGAATAATGTTTGTGAGAAGTTTGGTCATATAAACCTTGGTATTACAGAAACTAGTTCTGAGCTTCCTACTCCTCCACCTCCTTATTCTTTAGCTTTTAGAGTTTCTATTTTGTAGGATGATCATAGTTTTCCAAAACTTGCTTTATAGGATGAGTATTTGGCATGAATTTCTAACTTGTTTGTAGTGTCTAATACTATAGATTTGGAGGACACACTTGAGGGGGTGTCTCTCCTATTTGATGATAGTTTCAACACAATTATTATCCCATCTTCTTTATCTTTGGATATTGACATTCATTATTTTCCTCATTTCCTTGATTTTTCATGTTTCTTGGTTGAGTTTATTCATAATTATGCCATGGCTTATTCAAGCTTGGAGACTCCTAATATGTTTTCAAAGACATACATTTAAGACTTCCTTCTTCCTCCTTTCAGTTAGACATAGAATGAATTCTTCATCAACCTATGTATTTGTTTCTTCCTAAGGGTAAATGTTGCTTGTATACATTGGATCATCTTTTATTTTTAGGCATTCTTCATCAACATTGGAGCTTCTTCATTATGGGGGGATATCTTGTCTCTCTTTTCCCCTCTTATGGGGGGCAGGGTCATCGATTGTATATACATGATGGATGTAGTAGTTGGAGGGTATCATTGAGTCCTACCCACATCATCTTTGTTTGTATATTTTCTATTTTGGAGAGGAACTTTTTCCCACTAGTTTTTCTCCTTTTCTCCATTTGTGAGATTTTACATTGTAAATGGGTACCTAACATGGCCTAGTAGTTGGGACCCATAATAATCTTCTTATTTTTGCATCTTTGCATAATAATCTACTCCCTAAGTTGCACTTAAGGGGGGTGTTTGTGTGAATAAGGTCTTGTACCTAGCTAATTCCTAGTAGGGGGACATATTCACATGTTAAGTTTACTTGGGTCCTAGGTGACCTTCTAGAAGTCTTAGTTGTCTAGATAAGACCTTATCATATCTTATCTTTTTTAATTTTTTGTCAAGTTATTGTCTCATAACATAGGATTAAGACACATGTCACAATATTGTCTAATCCCATCTCTCACCTTTCATTTATAAGCAAGGCTTCTCATGTACATTTCATATTAAATCTTGTAATCTTGCATCCATAACCAAGCAAGCTATTCTTGTCATTTTCTCTCTTATGGAAGATATTTTGGTCTAGTAACTAATCTTGGGGTGTTGGGAGTTCAAAATTAACTCCTACAATGAAGATATATCATATTTGCTAATTCAATTGGATGATAAAACATCCATTTAAGGCATGAAAGAGAATAATTTGGAGAAACAAATATAACAAATGCAAAAACTTTATGTAATAAAGTAATTGAATCCTAGAGTTGAAGGTATGTTCCCTTGACCATATTAATATGATATTGAACAAGTTCCTCGAACACAATTTGAGCTAATAAATAATAAAATAATCAATGATGATTTTACACCTATGGATCAACACATTTTAATAAAAGGGGGTAAATTTTTTATTGATCTAGAAAGTCCATATAATGCCAAGAAAATGAACATGCCTGCTAGGGGTCAAGAAACCAAACCCAAGAAATCAAGACACCCGAAGAAATATCTCATATCCTCCATGACCCAACCTTCAAGAACTGGGAAAGATCCCCAAGAAGATTTCTACAATAATCCACATTCCAAGTCCCCATCTGCTCTGATGCCCATCCAGCCAAGCCATCTGCCACCTTATTTCATTCTTGAGGAATGTGACAAAAGGTGATAGAATCCAAACATCACTCAAAGCAATGATTTGGTTGACCACAACTGCTAGCTACCAATTCACATCATCAAACTGCCTCTTGTTCAACCTATCAACAACAACCTGAGAATCTAATTCACAAACAATCTGCCTCCAACCAAAGGCACAAGCTCATTCCAGCGCTAGAAGAATAGCTAAGGCCTCCATAAAATTATTAGTTTGTAGACCTTTATATATAGAAAAGAAGAAAACCACTACCGTCAAACTATCCCTACCAATACCTCCAACCCTAACATGCCCATGATTACCTCTAGACAACCCATCATTGTTAATTTTCAGCTCCCCTAGAGGAGGGGGGCACCAATGACCCCTTCGTTGAATCCTCCCCCTGCCACACCATCTTTTTCTAGGAAACAAGTCCCTCCTACCACCAACAAAAAGTACCAAGGGTCTAACCACACCCAAATCATCAGGGTCCACAAGAATAGACAAATCGCACTTAGCTGTTAGAGTCTCCTATAGAACCCCCAAGATTTTCAACCAAAGCTGACCAACCAAAAGCTTCTTATCTAAAAAACTACAATTATGCTCCAACCATATATGCTAGATAATCAAGCTAGTACTAATAACCCAAGCTATTTGAAGAAAAGAAGTTTTAGTTGAAGAATTCCCCTATCCCTTCCAAAAATCATCCAAAGAACAAGCATGTATACACGACTGACTCCAGATACTCCACCAGCAGTGCCAAATCACTCTTGTAAAGGGACACTAAAAAAAGAGATGGGAAGTACACTCTTCTTGACAAGCGCACATGACACACATAGAATGGCCTTGAAACCCTCGCTTCCAAATATTCTCCCAAGTCAAGCATCTTCCTTGAACCGCAAGCCAAGAAAAGAAATTACACTTCGACCAAGCAAACTTAGTCCAAACCTACTTCCACCAGTACGTGACCTTCGAACACCCAAAAACTTGCTTATCCAACACTTGGTAACCATAGGAAACATAAAATTTACCTTTCACATTAGGTCCCCAAGCTAGGACATCCCTCCCTAGGAGAGAGTTACAAACCCGACCAACCAAAATAGCAGCTAGCTCCTAACGATCCTCCACCAATCCCCCAAGGGGCCATTCCTATGGGTCCTTCCACCTATACACATTAACCTAATCAAGAACCTAGGGTGTTTTGAAATCTACCACTTGAATCCATCTAGCATGAAGAAAATTACTACATAAGGCTTGCAAATGAGAGTGAGTTGTCATGATGGGAGGATAAGCATCCCAAGAATCAAACCAAAAAAGATCATCCCATCCACTATTACAAATCCAAAACAACCCCTGTTTGAATAGCTTAGCACCTCTTTTAAGGGTGCCCCAAATCATAAAGCCCTTCCCCACTAGGCTAAAATAGTACACATCAACACTCCCAACATCCCAAAGATATTTGAAAGTAATAATTTTAGCCCAAATCTAATGTTGTTGAGAACACCATCTCTAGTACAACTTAGCAACTAAATCCTACCCATTCAAATCAGTTCAGCACAAACCTAACCCACCTTCCTGCTTAGGCCTGCAGGTGGCATCCCACTTAACCAAGCTCCACTTCCTATGAAGAAGATTACTAGAACAAAGAAACTAACAAGAGAGACTCTCAAAGTATTTGATGAAACTAGAAGGAGAAGATAACACAAAGCACCTGTACAAAGGTA
Source organism: Sequoia sempervirens (assembly GCA_007258455.2). Taxonomy (NCBI): domain Eukaryota; kingdom Viridiplantae; phylum Streptophyta; class Pinopsida; order Cupressales; family Cupressaceae; genus Sequoia; species Sequoia sempervirens. The sequence continues at coordinate 588,878,517 of VDFB02047230.1, read as the reverse complement.
GAGCCTATACCATAGACTTTAGAAGAGTCACTCTTCCCCACCGAAGAGAGCCACCTACAGGTCCAATGGCTAACCAAATTGTGAAACTTATCAATAACCTCCTTCCAAAAATTCCTAGGAAGTGAGTGAATAGCAAGAGGAATTCCAAGGTAAATAAAAGGAAGAGAGCCAATCTAAAATCAGAGAATACCAACAATTCTCCTTTAGATAAGCTTGGGAGTATTGAAGAAATAAATAAAAGACTTCCCTTCATTAATTCTCTATCCTGGAGCAGCCAAATAACAATCAAGGACTTTCCACCAAGTGATAGCTTCTTCAACTCTAGCCTTTCCCATTAGAGTAGTATCATCCACAAATTGAAGATGGGATTGGGGAGGAATATTATTTCCCCAACACCAACCTTGAATGAGACCTAGCTCAACTCGAGATCTAATAAATCTCCCTAAGCCTTCAACCAATAAAATAAATAGGTATGTGGATAAAGGATCCCCTTATCTAAGTCCCATGGAAGCTCCAAACAACTCAGTTGGCTCACCATTGACCAACACTGAGAAGGAAGACGTGACATAGCTCCTGACCCACTCAATCTAGGCACTCTCAAAAACAAAAGCTCTTAGGATCTTGAATAAGAAAGCCCACTTCACATGGTCATAAGCTTTGGCCATGCCCATTTTTATGAACATAGCCTTCTCTCTGGAAGATGCCATAGAATGAATAGTTTTGGCTGCAATAATAACCCCATCAAGAATATGCCTACCAACAAGAAAACCCCCTTGATCTTCAGAAATTAGTTTTCTTAACCAAGTCTTCAAATGCTTTGCAATCAGCTTTGTAATTATCTTGTATACCACAATGCATAAGGAAATTTTCTGAAAGAGATCCAAAGAGTTAGCCCCCTCCCTTTTTGGGATGAGAGCTAGGAAAGTAGCTTTCATTGCCTTCAACATTTTCTTATTCCTATGAGAATCCTGAACAACCTCCAACAGATTCATCTTGATCACCTCCCAAAATTCTTGGGAGAATTCCTTCGGGAACCCATTAGGCCCTGGAGCCTTTCCTTTTTTCATCTTAAACATAATATCCTCAAGATCCTGCAAGGAAATCAACTTAAGAAAAGATGCATTCATTTCATTGGTCACCAAGGGAGGTATACTAGCTAATATCACAACTTCATCCTCATATGTAGGAGGGGAATCTTTAGCCAACAAAGTAGAAAAAAATGAATAAATTCTTCACAAATCACAGGAGAGGAAGAGAAAAGCTCCCCATATGAAGACAAAAGAGGAGATAATATTGCCCTATCTTCTATCCTTAAAAGAATTATGAAAAAAGGAAGTATTCTGATCTCCTGCCTAGAGCCAGTCAATCTGAGACTTTTACTTCCAGAAAATTTCCTCCCTCAACTCCCATTCTTCAACATCCTTCAGTGCAACAACTTCCATCTTTCCATTCTCTTTAGTTATGCCTTGGTCATGAATCTGTTGAGTAATACAGTCCAAGTGTGCTTCGATACTCTAGTTAGCCTAAAATAAGTTACCAAAATGGTGCCTATTCCAATATTTCAACATGTATTTAACATATTAGAGCCTCTTGGAGAAGGAGTACATAGAATTACCATGGGTTTGCTTCCCAAGATGCCACCATCTAGGAACCAAATCATGAAGAGACACATCTCTAAGCCACATGAGTTGAAATCTAAATGATTGTTTTTTTAAAATGTCAGTACAAGTCCATTGTGAGCTTGACCGTCCAATGATCAGACCCACACCAATCCAAAATCTTTGAGCTAGTTGTCCACCTATCACCAACCCAAAAGCTAGACACCAAGAATCTATCCAATCTTTTAGAAATAACTGCTTCCCCACTTCTATTATTCCAAGTGAAAACTCCATTGATGGGCTTGATATCAACGAGGTTCAGAGAAGCCACATTATCTTGTAGAAGATTAGAAGAAGGATCCAGGTGAGCACTACCACCCCTCTTCTCCTCCAACGAGGAAAGTCTCCTACCAAAATCCAAGGAAGAAAAGGATCCAAAGAGCGCACATATCTTATATGAGCCCATAGTTGTGCCTTTCCTTCAAAGTTAGTAGGAGCATAAATGTTGGAGAGAAGAATTCTCTCACCCAACTCCAAATTATAAGCAACAAGAGAAATAGAATTCCTGCAAGAGAGCCACCAAATCGGGAAAACTCTATGTAGATCCCATAAGTAGGCTACCTTGTCAGAACTACCATACGCTCCCACACACTAACACTGACCTCTACCCAAAATCTTCAAAGCCACATTCATCATAATTTCAACAGATAACTTAGTTTCCTAAAGGAAAACCAAATCCGGAGAATGATCACGAATCAAATCCTGAATAGCCTTTTGTCTAGGGATGCTATTCATACCCCTTACATTCCAAGAGAGCACAATCATCGCTAAGGTTGGGAGAAGTTCACATCAATTGTCTTTACCAATCTAGATTCCACCAATGTCTCACCAATTAACTTAGCCTTTTCTTGATCCTTCTTTCTTCCAACCTTAAGAGATTTCTCAGGAGCCCCTTTTTTAGGGGTCTTTTGTTTCAAACCCAAAGTAGGAGAAGAAGATTTATTTTTACTTGGGTCAAGAACACTTCTCTCACCAGGGAAGTTAGGACCAACAAAAATAGGACACCCAGAAGCCTCCATCACTGCATTAGACACACCCTAAATAGAAGTTGGGGGCGGGACATCTGTGTCCATCTGAATCTCTTGCTCACTGAACTACACTAGACTGGACTCCATAGTAGGATGGACACTAGGAATCTTCTTTACCAAAGAGCCATCTATCACCTGCAAGTCCACATGAATCCCGTCCTCCTGAACCAAATCCTCTAAAGTATCAAACCTATTAAAGGTTTCCTCATCCTGTCTATCCTTGAGGGTTCTCTTCAGAACCCTACCTTTGTTACAAGGATTAACTAGAAAAAAACCCTCCTTATTAGCCACCAACCCCTGCATGGGAGCCTTACCCTTTCCCATCTTCGGGGTAGAGTGAGAAGGAGCATTACTTGAACTAGAAGCATAGACAGTCTGGGGGTACTTTCATTGAAGATGACCATATTCATGACACAACCAACATCTGAAAGGTAACGCCTCATAATCTAGCTGTTGGGTCCAAGAAGATGAGCCAATAGTCATGTCTACAGAATCCAGTTGCGGATTATTCAAATCAATTTCCACACACATCCAAGCAAAAGAAAGAACCTTCTTATTTAGTGTTTGTTGAGATAGACCAATAGGCTTTCCCAACAATAGGTAAATCATCTACAGTATATCACTTCTCCAACATTCTAAAGGCAGCCGAGGAAGATAAACCCATATCGAGACTCTAGAAGGGACCTCCTCCACCGAGTTAAAACCAACATGCCATGGTTTTATGAAGAGCCCCACCTGATTATAAAATTAAGGCCCTCCTTTGAAGGCTCTATTCCAATTATCAATACAAGAAAATTCTACCATAAAAAATTACTCCACATCCTCGGCCATCAATTTTGGTTGAATCACTAAAACTGATCATTCCGGGATTTCTCTAAACACCCATTTAGGAACTCAAACCATCACCAAATACGGGGAATGCCCAATCCACCTTATCACAAGCCACATCCATTTCCATTCAATATTTGATCTGAGTGCACTCTAATCACAACCTCAACCACAATAGAAGCAACAATAAAAACCTCGATTAGAGCAATCAAAGAGGAAAAACAGTGAAATTTATGAGTCATTCCTTTTAAAACTCCACCCAAAACCCCAATGACACCCTTTGAGGAGTCATACCACCACTCAGAAAATAGTAATGAAGATAAAACTAGAGCGGGAAATCATGGAAGAAAGGAGCAAAAATAAACATAAAAAAATGGAATCCACCCTTGGCCACACCCTGGAATCCTTGAAGACCCCCCCAGTGCATAGAAGCAAAGTGCCACAGCCAGCAGAAAGGTCGAGCTAGGGAAAAAATACCCTAGATCGCCATCAACTCTCCTGTCCATATGCCATCTCCCACTATTTTCATGGATCAACATATTTAAAACACAATAAATATACCAAATTTTGAAGATAATTTTTTCCAATGAAACACATTGATGTAATAAAGCAAGTTTACCATTAAGAACATCTCCTAGAATTTGTGTAAACAAATAAAATTTAAATTTAAATTTATTGGAATATTTTAAAACCAATGGTTGATAAGGTGCATGAACATACTTGTAGAAAAAATGTCAGTAAAATATGAAAAATATTTTTTGAAAATTTAAATGAAATAGGAAGATATCAATTGTTTGTTGAAATGATGAAAAATCTTAAATTTAGACCCATATTGAAGATTCTTGGTCTAGTAATTTCAACTACTAATAACAAAAATTCTATTGTTAAAAATATAATCAATGCATATGAAAGAGTGGGTTCAATCTCATGTACTAAAGATAATAATGTTATGCAGTGTGTAATTACATAAACTATAGTAAGTAATCAAACAAAGAAATCTTGCTTAAAAAGGAGAACAAGTTGAGCACTATAAACAAATAAAAGAACACAAATGAAAGCCATTGGAAGACATGAAAGAGTTGAGGACCCAAATAGTAATGAACCTTAAGTATTGTTTGGTAGACTCTCACAAAAACCTAAAGTCATAGTTGAAGCCTTAAAATCCCTAATTGGTTTTTTTTTTTGAAAAAATAACATGTTTCACATAATCAAAGAGATGTTATAAAAAGGAGAGTTGGTGAAAAAATTGTGAGCCACATCCAAAGTATTATTTGGATATTGACTCAAACACAAATTTTCTCCAAATTTGTAGAGATGTATCCTCAAAGAAAAATTAGTCAAAGGTATTTTGAAATGAAAAAACCTTTTTACGTCAAAATAAATCACACATGCACAACTTAATTTTGTAAAGTGCATATTGATTTTTTTAATCGCCATATGATCTTTTTCGACATATATGTGTAGTTTTGCATACTAATAAGATTTTACAAGAGTGTATGATAGAAGCTCCACCTAGATTGACAAGAGATTTTATTTCAAGTATTTTATGTGAAAGAGTGGACGAACAAATATTTTACAAGAAAACATGTTTGCATGATATGATTTTTGTGATAGTTTGTAATGTTTGAGAAATTATGTATACATGGAGAATACACATGCAATTGGAAAAGAGCTAGTAATTTTTAGAAAATATGTCTCACGTACAGTCTAAAAAATGGTAAAGAGGCAAAAATGTATGAATTAATGAGTGAAAAAATACTAGTATATCAATTTATGTTTTATTTTTTCAAATAATATAGTGTATGAGTATGTGAGACATAATCATAGAACTTGATGTTGGACTTGAAATTCAAGTTATGCAAGGAAAATTTTTCCTCTTTATACCATTATTTAAATTTTTGAAATTGTGAAGAATTATGCACTACAACCACATAATAAGTTTCAATCACAGTACTACAACTCCACTTAGGTTGTTATATTTATGTATATAAAATTAATTCATGTATTTGATAGTATAGAGGAATATATAAAGATCTTGAGGGAGTATAATTTTTATAATAGTGATGATCACACATATTCTATGAAGTGTGTGCAAGGTTACTTTGAGATGTTCTATGGTAATTTGAGAACTAAAAACATCACATTTGGCCAGAATATCATATGGTAAAATAAATTTTAAATCACAATTCAAGAACTCCCAAATATTTTATTGGTTGATTAGGATACATAATATGAGTGGTGTTCACTACATATTAAATTTCTCTAAGGTTGGTCATGGAAAAGGGAAGCATGATGGTATCAGATCCTTAGAATGAGAAGATTTGAAGTACAAAAATGGTGTAAAGTTGATAAATGCATCATCCATTATCAAATGGTGTAACTCTACAATGGTTCTAGGTAATAAAGGTAAGCCTATAGTTCATATATTTTTTAGTTGGTAGACAAAGATGACATTATAAAATATGAAGATTATTGTACATTTATAAGATCAAGCGAGTTCCACTTTTTAAAAGCTCAAATGCAAGTTAATAGACTATACATACAAATAAAATGGTATGTTTGTGTTCTTCATGTATAGATTTTACTTGGAATGAGTGTGATTCAAAATAGTGGGTTGATGAATGGTGTGCTAAAACTTTAAGCCTAGTTGAAACGTAATGACTTCCAAGGGCACTACAACTCATGGAGATGGAATAATCAATTGAATTTGACCATATTTTAGATATAATTCAATCAAATATTAAAAATGCATTTTTTAATTAAAATTGACTTTTTATCTTATTTTGTAGTATGCTTATATCATTTATTAAATTAATATTATCAAATACACAATTCAATGCAAGGCATATTTATGCAATTATTGTAGATGAAATTAAATAAGGAACATATTATTATTTGTACCATTGTGTTGCTTGAAAAAATAAATTGGGATTCCATATCATAAATGGAGAAGAAATTGAGTATCCTATGAGATTGATGGTTATTATTGGAACATGTTAGAAGGTAACCAACACAAAATTTTGATGTGGTTGTTCGAGCACTATGACACATATAGGAAAATTATTTATTATTATAACTTTTTTGTTGCATCAATTCTTTAATTCATCAAATATGGGAGTAGACCATTGAATAAGCACTTGTGAAAAGTTTATGAGTCTTTACTCTGAAACAATCTTGACACCTTAAAGAGTATATTAGATCCACATGGCTAATTGGAATGAATTTGTGGAATGGCACAAAGGTTATACATAGTTTGTAAGTATGTTTTGTACTTCTTAATTTATTAATTTTAGTATGCTATGTACTTCATGATCTAGGAGTTTGATTTGACTATGTACTGTACTTCTTAATTCCTTTCATTTAAGTATATTATATACTTCTTAATCTAAAACCTTGATTTGAGCATGTTATTGAATTCTTAAAATGTAGGTTAATGGTGACAAACAAGCTTCCACTTTCTCATGGTTGGTGTTGTTAGTAAATTTATATTCTTGAAACAAAGAAAAGTTTTTAATTTAATTGATTAAATGGATCCCCAACTTTTGAGAGTTTTATTTGATCCTCTCCTATCTCATCTCCATGTGAGAAGAAACATAGTAAAATTTCAAAGTTTATTTTGGCTCCCTCTTTAAAATACATCCATGGAAAAGTCTCTCCCTCTTACATGTGGAGTTGGAAAAAGTTCCAAGATATCAAAGCATCATTCAGTAACCACCTCCAAAAACTACACATCTCCATAGGCAAGCATGAATGGTCATAGTGTAATTGAGGATTATGTCTCATCCTTTGACCATTGATTATTTGTAATTGATCCTAAATTATCATACAATAATTTTATAATTTTAATTGTCTTTGTTATTTTTTTTTCGTCGGTAATTGGATTTTTTTTTGTATTTCTTAAAATAAAACATTACATCTTCCACCATTTACTTCTAACCACCACCAAAAAACTACTACTACCAGAGTTTTAGAAGCATCTAAACATGCTGAAAACAGTCATCAACCCATATCACCTACACCCTACTTTGGAAAAATCCATTGATTACAATCACCATTGCATTCTAGCAAAAAACCCCAGACTACAAAAAAAAAAGACACCAGGCTTAACCCAATAATTAAACGAGAGAGATATTGTTTAGTTTAACAACAAAAAACCAAAACTTGGCTTTTTCTAAGCTTGACTACCCCTAACCTTCACCACTCCATGCTTCTTCTTGCCCTTCGCCTTCCGACAACTTGTCTTTTGCTCCTCCGCTTTCAACAACCTCACTTCACCCTTGGCCTGTGCAATGTTTTTCTCCACCTTCATAATGCCTGTAAAGAATTTAAGGGTTTTCCAGCCATGACACACCTCTTCCCTGCATTGGTTTTTATGTGCATCTTCCGGCCCTCAGATGAAAGGAACCACACTTGCATCACTAGCCCTCTCCTCATCTTCAATTCCATCACGAAGATCCACACCCACATCTGGAACTACCCGTTCTAGAAACAAGTCAAGCCCATCCAAGAAATCCTCATGCACAATTGTCCTCATTACTTCCCTGATGTTTTCAACCTACTCACCCAACTCCAGGCTCCATGCCACGATTAAAGAGTAAATGTCCATATTGGCTCTATACCTATGAATCAAACTTCCAAATGATTCACCCATTATCAACCTTATACTCTGCACCAGCTGCTCATCCATAAACATAAACAATCCCGCAAGCCTCTGGTCTTTGGCTTCTCCATAAAACAGATTCAGCTGCTTGTTTGAATGGACGGTGAAGCCTGCCTCCATTAGAAATTTTTGCAATACTGACTTCTCCACCAATTCCCACTGCCAGCTACTTACTTGCACCTTACACAAGTCTTTGTAATCAAATCGAGGCATCATTAAATTAGCTCCTTACCTCCACACACCGCCTAAAATACTGAACTTGTACTCCCTGCAACACATCGACTGACACCATCATTTCAACCGTCCTTTCCACTGAATACATTTCCCCTATCTCTCTCTTCATTAAATCCCCACCCTTTCCACCTTATCACATTGCTTGAGTTTATTCATTCAAATTTAAATTTCCCAAATCTTCCACCTTTAATTCCTCGACCATTCTAAAATTTACTGCCCATTTAGATAAAACGTCTGCCTCTACATTACCACTTCTCCTTTGTCGGATACATTAAAATCCTAAAATGAATTTAACTCCTTTATGATTCTTTTTATGATGTTATGAAGATGTTAGGCCCCTATATCCCCTTTCATTATCGCTTGCACTATGATCGTGGAGTCACCCTCCAAGTGCAGTTTTGAAGTCCCCAACTTCTTGCCCAGTTTCACAACCAACAATGCAGTTGTAGCCTCCACTAAGTTATTTGTTCCCTCCCTTAGTTTTTTTGCTCCAAGTGCAATCACATTCCCTACCCAATCTCTTATTAAAAATCCTACTCCTGAAGGTCCTGGATTTCCCTTCGAGGCACCATAAAAGTTCACTTTCCACCATCCCTTCCTTGGCCTTTCCGACTCAACCTTCTTTTCCACTTTCGTCGTTGGTTTAACCCAACCAGGCTCCTTAACAGACTGAATTCGAATCCCCGACTAGTTAGACTGAAACCGCTTATCCTCCCTTGTGAAAGGAACCCTCAGATTAAAATATTGAGACGCTACTGCTCTAGCCACTTCCTCTATCGCATGATTAATTCTCCATTTTAGCCTTTCCAAGGATTCTTCTTTCTCCCTAAAGATTCTCCTATTCCTTTCCTTCCAAACCTCCCATACTATAATTGAGGGACTTATCTTCCAAATACATGACAATGTCAATTTTTTCTTCTCTATTGGCCATCCCTCAAAGGCACCTCTTAACGTTGCCGGCATAGGACCTTGCCAATCCAACACCTTCCTCACCATCTCCCAACACAATGAAACCATTTGACAGTGCAACAACAAATGATCTCCAGACTCTTCAACTTCCCCACACATTACACACCTAGTAGGTCCACAATGACCTAAACAATTCCTTCTTTCACCTGTTAGAATTTGACCTCTAATCGCTAACCATGAAAAGGCACCTACCTTTGGAAGGCATTCCTTTCCCCAGCATAAGCTGGTTGGCCAATTCACTTCCCCCTCCATTCTATCCAGAAATTGATAGCCTAATTTCACAAAATACTTACCATCAACAACCCCACACCATACCACTCTATCTTCTTTATTCGTCCTCACAAACTTCCTACATTTAAAAATTTCCTGCAATAGAATCCATTGCTAATCTAGTAAGTTTATATCTTCTAAGGATTTCCACCCCCAGTCACCACCCAAAGCATCACCTCTGAATTCCATATAATCATTTACTCTTTCACCCCAATGTCAGACACACCAAGATTTTAACTCTTGTACATCATTTCTATCCTTCAAAACCGAAAATATTTCCCATGAATCATCCCAGAATTTAGCTTTCAAACCATTCCCAATCCTCCAACTAATATGATCAATAATTACTTGTCAACAAGACACAATAAAATTCCAAATTGCAGACCTAGTTGGGGTCTTTGTTAAAATTTTAATGCATAAAGAAGGTTCATTATTAGAATACATACATATATCCCAAACACAATCCTAGTGAAGACCGCAAGGCTTTGAGGCCATACAAGAATAGAGAGAAAAGTTTTTAAAATGGTTTCAAGAGTTATATGGATGTGAAAATCATATTGGACTACTATTAGGCTAGTTGAGAGCTCATAGATCAAGAAAATATCTATGAAAAGAGAGATTGAAAGTTTCCTTAGGGATTTTTGAGAGATGACCAATGGTTTGAAAGGATATATACACCAAAAATGGGGGTTTGTCACTATCATAATCCACATAATATTTGATTATCACACTTAGTACAATCATAAGAATATTTATAATGTTTTTTCCAAGAGTCCTTGAATATCTTACCATGGATATCAAGAGGATGAAGGTAGGTTATAATTATAAATTTTCAAGATAAATTATCGAGTGTGAAACATTATTATTATCCAAAATGCAAAAGGAAACCAATAGGATTATCTGTAATTATCTTACATTATTTGTCATATTGTGTACAAAAGGAATCATGCCCACAAAGGACTATCAGAAACCCTTGTGTAGCTATAAGTAAGGACTAATAAAATGACTATTAAAAGGTGTAAGGACAACCACAAAGTCATGATTACAACATTAGGATAGTCATGTAACAATTTATCATTATGTTGTAGCACTTAGGATTGTCACAAGCTTCAAGATAGTCAATACATGACTCTTTTATGAATAATTTATGCCAAGAAATTGCTTAGAGACATAGAGGAAGAATATCATATAATGTGATCTCTCAAGAATATAGGTTGATTAAAGAAGATGAATATAATATTTAATGTTACAAAATCCTTCAATACTTTCATAAGGTTGATTGGACTATTTTCCATTTCACACATCGTCGAGATGAACCAACTATGTGAACATGTTGGGGTTGGTGGGTGAATGGTAGAGGAGGACATCTTTCATTCCCCAAGTGTGTCAATCCATCTAAGATACAAGGTTTTGACAATGTCTCTTAAGATCCTTAATAGCAAAAAAATTCCCATCTATGACAAGGTAGTTCTCAAAGTTCATGTGGCTTGGGAATGTTTTATCTAGACTTAAAAGTGGATGTGAGGTCCCTCCAAAATAACCTCTCAATTTTTTTCAAATTTACACCATTTTATTATGAAAAGAACAAATGCATTCCTACAAAATGTGTTATCTAGGAGTAGTGTAAAGGTGCAATTAGGCCTACTTTCTAGTCTATGTGTCATGGGATTGAACTAAACTCACTCACATTAGGTGGGTAGGTGAATTCTAGGGGAGGTCCTATTTCATTCATCAAGTGTATTGATCCCTCTAGGATATTAGGTTTTGACAAGGTCTCTTAAGAGCCATATAGTAAAAAACTACCGATCTATGCATGATGGAGCAATTCTTAGAGTTCATGGGGCCTATGAGTGTGTTGGGACTTAAATTCACATTATCATTTTTGCTTGATTCCCCATCCTTTAGGTGTGCCTATGCAACATGATCCTTCATTGATAGCCAATCTAAGAAAAAATGTGTGGGTCATATTGCTTTTTGTTATGCATCTATGTGTTTTTTGGCTCCCATGTTCATGCCTTAGTCAAAAAACTTAAGTTGTTGGGTCTAAATTTTGATGTCTTTTTTTAGACTTTCGAGGTTCGCCTCCCATGCTAATTGATTTGGGTCCCTTCAGGTGTTAAGCCCGATGCCTAATCTAAGACATTTTTCAAGACCTCAAGGTTTCTTTTGTTCTTCTTCATGACCTAATTGGTATATAGTATGGTTGGTATTCGATCCCCAATGGTAAATATTTTTGTGGGGGTTCGAGATTTATCATGACAAGGAAAAAGGAATCTGCCAAAGGAGAGAAGGGTTGTGTGTGGGTATGCAATAGGCCCAAGTTTCAACCCTTGATGGCTTTATGTTCTTTTTTGGGGGTTCAAGTTTTTTAATGACAAGTGATAAATTAAATATAGGGCAAAGACTTGGTGTTTGAAGAAATTTTCATGGATGTGCGATGAAGTGCTTTCTTTCACCTATTCTACCTATTAAAATTTGTGGTGCCACTTCACAATCACCCAAAGTTATTTCAACTTGCCCCCCTTTGATCTGAAGTGCCCATTTAGGGAAAGATTCAACTTGGACTATGAATTTAGATGTTGCTAAGTGGCACAATTTAGGGTTCCACAAACAAAGTATTTTATTGGGTTTTCTTCCTCATTAAGTCATTGGACAATACATTCAAAGCAAAGTAGAGGAATATTTATAAGGGTAGAACTTGCAAAAAATCTATTGCGGAGGCAGTTAAAGGAGGGCACAGGTTTTGACATACTATTATTGAAATGTCGTAATATTATTTTCAATTTCATGTCTCCATTGTTGTATGTGCAAACTCAAAAAATATATCATTTTGGATAGTTTTCTTCAACACACTTTTTGTTGTTTTTGTAATCATCATTAGAGGAACTTGAAATAGTTTTAAATCTATTACAAGTGTTGTGATGGCTCTTTATGTGGTTGCATACGAGTTTGGGTAGATCAATGGTGGATAACTAAATAGATGAGGTTTAAACTAATATTTTTTGATGCTTAATGAGTAGATAACTTATAGTCTGTCATCTCTCCTTTACCATTTATTATTTTTAATTGTGACTCTACTACCCTAGAATAAGCATTGATCTCTTGTATGTGTTCTAGTCACTTACACTTAAAAAACTCATAAAGCTTATTTATTTTTAGTTCTAGTTTGCATTGTTCATGGTATCACTATGTGTAGGGAGTAAAAAAGATCATTTTTTGTGAATCATGGAATTCACACCACCTTGAATTCATTTCCAAGGTGTTATATTAGCTATATAGGGGTTAGAGATAGCTAGGTTTCTTAGTCCAATGATAGTCTTAGGGGCTGAGTAGACAATTTGGGTTTAGACATTTCATTGTTGCTTATCATTTGTGATTTCAGTACTTGTCAAGGTATACCCATGGGAATGCCCTCCCAAGTTTAATCTGAGATCAAAGTGTAGATGATAAAAACCACACTTGTAGAGTTAGCTTAGATTCCTCCATGATTCTATAGATGAACTGATTTTTCTCTCTTGTTGACAACCTTGGTCTTATGAGTGGGCTTTGGTTCTAGAAAATGGAGGAATGATTTTGAGACATGATAGAATGACGTCATTATCAAGGATGAATTATCCATTTTTCAGGTCTTAGAATTTTGGAAACATTTTAAATACCTTATAGAAAGTATGCAACTATACATTTTATTTGGGTGAGTCTAATAGCTTGTCAACTCATGCCTAACAAAATGGCACTATTTTCGGGGAGAAAACGTGTTGGCATAAGTTAGCGGGCTACCAACTCAAGAAGATGGCTAATGGGTTGATATTAATTTGAAGATCATACTAGTAAGAAGACCCAGTTTTTCCTTGTTGGTTTATTTTTATCCAAGGATTTCCTCATTTTATGAGGTGGGGACTAAATGTTGTCATCAATCTAATGTTTTGTTACTGACTTGTGTTTGTTGGTGTTGCCACAATTTTTTCTTCATTCTGGTGCAACAACTGGTCAAGGTACACAAGGGTGTTCTTCTCTTTCTCTCTTAGAATGAATTTATTATTATACAAAGGCCTTTTGTTTGTGGATGGAATTAGTCTTGTTTTAGCATATCTAGTGCTTTATGATCATGGATCATTTTGACCACTTTGATGGTGTCTCATCTAAGTGCACATGTGGTTGTGTAAGAAAATTTTAACTGAATGGGCCTATTGTGCATTCCTTTGATCCATCCAATCCGGAGGTTGAAGAATTATTAAGGCATGTTTGCATGCTTTTTTATGATGGTGGGTGGTCTAGTGATCGACTCGCATCTGCAAAGGCCTAACTTGTTACCATAGTGATATCCAATGATAAACATGTTTCCTTCATTTTTTATTTTAATGAGTTATCTTCACATGACCCTACCCATTCTTACTAAAGTTTGGAGTTTCTCAAAACACAAGATAGAGAATTGGTTCATGTTTTCCACATTAGGTTTGCTACTATTATTAATAGTCTCCCATGTGAATGCATGCCCAGTGATATTGAGAGCATAGATGTGTATATGAGGCCTTCTATCTTGGTGGAAGTTTGCTTCCCCTGGGTATAAGCCAAAAAATGTAAACATGTTTACTTGGGTCTGTTATGTTTTATCAACTCTTGATAATTTTCCTCCCATTATTGATGTTGATGTGGCTTTCTTTGTAGTGAAGTTGATGGGTTAGCTCAGATGTGCAACAATGACATTATAGTTGAGGATACAGGTAAGGAAGTTGAGGCACACCAACTATGTTTTTGATTTGATGTCCTTTCTTGTTTTGTTGATCTTGAAGATGATGAGGCTTGCACACTCATTGCAAATGAGGAAAAAGGTTGTGAGGGTGTGTTTGATTTGGTAGTTTCCAGCCATGAAGATTTTGACATGGAATTTTTTTTAGATCTTGGCTTGGAGCAACTTCCTTTTACTGAAGTGGACTACATTGAAGACACATTTTTTATCTCCTTGGTTGAGAATATAAATTTTGATGTTGTGTGTCCTCAAGTAGATCGAATTATTGATCCATAGAATGAGGATGAAGAAAAAATATTGAAATTTGTTTTATTAAAAACAACATTATTGCAAAAGATTGCGATCAAGGATATGAAACAAAGGGGAAATTTGAAGATCATGAGTCTTCAAAGGAAGTGACACAAAGTTCTAATTTGCATGTTGAGGATATGTAATTGAACTTGAATAAATTTTTTGATTCAATCATGGAGGAGTACATCATTTGTGGTGGATCTCGATTGCATAAATTTGAGCAATCATTTGTCGTGGCTCAGGTTGAGGTTCCAATTGAGCAAGACATACTTGAGGTTGGTACTCATGAAAATATTTGTATTCATGTAGAGTCATGTGTAGATCTAAGCATGTGTATTTCTTCTAGGAAGTTCAAAATTGAATGCTACTATGTGGGTGAAGATGATGGTGGATCTTACTTTTAATGGTTTTCATATCCAAGTGATCATCAGTTTTGTTCCTAGAATAATGATACTTGGATTAACAATTTGTAGATGCATGAGTGGAAATGGTATCATCTACTTCTAGTGATGCGTGATTGGTGTAGCTTCAATGTGATGGAAGTTGGGTCCTTTTTCAAGCTTTTTTTTAACTGAGGCAAGTAAGGTCCATCCATTTTTTTACAAGTTCACTTGCACATTATTTTAAAATTTTGAATCATAGTCATCTTTTCTTGTTCATATGTTGTCATGATAATTGGCTATGAGGTTTCATCATGTACATAATTTTTTTGTTCATTATGTCTTAGTCCTGGTCCTTCTTGTTTCCCTATTTTTTTTTTACTTAGATATTTGGATTTTCACTGTGCCTATAAGAGACACTCATCCGCAACCAGATCCATTATTGGGAATCAATTTCCCATTATTGTTTTTGCTGGAGTCCCTATACTTTGGGTGTGCTTGTGTAGCACGATTCTTCATTGATAACCGATCTGAGAAAAATTGTGTAGGTCATGTTTCTTTTTGTTATATATTTACATGTCGTGTTTGGCCCCAATGTTCACGCCTTAGTAAAAAACTTAAGTTTTTTAGTCTAAATTTGTATATATGTTTTTTGTTAGGTCGCCTGAATTTTGGGTTTTGCCTCCCATGCTTACCAATTTGGTTGTACCTTCATGTGTTAAGCGCGACACCCAACAGGTAATTCTTTCGTTGGAGCCTCGAGGTTTCTCTTGTTCTTCTTCATGGCCTAATTGGTATATGGTATGGTTGATGCTCAATCCTCGATGGTAAATATTTTTGTGGGGGTTCAAGAATTTTAATAACAAGGTAAAAAGAAGGCACTGAATGGAAGAAAGGGCTACATGTGTATATTCATTAGGCTTGATTTTTGAACCTAGATGATTTCCTTCTCTTTTATAGAGGGTTTGAGTTTATCAATGGAAAGTGATAAATCAAATATAGGGTAGTGATTGGGTGTTTGAAGAAATTTTCACAGTCATATGACAAAGTGCTTTCTTTCACCTATTCTACCTACCAACATTTATGGTACCACTTTACAACCACCCAAAGTTATTACAACTCATCCCCCTTTGATTTGAAGTGCCCATTTTGGGTGGGATTCACCTTGAACCATGGATTTAGGCACTACTATAGTGATGCAATTTAGAGCTTTGCAGGTAGAGTATTTTACTAGTTTTTCTTCCTCATTCAATCATTGGACATTACATGCAGAGCAAAGCAAAGGAATATTAAAAAAGGTAGAACTTGTAGAAAATCCATTGTATATGTAGTTAAAGGAGGGTAGAGGTTTTGACATACTATTATAGAAATGTTGTAAGATCATTTTCAGTTTTATGTCTCCATTGTTGTATATGAAAAATTAAAAAATACATCATTTTGGATTGTTTTCTTTAGCACACATGCTATTACAATTGTAATCATCATTAGAGGAACTTGATAGAGTTTTAAATCTATTATGTGTGTTGTGATGGTTCTTTTTTGTGGTTGCATATGAGTTTGGGTAGATCAATGATAGATAACTAAGTAGATGAGGTTTAAACTAATATTTTTTGGTGCTCAATGAGTAGATCACTTACAGTTTGTCATCACTCCTTTTCCATTTCTTCTTCTTAATTGTGATTTTTTTTCCCTAGAATAAGCATTGGTCTCTTGTATATGTTCTAGCCACTTAAACTTGAACAAAATCATAAAACTTATTTATTTTAATTTTTAGTTTGCATTTTTCATGATATCACTATGTGCAAGGAGTAAAGAAAACCATTCTATGAATCATGGAACTCACCCACCTTGTATTCATTTATAAGGTGTTATATTAGCTATATATGGGTTAGAGAGCCAATTTTCTTAGTCCAATGATAGTCTTAGGGTTGAGTAAACAAGTTGAGTTTAGTTATCATCACTTCGATTGTTACTTATTATATGTGATTTTAGTACCTGTCAAGGTATGCCCATAGGAATACCCTCCCAAGTTTTAGTTAATCTCAAAGTGTAGAAGATAAAACCCAATATTGTAGAGTTAGCTTAGAGTCCTCCATGTTTTTGTAGATGAACTGATTTTGCTTACTTGTTGACAACCTTGGCCTTGTGAGTGGGTTTTGGTTAAATAGGAAATGGAGCAATGATTTTGAGACCTAACAAAGTGTTCTATCTAGACCTACAAGTGGATGTAGGGTTCTAACATAATAAACTCTCCCATTTTTTAATTTGGACAATGTTTGAACATGGTAACAACAAATGTATTCTTATACAATGAATCATTTGAGAGTAATATAAAGGTGCCAAGAGACACATATTTTCATTCTATACATTGCAAGGATGAACTAAATGTATCGACACATCATGGTGGCTAATTAAATTCTACTGGAGGCCCCACTTCATTCCCTATGTGTGTTGATCCCTTCAAGCTACAAGGTTCGAGAAAGGTCTATTAAGAGCCATGAAAGCAATGAATTGAAAATATACGATAGAGTAATTCTTAGAGTTCATGAGGCCTATGAATGTTATATATAGACCTAAAAATGGAATTGGGATCCATCCATAATAACCTCTCTCAAATTTTTTCATCTTGACACTGTTTGACTATGGAAAAGATCAAATGCATTCTTGAAAAATGTCATTTGAGAGTAGTGTAAAGTTGTGGAGCCATATTTTTTGTTCTATGCATTAAAGAGATAAAATTATTGTGCCAACATGTCAAGGTGGATATGTGAATACTAGGGAGACCCTATTTTTTTACCCAAGTGTATCAATCCCTTCATGCTACAAGGTTTTGATAATGTCTCTTAAGTGATTTTATAGAAAAAATTACCCATCAATGATAGAGCAATTATCAAAGTTTGTGTGGCATAAGAATGTTCTATATAGTCCTAAAGGTGGATGTGGGGGTCGCTCCATTATAAAATTCTCATTTTTCATCATCTTGAAACCATTTGACCATGACAAGAATGAAAGCATTATTGTAAAGTATATCATTTAAGAGAACTGGAAAGGTGTCAAGAGCCATTTTTTCCATGCTGTGTGTCATGGGGCCAAAACAATTGCACCAACATGTTTGGTTGGGTGGGTGAATATTGGGGGAGGAATTTTTTTAATTCCCTAGGTGTGTCGATCCCTCCAGTCTACAAGGTTTTAACAAGGTCTCTTAAGAGCCCTGTAACCAAAAAGTTTCTAATATATGATGAAGCAGTTCTCAAAGTTCATGGCGACTACACATGTTTTGTCTAGAATTACAGGTGGATTTAGGGTCCTTCTAAAAAAGATCTCTAAATTTTCATCATCTTGATACCATTTGACTATGGAAAGAATGAATGCGTTCTTGAAAAATACATCATTTAAGAGTAGCATAAAGGTGCCGAGAGCCATATTTTCCATTCTATATGTTGTAGGGCTAATATAACTATGTTAACATGCCAATGTGGGTGGATGAATGTTAGGGAGGCCCTATTTTATTTCCCATGCATGACAATACCTTTGGCTTACAAGGTTTAGGCAAGGTCTCTTAAGAGCCCTAAGAGTAAGGAAATTTCAATCTATGAAAAAGTAGTTCTCAAAGTTTGTAGGGACAATTAATGATTTACTAAGACCTAAAATTGGATGTGGGGTCACTCCACAAAAAATTCTCTCATTTTTTTCAACTTGATACCATTTTATTGTGGTAAGAATGAATGCATTCTTACAAAATGTGTCATTTGAGAGTAGTGTAAAGGTGCCAATAGACATTTTTTTATTTTACATATTATGGGGCCAAAATGACTATGCCAAAAATTTGGGGTGGGCAGACGAATTATAAGAAAGGCCCCATTTCATTCCCCAAGTTTTTCATCCCTCTAGGCTACCAAGTTTTTCTAAGGTATTTTAAGAGCCATTAGAGTAAAAACTATCAATACATGACAAAGCATTTCTCAAAGTTTGTGGGGCTTACAAATTTTTGTCTAGATGAATAGGTCTATGTGGAATCCTTCTATAATAACCTCTCTCATTTTTTTCATATTAACATTATTTGACTATGGCAAGAATGTGTTAGATCTCAAAAACATAGGTTTTTAGACCACAAGAGGGTGCCCGTCTCTTGATACGTTTTTGGCCCACAAACGAGGTAGCAAAAGATTTTGATTACCTCGTACTCTTCAAGATCTACTCACAATGGCATGTGAGGTGAAGTAGATGCAAGGCTAATTACCGCTTCCTACTAAAAATGTTTTGAAAATCAAGTATATAGATGAGATTTATATGAGATTATTCTAAAATGACCAGTTACTATACTATTGGGTGAATGGAGTAGAGAGGTGAATGATGATTTTAGAGATAGGCTTCTATAAGATGGGTAGATTTACTCTTCAGCTTATCTTGAACAGTTGGGAACTTTTAAAAGTTTGCACCTTGTGCAAACGTGCAAGTATATCAGTTATTTAGACTCTTCTTAGTGATCCTAGTGATATCCCCTTATGCTACTATGAAGTTGTGAAAGGATTTAATTCAAATGTGAAAGGAAACCAATTAAGCCAACCTATTCAAAAGGACTTTAATCCAAACAAGAACCTATTAAATTTGATTACTTAAAAGGAAATTTAATCCTTCTGCACATAGAAACCAGTCAACATCACACAACTACAAAAAATGTGTATTGAAAAATTACATTTATTTCCACACACTCAATTTGAATAACATAAAAAACCACTTCAGAGACATACAAATAACATATAAGCATATAAATCCACACAACAGTCAAACACTTGAAAGCAAGTCAATAATTATGCATAACCTTCTCCATTGTATTTATCTTTGAATAATATGCATTATAAAAATAGTTTTTGATATGAAATGGATGGGCGGATGGGTGCAATCTATCTTTTTACTAATGCCTACTCTAAATGGAAAAATGATATCATCCCTATACTTTTCGGGTCTTGGTCTCTCTTATACATATGAGAGGCATCAAGCTACAAACCCGTTACAAAAAGTCATGTCGTTTGATAACTAAACATAATTAAAACAAAATACTGCCATAGGTGAATGCACCAATCCATTAATCTCCAAGAAAAATCCCGTGACCACCTAAGATTTGTTCATAGCTTCTACTCTATGATAGGGTGCTCATCATGCTGTCAGCTGACTCTCTCATTCTGATGGTTGTCCCGTTGTATCTGGTACATCTACAGTTTGGTTGATAAACAAATTGATTGCAGAGAGGTGATGGATGTACTCTTGTTCAGCATAGGTGTCCACGTTGGAGATCACCTCTTTCATATCATATTCCATATACATCAATTTCTTGAGCTACTTATGAGTATTTTGTAAAACCATATCCTCATCATTGATTTCTTGTAATGCAACAGTTAGAAGAACAACAAACTCTTCCTTCCAATCATCATACTCTCGAGGATTCCCATTGTCATCATGAAGTGTTAGAGTTGAATTAAAGCAGTCGAGATCTTCTTTAATCCTGTTATGATATCCATTGTGTGATCCTACCAATTTTTTATATGTCTGCAATATTTGTCCTTTCAAGATTTTCTTATCTAGGAGCTCCTCTTTCTTTTCAATCATTCTCCCTTGTAATCGTTCATTCTCCACCATTGTTGAGTGTGCATTCTGGAATAGTTTCCAATATTCATCAGTACATTTCATCATTTTATTGAATCTCTCCTTGATCATTTCAAATACAATATTATACTTGATGGTTTTTACTTCTTTCTCCAGTTCTTTACATTTCCCCTGAGATTTCAAGTGGCAATTCTTCCAATAAGTTGCATCAACCAATGCATCCAATACTCTTTTATCTTTTTCAAGCCACGGGGAATACAAATCTGATGTGGAGGATGAAGATGATCTTTCTCTTTGATGTGCTAGCTCCTTCTTCAATCTGTCATTTTCTTTAACTAGTTTTTCAATCTGTGCTTTGGTGAGTTTCGCCACATTGACGTTCAATTCTGATGTCTCCATGGGGTTGGTATCCCCTACTCTTTGGACCAAGAGATGTACAAACATTTGGTTTGGATTATTAATCATATTTGTTCTTTTTTCATGGGGGTACAATGACCACATAAGTAAGGTGGCCTCGTCTGGGTTGTATCCAGATCCTGAATACATTTTGTCACTTGCTTCCTCTGTTAAGTTCATTGTTTTTTCCCCTCTTTTTTTGAAGCTATCAAATACAATTGCATAACTAATATCCCACCTTGGCAGAAGAAACAATCTATCTTCTTGAATTAACTCTCTTCCTCTCTCAAGAGTGATGGATTCCATCTCTTTATCTATTTCCTTTTTCAATTCTTCCAAAGCGGCAACCTCTTGTTCAGGGATGATATCCTACAACTTTTGTCTCATTTTCCTGCCTTTATATTCATAAACAAATGATTTAAATTCAGAAGATTTAACAAAATCACAATAAAAAATGAACTCTTGTCCAGCCCTGACCCTAACATCATCAGATAATTCATCTAATGCCTCAAATCTTACAATATTGTGCTCTTGAGGGGGCTCATACTGTGCAATTATAGGAGCACTTATTTGTTTTACTTGTTTACCCTCCTCATCACTCTCCTCTTCTTCACTTATATCAATATCCATAGAGAAACACACCTCAGGAGTAGGTTATGAAGGTATGTAATCTAGGGGCTCTATTTCTTCATCCTGTACTCCTAGATAGGTTGCATGAGGTGAATAAAAAAAAAATGGGGGCACATCCTTCACCAATTCATTCACATGAGCAATGGGTTGCTCAATTCTTGTTAGAGGATCCTATATTTCACCAAATTCCTTTGAATAGGATGGGAGATTTTTTCTTTTCCATTCTTCTGCGAGCATAATCTTGTTATATGCAGCCATTCTATCAATGGTAGAAGCTTCATCATGGTTTATGATCACATCTTCGATTGAGAACAAATGCTCATACCCTGATAGCCCTTGTGATAGTCTTGGTTTGTGAATAAAGCCTTCTACATAAATTTTTTCCCTTTCATTACCTAGAGGGAGGTTGTATTGTGCTAATTTAGTATCAATTTCCTCATACCCCTCATTTGCAGCCACTGTAAATTCTCCAAAACGTAAGGTGTTGGGAATAATTGATTGTTTGTTGTGTCCTTTGAGGTGTTTAGCATCAGATTTTTCCAATTGCCTCACAATTTCTAAATAGGAAATTATGTCAGGAACTACTCGTGGCAGCAAGTGTGGATTTCCTTCAAACCCATAGACCCTAATCACTGTACAATTAGAGAAAGCATACTAGTCTCCCTAGTTATGGTTCACTTTATTTCTTAGGTCATTTTCCTTTGGTCTTAGAAATATTTGTACTTCTGGGGATAAGTTATAATTACACAGATATCCCAACAACTTCATCAATGGTTTTACAAAAAAATATTCAAAATAAAGGTAATGAGACCTGCCAAATCGGCTATCCCACAATGAGGTCCAAATTTGTATAGGTTTGAAATCTCCATTTTTATTTGTATCTCTTATCCTTAATTCTTTACTCCAGACCCCTCTGACATGTCCCTCGTACAAAAGAAAATGCATCAGTAGAGAATAGTGTTTGAAATGAATATTATCACTGTTATTTTTAATCTTTTCAAGCCCTTGATTTAGGGCGTTGGTCAAGTAACTAGCATAATCAAATGCCCTGGTGTCCTTGCTCTATATGTCTGCAACTAAGACCATTGGGGCAATAGACATGAGAGGCAGAACCTCTACCCCCAAAACCTGACCAGCTGAATGATAAGTGTATCAAAAATATTCCTCAAACAAATCCTCATGAAAAGGAGGGTTTTCATTGCTAGAAAACCTCCTGAGTTTTCCTCCTTCATTATTGGGCCTATGTAGGGGAAATTTCCATCATTTGTAGCTGGCATCATACTCTGTCAAGAGATCTTTGACCGTGAATGGAAAGTTCAGAGAACACTCCAACTGAAACATATTAGAAATGAAATCCTTATAAATAACAAGCATGTCAGCCCCACTGTGTGATTGAATAGTTCTCTTCTTGGGGTTGTATCTGCTAGCAAGAGCTTTAATTAGTTCTACATTCATGAACACATTGGGCACCATGAGTCTCCCTAGGTTCAACCTCCACAGGTTGCAGACTGGTTGAAACCTAAATTGTGTTCTATAATGGTACATGAAGAGCTCATATTCACATTGTGGTGTCCAAATGTCTCCCAAGCCCTTATGTTTGTCCAATAGTCGATCCATTGAAGGATTCATTTGAGCACTCCTCCTGGGTCTCGGCCCCAACCCAGGGCATTGATCTATCAAGTTTTGATTTAGGAGTCTCTTTTTAGTTTTATGTTTTTTAGCTTTGGATTTTTCTGTACTCTCCTCCATTGTTTAAATTCTTAAGCTTTTGAAAAATATAATTTCTCAGTTGGGATTGATGTACTTACTTGATTCTTGCCTCCATTGGTTTTTTACTATGTAAGAACTCCAAGCTTTTCCCTTCTACTTCTGCCCTTAGCGAAATCCTCTAGATTTTGCAACAACTATGTGATCAACTTGTGGTATAATTCACTTCAATTCTGGTTCATAAATACACCACCCATTTCAGTCTTGTCATCAGAGGAGAACATTTATTTTAAATATCTCGATGATGCCTCAGGATGTCACATCAGTTAGTAATAATCATTATCATCGTATCAATGAGACTGTGATTCTTCTTCCACCGATAGCCACCTTCTCCACTGATGAACAACTTTCCTTAGGTCTATTGGTAGGATGCCAGATAACATCACCCCAATGCACCATAATTCCCTTGATATTCATTATGCACTTGGTAATCTATGGTTATATCAGGCTATCGGGGGAAAGAAAACATTTGTTCCACTGATGTACATGTGTTACAATGATGTGCTTTCTTTTGTTGACTCTATTGGTCTATTGAGGAGAGTGCCTTAGGAGTCAGCTCGATAGGGTATTGTTACACCTATATTAGGTTGTGAGTTGCTTTCATTGGGCCATCGACAAGGCTATGATGAGGGTTCCACCAATGAGGCATTGTTAGGCCGATGGTGCTAATTTTGTTTAGGAATGGGGGAAATACTGTGGAGTCTCAAATTTATTTATGGATGTAATCCTTCAACAATGTAAGCCACAAAATGGATCTTGTCACACAAATTTCAACAATTTGTATTGATCATAATATTAAAGTGTGGTGAATTTCTGTGGTATGTGGAAGATAAGTGGGTGGAGGCTAGTGAAAAATGTGAGGTTTTCCCAGTCCTAACAAAATGAATGTATTCTTGTAAAATATATCATTTGAGAGCAATGTGAAGGTACTAAGAGCCATATTTTTTTTGTGTCACAAAGCCAAACTGACTATGCCAACACATTGGGATGGGAAAGTGCATGATAGGGAGGCCCTGATTCATTCTCTAGGTGTGTCAATATCTTTGAGCTACAAGGATTTTCTAAGGTCTTTTAAGAGTCATGAGAGAAAAAAACTACCAATATATGACATAAATTCTTAAAGTTTGTGGGGATTACAAATGTTTTGTCTGATTGATATGTGGATGTGGGGTCCCTTCATAATAAAATCTCTCAACTTTCATCAACACAACAACTTTTGATCATCAAAAGATCAAATGCATTATTTTTAAAATATATTATTTGATAATAGTGTAATGTTACCAAGAGCCATATTTTCCATTCCACATAATGTGGGGCTAAACTCATTAACCCAACACATCAAATTCATATGGAGAATTATAGGGGAGGCCCCATTTCATTCCCCATGTGTGTTGATCCCTCCAAGCTATAAGGTTATGGAAAGGTATCTTAAGAGTCTTGAGAGCAAAAATGTGCCAATCTATGAAAGAGGAGTTCTCAGAGTTCATGGAGCTTATAAATTTCATATAAGGACCTAAAAGTGTATGTTGGGTCCCTCCATAATAACCTCTCATTTTTTGTCTTCTAGAAACCATTTGACAGTGGTAATAATGAATGCATTGTTACAAAATGCATCATTTGAGAATAGTATAAAGGTGCCAATAGACATATTTTATGTTTACATGTCATGGGGCCAAACTAACTACACTAGCATGTTGAGGTGGGTGGGTGAATGTTAGGGGAAGCCCTGTTTCATTCCCATGTGTCTCAATCCATCTAGACTACAAGGTTTCGATAAAACCTCTTAAGAAACCTAAGAGAAAAAAGTTTCTAAAATTTTGCATAGTTATTTTGTCAATTTTTGGCACCTACAGATGGATCTCTTATTCACCTATAGGTGAATTCAATTTCCTCTAGAATAAACTATCTCAAATTTTGTCAACTCAGGACCATTTGGTTATGCCAACAATGAATGAATTCTTATAAAATGTCTCATTTAAGAGACATGTAAAGATGCCAATAGGCATATTTTTCCTATCACACCTCATGGGATTGAACCAATTCTTCCAATACATTGGGGTGGAAAGGTGAAGTCTAGGGAAGGCCCTAATTTTTTCCCTAGATGTCTCAATCTATTTGGGCTACAAGGTTCTAGCAAAGTCTCTTAAAATTATTAAGAGAAAAAAAATTACAAAAAAAATCCTACCTATTCTCTCAATTTGTGGCACCTATGAATGTCACATTTGTACCTACAAGTGGATGTTGAATCTCTATATTACCTATCTCAAATTTTATCAACTCTTGATTGTTTAATTATGCCAACAATGAATGCATTATTGTAAAATACCTCATTTGAGAGAAGTGTAAAGGTGCCAATAGAGTTTTTTGTTCTTCTACACCTCATGGGACCAAACCAATAATGATAGAACATCGAGGTAGGTGGGTGAATTCTACTGTAGGTCTTATTTTTTTCCCTAGGTATGCATATCCTTCCAAGTTGCATTGCACTAAGAAAGTCTCTTAAGAGCCTTAAGTGAAAGTAGATGCCTAAATTTTACCTACATATTCTCTCAATTTGTGGCAACTAGGAATGTCTTGTCTACACCTAATAGTGGATGTTGAGTCCCTCTATAGTGCTCTATCTCATTTTTTGTCAACTCTAGACTATTTGATTATGCTAATAATGAATGAATTCTTACAAAATACCTCATTTGAGAGTAGTGTAAAGGTTCCAATAGGATTTTTTTGTTTTTTTGCACCTCATGGATATGAAATTGACTATAGTAGCACATCAAGGTGGGTGGGTAAATTCTACTAGAGGCCTTGGTTCATTCACTAGGTCTCCAAATCCTTCCAAGCTACATGGAATTGAGGTAGTCTTTTAAAAGCACCAAAAGCAAAAAAATTCCAAACTTTCACCTACCTATTCTCTCAATCTATAGCACCTTGGAATGTCTTATTTGCACCTATGAGAGGATCTTGAGTCCCTCTACAATAAATTGTCTCATTTTTTCAAATTAAAACCACTTTATCATGCTAAAAATTAATGCATTCTTGGAAAATACCTCATTTGAGAGTAGTTTAAAAGTGTCAAAAGGAATATTTTCTTTCACACCTTATGGAATCGAATCAACTACACTAGCACATCGAGGTGGATAGGTGAATGATATTAGAGGCATCAGTTTTTCCCTGTGTCTCATAATCCTTTTAGGTTACATTGCACCATGAAACTTGAGAGGAAAAAAATAAACCTTTGATACTATCATGACTGTCACTTACCCAAGAATGCACTTATCAATGCTAAATATCCTTGAGATGGATCATTAAAACCCTAAAAAATTCTTAGAGGTTGATGAAATGAAATAAAATATATATATGGATTCATAACCAAGATAGGGTTATCATAAATGGGGTGGAATAGGATCATCCACTTATCTTTTAGCTATCATAAACCACTTTGTGCAACCTATAACCATTCTCATCTATCTTATCAATGTCCTAGGTGGTTTTCATGAGATCCTTGTGTTTCCTTGATCCATGAGGAATATTATTAGCTTCAAGGAGATAAAATGGCTAATATGTACCATTCAAAATCATAAATAATGCTACCATAAGGGTGTGATAGTCCTAAAATTAGTTATAGGTTAGTATGAATGTCATAATAACAAACGGGTTGGTCATCCTATCTTGAAAATATATGAGATTTATGATAACATAAAGTTTTCAATCTCATTATGTCATACAAACCCTGTCACATTATGATATAAGGAACTAGAAAAAAATTGTAATACTTATGTTAAATAATTAATAAAATATTATGATCAATAATAGAAAATATTGTCATAAAGGTATTAATAGTGATAATGGATATCTCCTGCTCCTCTCTCCCACTCCTCGATTTTGAATTGACTATGTACATGGCTGACGGTGCATCGGGGGTACCCCTCGGTCCCCCACCCCTGTCCCCTTATGCCCAAATTCTCCCTTTAGCACATGTGGCTCCATCTTTGGGACCCTCCCATGTGTTGTCTACTTTTGGGGATCCCATGATTCTTGTCCTGCCTGATATCGAGGTGCCAGTGCTCCCTGCTTCCCCGTTATCCAAGGGTTGGAAAGATGTGTTGACTAAAAAATTCCCGTCCCCTGCAGGTTCTCCCTATTGTCCTACTGTGGAGATTTTTGTCTTAGGTAACTAGTTCTCCATTCTTGAAGCTATTAGCTGTAGGTTATCTTCATCCATGGAGTTGGCGGTGGTGGGTAAGTTTCTCTCCTTCTGGCCCTTTGTGGATATGGTTCGAAGGTGGGTTGTTGCAAAGTGGCGCTTGAAGGGTAGTGTTGGTGTTTGCACTATGGAGGGTGGCCTTTTTCTCTTCAAGTTTATGGCTGAGGATGATTTGGTCTCTAGGCTCTCATCGAGCCCTTGGGTCTATGGGAAACATGCATTGTCCTTATGTCGTTGGAAGCTGGGTTTCAATCTTGATGCCAATCTCTACAAGTCGGCTCTTGTTTGGATTCGCCTCCCTGGTCTTCCTCTGGAGTACTGGGATGAGTCTGTGTTTTAGTGCATTGGGGATTCTCTTGGCCAATTCATCACCTTGAACTCTATCACTAAATCCATGTCCAACTTATTATTTTCTCGCTTTTGTGTTAACATTGATATCAACAAGACCCTACCCAATTCTGTGAAGCTTTGTTCTATCTTTGGTTCAAGGGTTCAACCTATTTGTTATGAGAATGTTGTGATATACTATCAGAAATGTGCTAAAATGGGCCACCTTATCACATATTGTAAATCCTCAATTAGACATGACCCTATCCCAATGCTCCTACAATGGAGATCCCCTTGGATGGATTCCCCTTCAAATCAAATCTGTTTAAGATTATTGAGTCCTCGATTAAGCCTGTGTTTGATGACCTTGTGATCCCAGTGATGTCATCAGATTTGGTTCCCTCTAGCTCTGCTTGGGACCCATTGAGTCCCATCCCATTTGTGCTTAGGACTCTGGTGTTTCTTTGGAGTTACCTCTCTCCCTAAATGGTGTGGAGGTTGGTGAAATCTAGGATGAAGTTAAGAAGATTGTTTCTCCCTATTATGGAAAGACGGTGGAGATAGTTGCACCTTAGGCAAAAAATGTGGAAGAAGAGTTTTGGTCAACCCCTAAGAAGAAAGGTAAACAAAAGAAAGCGGATGTAGGTGGTGACTCCAGGCCGGGTAGACCTAACCAGTGGATGACCAAGCTCAGAGAGATAGAAAAAGAAATCACGATAGGTAAACAGAGGACATTGGAAGTTTCCTCAAAGAAAAATTCTAAATGAAAGTCCTATCTTAGAATGTGAGAGGGTTAAATTGCAAGCACAAGTAGTTGGCCTTGGAGAATTATTTTTTGGAACATAAGGTAGATATATTACTCCTTCAAGAAATTGATATGAAGAATTTTTTTTTGATCCCATTGCCAAGTTTATTTGGCCAAACACTCTCTTTGCTTGTAGTGATGTCAATGGGGCATCTGGTGGTCTGGTGGTGCTATGGAATCCCAATTGGATCTCTGGCTCTGAACTGTTCCAATGCAGGAATTTCCTAGGCATAAAGTTCTCCAATGTTGGGGGTTCTTAGTTCTTGATAAATGTTCATGCTCCCAATATTAGAAATGCGAAGAAATCCCTTTGGCTAGAGATTTCTAACTGGCTTTTGACCAACAAGGATGGTTGTTGGATGGTGGCAAGGGAATTTAACTCTCCCCTTTACCCTTTGGAGAAGAGTGGGGACTTGACTGATTATTCTGACAGTATGTCTTATCTGGCTGACTTTCTGAATAGTACTGGTTTGGTTGATATTGGTCTGCAGGGCCAATCATTTACCTGGTCTAATCGATGCCTTGGGGTTCATCTGATCTAGGTCCACCTTAATAGATTCCTTTTTTCCCCAATTGGACTACTCTTCTTAATGATAATTTTTTTCTCTCCCTAGAACAATTTTAGACCACAATCCTCTGTTGTTACTCCCAACTGAACGCTCTGTTGTTGGTTTGTTCCCTTTTTGGTTCAAAATCATGTAGAATTCTCATTCGTACTTCTGGAAAAAGGTTGCTGCCTGGTGGAACATTCCATTGCATGGATTCCCTATGTTCATACTCTCTCAAAGGCTTAAACATATCAAACATATGGTTAAAGGGTGGAATAAGCATGTGTTTGGTGATGTGTTCCATCAAAAATGAGTTGTGGCAAAAAATGTTGGTGAGTTACAAAAAAAAATGGAAGATGGTGATAACACCATTCTGATGGGCTAGTAGGAGAAGGAGGTCCATTTGGAATGGTAGAATTTTTTAAAGAAAGAAGAGGTTTTTTGGAAGCAGAAGTCCACAATACAATGGCTTGCTGAGGGGGACCGAAACACATTTTTCTTCCATGTTTCAGACCTGAAACATAGAAAAAGGAATTGGATAAAAAAACTAAAAAATGAGGTTGGGGATGAAGTTACTAATCCCATCCAGGTTGGTGTTTTATCAATAATCACTTTCAACAGGCTTACTCTCTTCCTTTAGAGGCTCTGACCCCTGGGTTGTTGGATCTACTGTTGGATCCTCTCCCTACTCCTATTGGCCATGAGGATAATGTTTCAGTTTTGAGGGCAGTTTCTTCTGAGGAGGTTCGATCTACTGTGTTTAGTATGGGGGCCTTTAAATTTTCCAAGATTGATGGTTTCCCCCTGGCTTTCTTCCAAACCTTTTGGGAGATTGTGGGGGAAGACCTTACCCTTGCTACTAGGGATTTCTTTAACTCTGGTAAATTTCTCAAACAACTGAACCACACCTTCATTGCTTTGGTCCCCAAATCTGAGGACCCTCTAACCATGTCTAATTTTCATTCTATTAGTCTTTGTAATATTGTTTATAAGGTATTCTCCAAAATTTTAGTGAACCAGCTGAAACCCCTCTTAGAGAAAATGATTAATCCTAGTCAAAAAGGTTTTGTACCTGGCTGACATATTTTGGATGTTGTTTTATCCACCCACGAAACCCTACATTCTATGGATAGGTATAACAACCCTAGCATGGATTTCAAGCTTGATATATCCAAACCTTATGATAAGGTCCTTTGGAATTTCCTCCCCAAAGTCCTTGTTAAGTTTGGCTTCAATAAAAAAGTTATTAATATCATTATGGAATGTGTCTCCATAGTGAAGTGCTCTGTTCTGGTCAATGGAGTGTCCCAAGGGTTCTTTGGGGATGGTAGGGGAATTAGGCAGGGAGATCCCCTTTCCCCTTATTTATTCATTATAGTGGTTGAAGTGTTGAGTAGGAATATAGCAAGTATGCTGTTAGAGGGCTCCATCAAGGGTGTAAAACCGGCCTCCACCCATGATCTTGTTCCTATTCAAAAATTTGTGGATGACACTATACTTTTTAGAAAAGATTTGGTGGTTGAAGCCATAAAATGGAAAGGTTGCCTCAATCTCTATGCGGCCTATTCTGGTCAATGCATCAATTATAATAGAAGTATGATCTACTTCTTTCACTGCTCTCCTAGTCTGCAGGATCATGTGACTGCTATGTTAGGTTGTGTGAGTACCACTCTTCCTTTATTATACCTTGGCCTGCCCCTTACTATTAAGGAAGTTACTCCCAACTTCTGGAACTCTATTCTTAAAAGAATTTAGAGAAATATTTTTGGATGGAAAGGATATCTCTTGAGTCATGCAAACAAACTGCAACTCCTCACTACTGCTCTCCAAGGTATTCCTATTTATTTTCTATCCATGTTCAAAATGCCTAGTTACATTGCCAAGAAGTTTGAGAAGATCCAAAGAGTCTTTCTATGGTCAGGTACTGAAGATAAAAAGGTGTCATTGGTCAGCTAGGAGAAATTTTACCTTTCCAAGATTGTAGGGGGCCTAGGCATCAAGAAAGTCCTTATGTCCAACAAGGCTTTGCTTACTAAAGTGGGGTGGGACTAGTTAAGAGATAAAAAGGATTGGTGCATAATAATGAAATCCAAATACCTAAACAACTGTCCTCTAATTAGATGTATGGAGAATGATCATCCCCATGGGTCCCTTGCTTGGAACAATATTTTCAAAATGAAGAAGTTGTTGTTGTTTGGTTTGAGATGGAAGCTTGGAAAAGGTAGTAAGATATGATTCTAGGAAGATTCCTAGCTCTTAGATTCCCCCTTGGCTAGTTCAAAATTCAAAAATTTGATGGAACCGACTTCTCAGTTTTTTGGTAGGAATGTGGATGATTACATACATGGTTTACAGGGTGCTAGGTGTTGGAAAGATATTGGCTCCTATGGCCCTCTTTCCCCTAACCTATAATGTTTGGAATCTTCCTTACAAGTTTTACTCTCTTAGCATAGATTACCTCTGTTGGATATTGAAGATGATTTCTTATGGGCCTTGGATAGTAAGGGCGACTTGATTGTCAAGACGACTTATGGTTTGTTGTCGGAAAGGGGCATACAAAGTAAGTTATGGAAGCAGGTATGGAATTGTCACCTTATTCCTAAAATACATTTCTTTTGGTGGATGGCATGCCACAACAAGATACTAACCCTAGATAATCTAAGAAAGAGGGGATTCCAAATTCTGAACAGGTGCTTGTTGTGCAAAGACAACAAAGAAACTATGGATCATATGCTTCTACACTGTTTGTTTGTTGTTGGTGTCTCAGACCTTGTTTTTCGAAAGTTAGAGACACATTGGACCTTAAATAAATATTTGGTTTCCTTTGTGGAGGGGTGGAATGGTTCTTTTCAACACCCCCTTCCCTTGGAAATTTGGAGGAAAATTCCCCCTATTATCTATTGGTGCATTTGGAAGGAAAGGAACAATAGAGTGTTCCAGGATATTGAGAAGAGTCTGAAGGAAGTGTTTGGTTGTGGGTCAAAACTTATCTCTGAAAGTCTCTCCTTATTGAATTGGAAACCACAGGACATAGCCCCAACTGTTTGGGAGATCAAGATGACTAAATCCTAGAAAATTGAGCTTAGTATTGATTCCTTTAACAACTCGAAATATCTTGCTAGGAAAAACATTGGTTGGAAACATCTGAATAAGGGTTGGTTTAAACTAAATTTCGATGGTGCGGCCAAGGGGAACCTTGGTACAACCAGTATAGGTGGTGTTATAAGAGACTGTCAAGGAAACTTGGTTGTTGGGTATGCTGGTGGTATAGGTATCCACTCTTCGATGGTGGCGAGGTCTCGTGTGTTTCTCAAGGGCATTGAGATTGTTGTCACTCTGGGCATTAAGAATCTAGAGATTGAAGGGGATTCTAAAAATGTGAGACTCTATTAATTTGGGTTGTCTACATGGTTGGAACTTATGGGATATTCTTCTAGATATTAATATCTTAATCTCTAAATTTGATAGGTATCACCTATCTCATATCTTTTGGGAAGGTAACCAGGTGGCTGATGGCTTCGCCAACCTAGTTGGTAGAATTGCAAATGTTGGAAAAAGATTGATGTTTTGTCAATGTCTATTCAAAGGTTAATCCTCTTGGAGCGGAGGAATTATTCTATTATTAATGATTGATCTACCATTCTTTTTCAGGTACAGGTGGCACTCCCTGACAGATCATTGGTTGGTTTGGTCTTGGAAGAGTGAGGTGTCTAGGCTCAAGTGGGTTGCCACATGGGTTTTTATACTCATGTTCATTTTTGGTGGGGCCCCTAACCCTTACGGGCTACCTTTTCAATGGTACAACAGATCTCTTCAAATCTCATGTAGTTTGTGTATAAGGATGTACTCTGCCATCTCTTTTAATAATTCCAATTTAAATCATCTCTTATGCATTATATTTTATTAGATGTACTTGAATATATCTAATATGCCCCCCACATTCAAATGGCTTTGGGAAGTGTGTAACTTCTTCAAGTTGGTGAGATTTTTTAATTTAAATCTAGATCCCATTATTACTTCTATTTGGTTAATTTTTGGGTTGCCTTGTGATGATTATGGGCCTATGTGGTGGATTTCATTAGAAATGACCATCGAAGTGTGTGAACATCACTCTTCCTTTATAATTCATTTTCATCCCGACTGGCGTTGTAAAGTTTTTTGCAACGGTAAACTCTTTGGTGTTCATTATCTTTTCTAGCTTAGCTTTTTGGCTACTGTGTGATATGGGTCACGATGGGCGGAGAGCGTGTTAGGACTGAGCCGGATAGTTTTGAGGAGTTTCACAAAGATCCCTTGGCTTGGAATATATGTTCAGAAGGTGGGCTTGCACTGCTCATTGAAAATATTGTGGTCCATGACGAGATGCTATCGACTCAATTTGCTAGCTCTTGGAAGGATTGGCGGGTCACCTTGGGTGGCATTTATTTCGACGTGGATGAAGAGGTAATTGGTAAAGCTATTGGAATTTCCTGTGAAGGAATGAAGTATAAAAAATACACAAAAATGTAGGACTTGGTGAGTCTGAATGCATTTTTTAAAGGGAATGAGAAGCAGGTGAAAAAGTAGTTTGGCTTCGACTGGGAAGTGTTGCCTAAAATTTGGGATAAGGTCTGCCTTGCCATCATGAAGTATGACACCCTCAAGGGTCGATTCAAGGTATTTAATTTTTACCACTTACCGCTATTGAATCACTTAAGGCATAGGATGTTGCTTAGTTTTCCTTTCTTTTTGCTTTCTTCTTTGGAAAGTTCCATCAAAGAATCCCAGGAAATTGCCACTCTCAACCTTGATTCTTCACCTCCTTTACCATTGCACCAAGGCCTAATCCATAGACTCTACCATTTCTATTCGACTTTGGTCCCTCCCAAACCCATCTTGGCTGTGAGAGTGGAAATTAACCCTGGAAACCCTTCCCCTACTATTTTGGTGGGATCTAAGAGGAAATCCCCCATCCTTGAGGAAGTTCCTGGTACTGAGACTATAACCACTTCTCCCCCGAAGAAAAAATAAAATTGAGGTTGGGTTGACCTAGTCAAGTGCTACAGCTGGGCTCTGTGAGCTGAAACATAAGAATGTTAGCAGACTGGCTACTAAGAAGAAAGGAAAAAATGTGTCTATTCTTTTGAGGATTCTTCCAGTCTCCAAGGAAGGTAAATGTGTTGAGGAAAAAGATTCTAAGGGTGATATTGTGTTGGGGGTTAGCTTTGATATGGGGATGGATTAGATGAGTGTGAGAAGATCCCATAGACTAGTGCAATACAAGAAAGAGGCCGATGTCGATAATATCTCCAGTGACTTGGTTAAGTTTGGCGGCAAGAATGAGGGCATTAAAGCTACTGAGAAGATGAAGGATAAAGGACCCATAGAAGATCCAAGTCACTTTTCTAATTTAAACCAAATGCTTTGGAAAGACTCTACCAATTCCTCAGATACTAGGGTTGGTGCTGAAATGGAGATCCAAGCAAGGAGGACAAAGCGGACGAGCTCGGAGGGCTGCAGGAGCAGGTGGCTATGTTGAATCGTAAGGTTAATTTCTTGGATCGGTTCACTATCAAGATGATTCACAAGTCGGCTCTCACTCTCTCGAATGTTGTCAAGGAGGAATTGGACAAGAACACCATGGATGAAAGCCCCAACTGGATTGGGGAGGATGTTTTAAACCTCCTAGTCAAGAAATGGGAGGGTTTAGACAATTAGTTTTTGGGTTTGTGTTGTGTTGTGTCTATGTTGTTACTAGGTTGTGTTTGGGTCTCTCGTATGTTGTTACTGTATCTTTTTTGATGTTTTTTGGTTTTGATCCTTTTTGGCCCTGTGGGCTTATCATGTAAAGGGTACAACACCCTATAAATGTTGCTTATATCATCAAAAATAATCATGGCTATTGATTTGCTAATGGTAGGTTGCTTTCTTTGGTGTGCTTCATCTTAATGGTAGCTATTTTTGTTATGAGCTGCTTGGTTTGTCTTGATTCATCTTAATAGTAGCTATTTACTTGTAAAGGTTTTGGGTCCCTTCAAAACCTGTTTTTCCTATAATAAAAAATAATCATGACTATTGATGTACATAATGATGTGGTCAATGAGTTTCCTTTATTTATTTATTTGAATTAACTCACATTGGATAATAAATATTTCCTACACACTCAATGTATATAGATCAAACTATTTTAGTGGAAAAAGGAATCTAGAATAATTAGTGAATTAACTTAGAGCAATATTTCCCTACTAAATATTGGAACACAAACCAACAAAGGTGTTATGCTTGGAAAAAATCCTCAAAGGAGAGCCAAACTACCTAAGTTTGGTTCCTTTATTGCGAAGAGGACTGATTGATAAAAATGTGATTTAATTAACCTATGATACATAAACCCTAATCTAGTTAAATGAATAATTACTTGGAAAAATATCGATATTTACAAAAAAATAATATAGATCAAAAGAGGGAAGACAAAGAGGAACCTATCGCCAAAAAATGGAGGTCATTGTCTAAGATGCAAGCACATCGTAGGGATGACAACACACTATGTTGGGGTCTTGTCTGTGTTGTACGACTTGGGTGATAGTTTGGCAATTTTTGTATGGATTTACTCTATTAAACTTTCCTATTTTTGTCTCAAATTTGAACCTACACAAACACAAAGGAGAAAAAATTAGTTGTGGTTGTATAGGATTTTGCTTCATTCAAGTCCCCATTTTGGTATTCCTACCTCTATGAATAGCCAAATAGATAGAAAATAATAGTGTGTGTTCTAAATCTTAAGTGTGTCTAAGATTGTGACAAGCAGTGACAAATGAAATAATAATCAAAACCCTACTCAAATGTTTTAGAGTGGATTTTAATATGTCTCAAATAAGATAATGAAAGATCCAACCCAAGAGAAATACTATGCTCAAGGAAAACAAATCATAATAAGTCACTCCACCTCAATGAAGCAATGTGATCAAATCTTGAATATGAGCACAATCTAAAACCATACTAAATCATAATGAAGAGTTACACGACGATCATCATTCAATGATACCAACCATTCTACAACACTCATGGAGCTTTAACCAAGGTATCAAGAGCCAATGGTAGTAAATATTATTCATGATTGTAGAGATGAATGTTCATTTTGACCGAGCTTCACTGTAGAATTCACAATGTTCATTCCTTGATAATGATAAAACTTTATGTTTGAATATGGAACAAGAGAATGGCCTTAGGTGCCAATAGTGTCATAGTGTGATGGTTAAGTGGTGGTGTTGTTTTTTCCATCAAGGTTCAAACCCCATTGGGGTGTTATTGTTGAATGTCCATATTGGGGATGAGGTCCCCCATTTGTGGTCATCTCCACAATCCCTCACCTTTTCCACCAAATACATGTCTTCCATTAATCCATCTCATAAAAATCTACCTTCAAGCTCACATCCTAAAACCACAATCAAACACGTCCTAGTATATTATGGATCAAGACTTAATCTTTGTAGCATGAGTCTAATAAAAAAATTGGGATATTTTGATGATATTGTTGATCCCCAAATAAAAATTACCATCAAAGTATATGAAAAAGCTAAGCATGAATCTAAAGGATCTATAAAACTACCCATCTAGGTTAGACCAAAAATGATTGAAACTACTTACCAAATCTTAGGCCTTGATCTCCCCTATAACATCCTCCTTGGTCGCCCATGGATCCATGCCATGCAAGTTGTTCCATCCACCTTCCATCAATACATAAAGTTCCCCCACAATGGGTCTGAGGTGGTTGTACATGCTGAACCAAATCCATTATGATATTGTAAGTTCTTACAAAGCACTCATGGACTTTCACAATATTTCCCTACCAACACTACATCACCATCTTCATCTTCATTCATTGATCCTTCCTCACTACTCGCCTCTCACATTATCTTGAAGATCAAGGCTAAGATCAGAGACCTTGGAACTGGAAAATATGAGCTACAAGCCTTCCACATAGATTCCCAAGATCCCCCACCATCATCCACTTCATCCCAATATTTTGACGTCCATGGTAATCCTATGTTTGATTATGATATATATGATAATCCATTCTTTGATCATGATTCTATTAGGACATCCAAGATCATCTCCTTCCATCTCATGATCCTCTCCCTTCCACTCTACCTCACAAGCTACCATCCTTCCATATTGTCGAGCATTTGAGTTTAGGGTATGCATCTTCTAATGCTTCCTCTACTAAGCCTTCTTGTCAACTTGTTAAGGATGTACATGCATCCTTTGATATTAATAGTGTTGAAAAGGATAGTCACGAAGAATATTTTGAGTGCATCACCACTATCTTCCATGAATAACATATCCTAACCATCTCATCCAAATCATCGAACACGTCCCCATCCATCCATCTCCTAGACTTGGATCAACAAGTTTCACCCCAAAAGAACAAGGCTATTAATCAAAATTCCAAAATAAAAAACCTTTATCAAATGAAGATTCAAAATCAAATGTAACAAGAAAAAGAAAAAAATATCCTTTCATCAAAATAAAAATAAAATCTATTGGAAAATGTAAAAATCAAAATAAGAAATAAAAGAAAGCAAAGATTGATCTCTTATCATGCCACTTCCTCTAAAATAATTGGGGGAATCTATTAAAGAAAAATATCAAGAAGTGACCTTGTTGATCCTAAGTCTTCATCCTTATCATATTCACACAATCCATACACTTTACCTAATCCACCCATATCCATACATTAATCTTCTCATTCCATCCCCCATGAAAATTTATCTCAATGAAGACCTAATGGTGATCCCTTGTGCTTTAATTCAATAGTTTCCCAAACTCCTTTATGTGTGAAGCATGATGACCCTTGTAGCATGCACATTAGATATCATACCTTAGCTCCCTCCATCCACCAAATAAGACATACTCTATCATCTATCTCATACCATCTATATCCATCTATCGTGCTTCGTCATCCATCTATTAAAGAGTGTATATCATGATCACAACATCATCAAGTTTCATTTATCCAAAAATAAATAAAAAATCAAAAAATCAAAAAAATCAAAAAAATCAAAAAAATCAAAAAACAAAAAAAAAGTAAAGAGAAATAATTTGTATAAAGGTGAAAACTACTTTGTTGGCACCTTGGATAAGTACCATGGTGAAAACTTGGAAACAAGCACCATGTGTAGTAGTCATATATCCACCATATCTTAGGATTTCATCCCATCCACTATCATTCTTATCCATATCATAATAAAATGTCATCTCTATCTATTCATCCATAATAACCATAGCATGGATTGTCTTTTATCCTTGATTATACGTCATCCCTTATCCATCCATTATTGCCCAGCCTTCCCCATGCATTAGATGCATAAGTTACATCTACATTATGTTTAAGTTTTGATCTTGTATATCCTTAATTTCTAGTGCATTGGATTTCGAGTCTCATGCATTTGGAGCCCAATTTTCATCCATAATAAATCAAACATCAAACCCATCAACCCATCTCAAACATAATAAAAAAAACATCATCCTTCCATCCCATCTCCAAACATCAAAAATAAAAATAAAAAACTAAAATCTTGACCTCCTCCTGCTTGACAATCAATCAATTCAAACATTGCATCCAAGACATTCAATCCTTAATTTAAATCATAGCATAAGCCTAGCTAGTAGACACTAATCAGTCATCATATCCTTTTTCCAATCAATCAATCAATCATCATCATCTTTATCATATCCTTTCTCAAGTAATTATCCAAGCTTGAGTAAGCAAATCAAAGCCTTACTTAGGTGATTATCCAAGCTTGAGTAAACAAATAAAAACCTTGCTTAGGTGATTATTTAAGCCTAATGTAAGAAAACCAATCATCATCATCTTATCTTTAGCAAGAGATATGTTGGCTACATGACATGTTTGCAGTGACTCTTTTGTTTTGATTTATTTTTTTGATCATTATCTTTTAACCAATGACTACACCTACTTACGACTGCCTTGATCTATTTATATCTTGGTGTGTCACAATTGGTGTATAATGGGGCATTGTTTTATCTTGTATGTTGTGTTTGTCATTGTTTGAGTGTCAATTCCATGCAAAGGTTACCTTGCCACCTTGGTTCCTCATGCCTTGGTGCATAATAAACTTTTTATATCAAATCTTAGGATTGATTAATACATACTGGTATAACCTATCAATCATCATCAAATTCTCCTTCCTTTTCATCCTCTTCCATCCAAATTCCCCTTCGTTTTCATCTCCTTCATCCTCTTTCATCTTTCAATTCATCTGCTTCTTGATCCTTATCCTTGTCGTTTCCTTCCATTTCAAGAGAACACCCATTTTCTCCTAACCCACATGTCTTCTCGAGAGGGCATCCCATAACCTAATCATCAATATTTCCTTCTTCATCCTTTTCCATCCTCCCATTGACTGGGGCATCATTTTTTTATCTTTATCCTTTCTCATCAACTTTGTTTTAAACTTCTTTGATACAACGCCACTTCACAATGTCATATTGAAGAGGGGAAAAATAGAGACACCTAAAATCTGGCCTTACCCAACCACACCTAATTTTAACCTATCCTAAGTCATTAATTAAACAAATATCCATTTTTATTTAACTATTCCTATGAAAATGACATAATTTTGAGGATGAAATTAAAGCTTCTACAGGTGAGCATGAGGGAACATAGCTTGCATGCAAGTTGCCTTCTTGTGCATGAGTTTGGGTTGGTTTGCGAAGGTGTGTAGGGGAATTTAGTATTGCATGGGTTTTTTTTCCTGAAATCTAGGGGTTTTAATTTTTGTGAGGGTTGTGGGTGTGTCCTTTCTTTCCTTCTATGTTTTTTTGTGGCTTATTTTCTTTCACTAGCTCCCTTGTGGTGGTGGTAGTGCTAGTGCAGGGTTCAATTTATTTCTTGCATGGTATTGCATGTGTCCATGGGCCAAATGGATGTTGCTTCTTCTCTACCTGGAGGAGGCCTAAATTTTTTGAATATGGTTAAACCTGGTGAGGGATCATTGAAGAATGGTGTCTTTAGATTGCAAAAGGTGAACAGGTGCTTGGAGAGATCTCAAGATCACCTCATTTTTGGTGATCCAACCAGACTTAGTGGCTAAGGATGTGGAATATTTGAGAAACCATGTACTCATTTGTAAGTTTATAGTGATGTAAATTTTTCTTCCATTTTTAGAATCGTGGGTTCGCAAGACCTAGAACCTTGAGGGTGATATTGATATAATGATGATAGCCCATAATTTTTTCATGGTGGATTTTCCTATTTGTCAAATAGGAATAGGGATTTTGAAGGTGGGCCTTATTTCTACAACCAGGTGGGTCTTTTTATTAATCCATGGCATGTGAGGTTTAATTCTGTGGAGGAGCTCCCCTCTAGGGTCCCGATCTAGGTGCCCATGCCTGCCTCTGGAGTTTTGGAGAAGTGATATATTGTAGATTGTTGCTCTCTTGCTTGGGAAGCTTGTTGGACCTTTTCAACAAACATTGAATAAAAAGGTAATTTCTTTTGCTCGGGTGTGCATTGAAATTGATTTAAATAATCCATTTCAAGACTCTATGGAAATTTATATAGGGTCTTCATCTTGGACTCAAAAGTTGGACTACAAGGCTCTGCCTTTCTGATGTCAGTTATGCCATGAATATGACCACTAGTAGTACAAGTGTCCTAGGGTCACCCATGCATCTGGTATGGGTAATAGCCCATCTCAATCTGTACCAAAGAAGGATAAAGGGAAAGCTCCAATGCAGGAGGTTTTAGCTGATACATAGGGTTTTGTACCTATTAAGGCTCATAACAAAGGCATGGGTCAAAACAGAACCCTCAGAGATAGACAGGACGAGGAGACTTTCAAAAAATTTGAGGCTCTAGGTGATTTGGTTTAGGAAGAAGGCATTCCCTTAGGCATGCAACAAACAAATGGTTCCTTAGATGAGGTTCATATAAGAAATCAAGAAAATGTTAATCTCATCTCTTCTTAGTTGGGGGATCGAGAAGCTCAGATGGAAACTGATCTTCCTCCCTCTACTCTCGAGTTGATGGGTTCAATTTTGTTGTTGGAGGTAAATGCTGGATCAGAATTACCCGATTCTAGACTCATTATAGTCAAGGGTGTTGAAGACATTGGAAAAATTAAAGCATTTTCTCTAGCCTTGGGCCTACAACAAATTCCCCTAGAAAGGGGGCACCAGAGAAACCCCCTAAGGTTGGACGAAAGAAAGATTGGGAAAGGTAAAGTTGATTAGTGAGACATTGGTGAAATTTGAATAAGTGAGAACCATTGATTGTCACTTCTCCCATCTGCAAAGATGATTGTGCTATCATAGAGTGTAAGGGGTATGAATAACATCCCTAGAAAAAATGTTATTCACGAGTTGATTCAGGTTCATTCTCCTGACTTAGTTTTTCTTCGGGAGACTAATTTGTCTATGGAAAGTATGTTGATTATGGCTTCTACGATCTAGGGTATGTTGGGAAATTGTGTCTCAACCTTGCAATTATATAAAGGTTATTGTTGATAGGATATATATGAATATACATATATTTTCCTAGTTACACCGATAGGTTTAATATACAATGGAATCAAGGGGGAGGAGTGGGATGTGTGTAAACAATTTTTTCTTAACTTTTTCAGGAAACTACTAAAATGGTCGAAATACATTAGATAAATGATACATTATAAATCTAGACTATAAATTATTAGGTTTTAGATCTAATGGTGGATATTTTGTTGGCCTATCTTTCCCTAGAATGTAATCCTATTTTATGAGGGCATTGTATAATGGTTGTGGTAGAGAGACGATGATGTATTCTGAGATTTTGATAGCAGTTGTGTTGTATCTTGATATATGGTGGTGATACTTATGTGAGAAGCTTGCTCTGCAAGTATGTTGTAATCTTTTTGATTTCTGAATAAAATATTGGGTGGATTTTGGAGTGTGGGTTTTTTCTCCTGAAAGGGTTTTCCCCACGTAAATCATTGTGTCATGGTATGCATGATATTTGTGTTTAAGTTTTTGTAACTATTAAAGATCTGTAAAAGTTTTATCATTATTCTCCTCTCAAGATTAGTGTAGGAAGTTGTTCCACTACCTTAGCTTCCTTACAAGTGCTATCAGAGCTTGATCACCTTTGGTTTCAGTTATGGGTTGTTGGGTCTTTTTGACTAATCCAGGTTTGAGTGGGAGCTTGTGCAGAAGATATTTTTTGATCTTGTTGTAGGAATTTTTAGATGGAAAGATCATTAGGGAGAATACAGGTGGATAAATTTTTTGGAAATAATTTTGAAATGTGGAAGCTAAAGATGGAGGATCTATTGATAGATTGAGATCTGTGGGATGTTGTTGATGAGAATGTCTCAAGGCTTACAGATCTTACTCAAGCTGCTCAATATGATGTTATGGAATATAAAGCTAAGGGTCTAATCAAATTGTGTTTGGCAGACTCTATTTTAATTAATGTCCATGAGGAGACCTCTGCACAAAAACTATGGAAGAAGCTTAGTGAGGTGTATCAAGCCAAATCTTTAGTGAACATGATTTTCTTGAGGAAGAAATTGTATTCCTTAAGAATGGAAAAGGGTGGACGAATCACAGACCACTTAGAAGCATTCAATATGCTGGTGGCTCAATTGGCATCCATTGGTGTCAAAATGGATGAGGAGGAGAAATTTCAGATCTTGCTTTGTTCTTTTCCTGATTCATGGGATTCTCTTGTTATGGCTATTGGGAGTATGTCTGTTATTTTAAAGACTGAAGATGTGGTGGGTTCTTTTCTTTTTTAAGAGATGAGGAGGAAGGTATCCATCATTGCCAAGGAGGCCCTAAATGTTTGTGGAAGATCTAAGGAAAACAACAAGAAGAATGAGAAGCGTGATAAATCCAAGTTCAGGGGGAGATCTAAATCTCCTGGAAAGTCCAAAGTTATTTGTTGGAACTGCGGTAAGCTTGGACATGTTCATAAGGAGTGCAAAGAAGAAAAGAAGAAGAAAAAGAAAAAATCTAATTCTGATTCTGAGTCTAAGAAGGAAGATGGCGATGCATTGATTACAACTTTGGAAACTCATGCAGGTAATGATGCATGGTTAATTGACTCAGGTGCATCTTTCCATATGACCTTTAATAGAGATTGGCTTTTTGAATATGAAGAATTTGATGGAGGTAAGGTGTACTTGGGTGATGATTCTCATTTAGACATTGTTGGTTGTGGTAAAGTTAAAATCAAATTTATTGATGGTAGAATAAAAATGATTAATGGTGTGTTGCATATCCCTGGAGTAGCACAAAAAAAATTATTTGTAAGAAAACTAATAGATGCGGGTGTGCAGGTAGTATTTTCTAATGCAAGATGGTCAGAGGTGTTATGGTGATTGCTAGAGGTGTCAGATATGGAAAATTGTATAAGTTTGATGCATGCACTATTGAGTGTAATAGTAATTTT
The DNA here is from genome assembly GCA_007258455.2 of Sequoia sempervirens. Classification (NCBI taxonomy): domain Eukaryota; kingdom Viridiplantae; phylum Streptophyta; class Pinopsida; order Cupressales; family Cupressaceae; genus Sequoia; species Sequoia sempervirens. The sequence continues at coordinate 588,834,746 of VDFB02047230.1, read as the reverse complement.
GTGAAAAGCAAGTATGTGGAAGAAGTGAGGATTTCACCTTCAGTATATGGTCATGGCTTTTGGGTACCCAAGGGTGCTCTTTCTTCTAAAATAAAGTTACCTATAAAGAAAACTATGTCATGGAACTAGAGACTTTTCCACATTGGAGAAAGGGGTCTAAGGACCTTGAGAAGTAAAAACCTTGTTGAAGGTTTGTCTGATTGTAATCTCGAATTTGATTTATGTGAGCATTGAATTTATGGAAAACAAAAGCACATTCATTTTTACTCGAGTTCTCATAAATCTTGTGGTGTATTGGATCTTATTCATTCTGATGTGTTTGGTCCTATAGATGTTCCTTTGATTGGTAATCCACATATTATGTTTCATTTATTGATAATTAAAGTAAAAGGACATGGGTATACTTTTTAAAGAGTAAATCTAAAGTTTTCAATTGTTTTAAAGAATTTAAAGCAATGGTTGAGTTGCAGAATAGAAATAAAATAAAATGTTTGAGGACTGATAATGGCGGTGAATTTTTCTCTAATGATTTTGATATATTTTGTAAAGATTGTGGCATTCATAGATAAAAGAAAACTTTGTATTCTCCACAACAAAATAGAGTTGCAGAAAGAATGAACAGGAAGCTGATGGAGAAGGCTAGGAGTATGTTAAGTGGTGTTGGTCTAGAACAAAGGTTTTGGGTTGAAGCTAGTGCCACTGCATGTTACCTAATTAACAGGTCTCCTACATCAAATCTTGTTGATAAGACACCTATAGAGGCATGGTCGGGTCACAAGCCTTCATTAAGATATCTTAGAGTTTTTGGTTGTGAGGCATATGCACATGTGCCAAAGGATAAGCAAACAGAGTTGGAGAACAAGGATGTGAAATGTATCTTCATCAGATACATTTATGGTGTGAAAGGATACAAGCTTTTGGAACCTGTTGCAAAAAAGGTAATATATAGTAGAAGTGTTATTTTTAGAGAAACTAAGCCTTCTTATGCTACATTGCAGCCAGAAAAAATTAAACAAGATGTGATTCAATTTTCTTCTACACATGAGAAAGTTGAATCGAGGCCCAAGGATAGACAAGAAGTTAATGAGAGCTCATCTAGCTCTGGATCTTCAGAAGAGGAGGAAGAACCTCCAACTCAACTTGTTTGTAGGTCTACAAGGAATAGAAAACCACCTTAAAGGTATACACCTGATGATTGGAGATGTATTTTTGCTTTGAATACTAACATGGATGAACCCAAATATGTAGAAGCGGCATTAGGTATGAATGATGTAGAATCTTGGAATATTGTTATGGATGAAGAAATGACATCTTTGAAAAAGAATGATACATGGGATCTTGTACCATTGCCTAAAGGACGAAAAACCTATTGGTTGCAAGTGAGTGTTCAAGAAAAAGATTGGTTTAGATGGAGGTATTGAGAAGTACAAAGCAAGGTTGGTTTTGAAAGGTTACTCTCAAGTTGAGGGTGTTGATTATGGTGAGATATTCTCTCCTATTGCAAAAATGACATCTATTATATTTTTGCTTGTTATTGTTGTTGCTTATGATTTAGAGGTTGAGAAAATGGATGTGAAAACTTCTTTCCTTCATGGTGACTTGGAGGAGGATATTTATATGACATAGCCAGAGCACTATGTGGTGAAAGGTAAAAGTAAGTTGGTTTGCAAATTGAAGAAATCTTTGTAAGGCTTAAAACAAAGTCCTAGGATGTGGTACCATAAATTTGATACATATGTGTTGAGTTTGGGATTTGAGTGTTCTAAATCAGATCATTGTGTTTATTATAAAATGATGGTGATCATTTCATTTTTATTGCATTATATGTTGATGATATGTTATTTATTGGCCAAGGGAACGGTATGATTTCAGAACTGAAATATTAACTTGCTGCTAAATTTGAAATGAAAGATCTTGGTGTAGCTAGACACATTCTTGGGATGGAAATTAAAAGAGGAGTGAACAGAAATCTATGGCTTGGAAAAATTAAGTATGTTAATTCAATTTTATAGAGATTTAACATGCAAGATTGTAGACCATTCTGTGTTCCCTTTTTTGTTGGAACAAATTTATCTATTTTAGATTGTCCAACATCTCCATCAGAGATGGAAGACATGGGCAAAGTGCCTTACTAGAGTGTAGTTGGAATTTTGATGTATGTTATAGTTTGTACTAGAACAATCATTTCCCAAGCAGTGGGAGTTCTTTCTAGATATATGTCTAATCCTGGTAGAGTTTATTGGGATGCAGTTAAAAGAGTCTTCAGTTATTTGCGCGGTACCTCAGATTATTCCTTATGTTATCATAAAAATGTGATTGAAGACAAAAATTTCCTTGACATTCATGGTTATGTGGATTCAGACTGTGTAGGTGATGTTGATAGTAGAAAATCCACTAGTGCTTATGTGTTTACATTACTCGGTGGTGCAATCAGTCAGATGAGTAAGCGACAGGATGTGGTTGCTTTGTCCACTACTGAAACAGAGTATATGGTAGCTACTCATGCTTGTAAAGAAGTCATTATGCTTAAGATACTATGTTTAGATATTCGAATAAAACAAGGTGCAGTGACAATTCATTGCGATAGTGAGAGTGCGATATGTCTAGCCAAGAACCTGACATTTCATACCAAGACCAAACACATTGATGTATAATATCATTTTGTTTGAGATATGGTCAAAGATGGCAGGGTGAAGTTGGTTAAGGTAGAGACTTTGACGGATGTTGATGATTCTTTAACTAAGCCTATGAGCACAGAGAAGTTCAAATGATGTTAAGAGATTATGGGTCTTTTGGCCCCTAGCAATTAAAAGACAATCTTTACTCCCTCTCGTTGCTCTTGCAAGGTGTTCGACAAGTGGGAGATTTGTTGAGAAATTATTTCTCAACCTTGCAATTATATAAAGGTTATTATTGATAGGATATATATATATATATATCCTAGTTACACCGATAGGTGTAATATACAATGGCATCAAGGGGGAGGAGTGGGATGCATGTAAACAATTTTTGTTAACTTTTTCAAGAAACTACTAAAATGGTCGACATACATTAGATAAATGATACATTGTAAATCTAGACCATAAATTATTAGGTTTTAGATCTAATGGTGAATGTTTTGTTGGTTTGTCTTGCCCTAGAATGTAATCCTATTTTATGAGGGTGTTGTATAACGGTTGTGGTAGAGAGATGATGATGTACTCTGAGAATTTGATAGCAGTCTTTTTGTCTCTTGATCTCTAGTGGTGATACTCCTGTGAGAAGCTTGCTATGCAAGTATATTATAATCTTTGTGATTTCTAAATATTATATTGGGCAGCTTTTGGAGTGTGGGGTTTTTCTCCTGAAAGGGTTTTCCCCACGTAAATCACTATGTCATGGTATGCATGATATTTGTGTTTATTTATGTTTAATATTCTGTAACTATTAAAGATCTGTAAAAGTTTTGCATTATTCTGCTCTCAAGATTAGTGTAGGAAGTTATCCTACTACCTTAGCTTCTTTACAGGTTAGAGGTCATTGTCTGTGTATTGGGGCGTAAGGTAGTTTTGGTGGGGTTGCTTGTTTATGGGATTCATGTAGTGTTGCTCCAATTTGGTGGCTCTTCAATAGGCATTCTATTTCTCTAACAGCTTCTAGTCTGGAATTTGGTGATGTTATTCTTCTCTCTAATATCTATGCTCTGACTAATCTTCTTGTTAAATCGATGTTGTGGTCTCATGTTCAATATGTGTGCTCCCTTGCTCCTTACCTTCCCTGGGTTTTTGCAGGTGATTTTAGTGCTATCTACTTTTTGGAGGAGAAGAGGGTGGTGTGACATGCCTAGATCCCTCTTTGGAGCTTTTGAGGGACAATGTAGCTTTCTTGAACTTGGTTGATATCAAACCTTCCAATGGGATGTTTACATGGAATAATGGGAGAAGTGGAGAAGCTGCTATTTCAAAAAAATTGGATAGGTTTTTGGTTTCCAAATTTTGGGTTGGAGATAATTAGAAGACTAGTTTTGAGATTTTAGATTGGCAAGGATCAGATCATTGGCCGATCAAGTTCTCTGTATGCTTTTCTACATATTCTAAAAATCAGTCTTTCATATTTTAACTTATGTGGATTTGGGATTCATCACTTCATGATCTTCTTCCTATTTGGTGGTGGTCTAGGAAGTCGAATCATGGCACTACAATATATTCCTTCACCAAGAGGCTTCAATATGTCAAATATATGTTGAAATGATAAAACTTGTACCACTTTGGTAATGTTTTTTAGGCTAAAAATTTTGCTCAAGCTCACTTGGATTTTATTACTTGATAAATTTGGGACCATGGTCTTACTGAGGGTAACTACGAATTGGAAGCTACGACCGTGAAGGAGGTGGAGGAAAGGGAGCTATGGGAGGAAATTTTTTGGAAGCAAAAGTCTCATGTTGATTGGCTCCAGGAGGGTGATACACTTGTAGAATTTGGAAAATAAATGACTAGGTGACTAAAAATTTTAGTCACAACAATTGAAAATGACTAAATTCTACTAATTTTTTGCAACAAAACTATAAATGACTAAATAAATGACTAATTAGATCATTAGGTAAAAAAACAACTAAATAATTAGTCACATGAATTGGTAATTTCCCTCTTCCCCACACCATTTAAAAATGTCATTACAATTAAAAGTAATATTGTGTAAAACATATGAAAGATTTATTGAAACTATGAAAAAAATTCTCGCCTTTATCCTTCACAGGGAAGGGTTTCTCCTTGCCACTCCAAGGAGTAGAGACCAACACCACACAAAACTAGATTTGAACACTGAAGGAAACCTACAGCTATAGCTTGGAAATCGTTCACACATCACCAAAAGTTTCAATGGAAGCAAATGCCATTATTTCCAAAGCAGAAGGCTCCAACGTGGCCGACCTCTACAGAGAGTTGAGAAGCTTTCTTGAGCCTCTTAATGGACTGTTAGTCTTTGAAGGAAAAGACAACACAATTAAGTCCATGGTGCAAATTCATGGGCTTTCCAAGAATTATGTACCATTTTTGTGCCGTTTGTTGAAGGTTTCCTGCAAAAATTTAACCAACGGAATCTCATCTTCAAAAACAAAGTAGAAAAGAGCTGATGAATTGTTTAGAAGCCTAAACTTAGCTCTAGATTGTTCTGAATGCCTACGGTCATGTCTTTTAGGGAATCCCCATGAAATAGAAGTTTAGAGGTATTGCATGGTGAGGCGTTTGATGGCCTGGAAGTGGTTTATTAAATCAAGGGAGGAATGTTGGGTTACACTCCACACTATGCATCTTAAGATTTTATGGCTAGACTAGTTGTAATTATTTTGAAAATTTGGAGAGGTTTGTCCCTTGGAAGGGTGCATCCTAACATTTTTTTAAGAACTTATTAGTTAATGATGTTGTGTATTTTGCAAAGCTGAGATTAATTGTTATCAGCATTGGGATGAATTGTAAAGCAAAATCATATAGAATTAGTGTCTTTTTCCTATTGAATAAATCTGTGTTAATCCCCTTCAAGGATCTGGTGCACCTATTTGGAGGCACATGAAACAATAAGTCAAATATCTAAGTATATCTAAGTATAAATATGTGTTAATCTCCTTTTGAAGACATCTTCCTTGTTTCTCTCACACAATCAGTTACTTTTCTCTTATATCTTGTTGTAATTAGGCAGAGGATGGGGAGCGATTGGAATTTTGGTATCAATTTCTGCATATCAAACTTATAACACATGCTTGAGCCTTCATAATCAATAAAAGAACTAATTATTGCCTTTCTCTTGTATGGTTCCATTGTGTTTTCTTAAAGAATTGCAGGTTTCTCTTGTGGATATCGGTTCCTTTCACAACTACACATTTCTCCTCCTAACCTTTGTGATAGTATTCCATGAGTTTGTGTGAATGTAGGTCAGATCCTTGAGGTTGTTTTGTGCTTGATAAGCAGGTTCAAGGCTTCTCCTGTTATTGATGTATCACCCTTTTTGTACTTTAAGTCACTTCTCCCTCCTTTTCCATAATGTGAACCTTGTTTAGATTATTGAGTAGTGTTTTTTCAATAGTGTTTATAGGTAGAATATGGACGTCTTGAAACAGTAGATAATAAGATAAATTTGGGTTATCTTTGATACTCATAAATAGTTTGTAAAAATAATATTTTTATCTTGTGCAGGTTGCATTACCACTGGATATTGGAAGATTGTTTGTGGGATATGGGGTTATCCTTACTTCCTATACAGTATGTCTCCTTTCTATATAAGATTAAAAGGGTTGATGTTTATCCTCTAAATATATGGGTGAATCAACATCAATATTTATATAATATAGCTAACCATGACTCATTTTTATAGCATATATAGCATTTTGAGGTCTAAAAAAGGTTGATTATGTTTGTTTTTTGGAATTTCTCTTAATTAACTTATTTTTAAATACCTGGATAGGTTCCTGTCTACATAGTTGAAATAACTCCCAAGAACTTGAGAGGAGCACTCACAAATACAAATGAAGTCAGAGTCTTTAATCCACCTTATCCTTTTGTTAGTAGATAGGTGAGAACATGATTAAAATAGATAGAATTATATCAGTTAAAAGTTAGAAGAAGCATCATTGCACTTCATTATGCTCAAAAGAAAGTGCTCCTCTCTGCAAATCTGAGTTTCGTTATTGAATCATCTAATAGTTGTTGATAATTGTTGGTATACTAATAGTATACCTTCTTGGAATGTTGGTGACATGGCACGAACTTGCTATTATAAGTAATAAAATACATTAGGATACCACTTGACATGTTTTCATCAAATAAAACATCACAAAAATTGAAATGTTGAGCCAATGGAGATACCTTTTGAAGTGTAGACTATGATAGGTTCTTCTTATATGTTTCTCTCTAAGTGATTTGGACTTAAATGTTAGCCTGTTGTAATTTTATTCCCTTAATTATATTTATGTTTGTATTGCATTCATGTTATGTATCTTTTAAAAATTTATTTACTTTTTTGTTTGCAATCTATTATTACTATTAAATGACAATTAATTAAGTCGTCAAGATACCTCAATGCATATATTGTTTGAGGTGATAACCAAGGGATCTTATGAAACATCATCTTATTATTCTAGAATGAAATTTATTGCTTTCTTTGCAAAGTTTTAGGATTCATTGCTTCATATACATGTGGCACCTGTAGAAAATGTGATTTTTAATTTTAATTTTTAGTGGTTGAAAGTTGTTCTTGATTGAGTTGTATGGATCTTTGTGCAGAGGAACAAATTCCATTGATCGAAGCAGTAGATGAGAATGACAATAATCAAGATACTATAGAGGTATCATTTTTTGTGGTTGAATTAACTTTGTTATATTATTTCGCTTTCTCTACATTGATGGCATTGTTGGATAGCAAGACCGAAATTAAAAATATATAGTAAAAATAGAATATATATTTACAAATTTTTAATATAAAATAAAACATATAAACTGATAGTTGAGAATGAGTGGAAGGGTGATAGGTTATTTATATGCAGATCAAGGTGCATATTTCTTGGAGTATGTTGCAAGTATATAATAGTAATATCTTCTATTTCTTCACTCAGGGAATTGATGTTTTTCTTGAGAATCACATGGGTAGTATGATTTCCTTGAACATTTTCTTAGTTAACAGTGAATTTTTAGATCACAAAGTTTCTTTTTGTTGATGCTATTCATTAGCTTTTTGGACTGTATATTCATGCAATAGTACCAATATAATAATAATTCTATTTATTGCATCTTAGTCCAAGTTTACCAGTGGTATCAATGCTTTTCTTGTGGTAGTGATATAGATGTAAAGTATTGGCCAGTTCAGTGTTTGACAGTGCAATGGATGATAGTGGAATTTTCTTCAGTGATAGGTTGGTGATGGATAGTTTGATGATGCTTTAATAGTGCTAAAATCTTATCTCAATCTTAGTTTAATAGTGCTCCTTCATTTGGTGATGATATGTTGCTTAGACAGTGATATTTGTCTTGCAAACATCTTGTTGTAGAGTGTGTAGATAAACTAACAGGTTTTATTCTTTCATGCTTCACAGTATTGATATGCATCAAGAAATAGGTATACATATATTACAATGATTACATGTCTCACAATAAAGACACTAATTTAGTGATAGGTATGGAATACAGTAGATGGGCAATGAGATGATGTTTTTGTTGCAGGTGTATAGTGGCACTATTAGTGTAAGGATAGTTTTGACCAACTTGGTAGTGTTAGTGCATTGACAGTGATATGCTAAGTGTTTAGTCTAAGTGCTTACTGTCATACAATCTATACTATCACATCAAAAGGGCTAGATGAACTTAGACTAAGCACTTAGCATATCACTGTGCACAGTTCCCCTCATTGTGGATGTACACTGTTTCAAATATTTGCAACTTTGGGGGAGTTTTAGTAGTATGTTGCTAATTATTTTAATGTTTCTTTTGATCTTAACCAAAAATTAGAGCTTTGGGTTTATGAATATGAACATTGTTTAGGCTATGTTTTTTTGACTACATCCTCTACCTTACACATTGTTGTAGCTATTTTCACAGTACACAAGTAATTTTATGATTGAATTTTTTTCAAAACTATCAAAAAAGATGGTAATCTCTATATATGATCATACTTTTAAATTTTTTCTCTTACTAGGTTTCTCAAAATGAGAGAAATGTGTCTTGAAAGATGCTTCTATATTAAGAACATAAGTTAAAATTATTCACATATGTGGTATGAGAATGTTATCAAGGATATCTCAAGACATGCTTTTGACTGCTTTGAAAATTGTCTTATACACTCTATTTCTGCACTTAGTGGATGGATGTAATGCTACAAGCACCATATTTAAGGTTGTTACTGCTCCATCATTTCTACCCTTTTTGAAATTTATGATATTTCTCATAATAGTGCACTAAGTTGTGAAAAAATAAATGGTGGTACCCTTAGATGCACTTCCTTCCGATATCAACACAGTTTTGGAGTTATTATTTTGAGATGTTATTTATATTTAGCTAACATATGTATATTGTTTAAACTTGTATCTTGTAAGCGAGGGTGTTTTTTTGGATATTTTAGTGAAAGGCTAGTATCAAGTTTATACTTTTCAATGAATGCATCTATTCATAACAAACTCATAGTACAAAATAGTGCAGTTACACTTCAAGTATGCAAGGATACATCATACTATTTTGTAGCAATAGTGAGTAGTGAAAATAATAGGATAGATTGGCAGTTGCATTTGTAATAGATTTGACAGAACATAGAATTTGGTACATTTTCTCACCTCAATAGTGTGCCAGGTAAGTATTTTAGGTTCTCAACCACTTAGCATTTTCTTATACTCAATATTCTAAGTTCTAAATCACATTGTTTTACCATATGTATGTACAAACATCTTCCTTATACATTTCTAGTTTTTGTCTAAGCCTAGTATCAAGTGTTTATTATTCAATAGAGTTGACAGGAAATTTAAGTAGATAGATGTTTGTCTACTAAGAGCCAAAGTAGAATTCGATTGCTATTAGGGAAATCAAATATTAGTATCAACATCATTGTGCAAAGTTCCCCTCATTGTGGTTGTACATTTTTTCTCTATGAAGCACAAAGACTTCATTGCCTTGCAAACCTAAGACCTCACTTGCATTATGAACTTTAGGTTTCATTAAACAGCCAAGCTCCTAACAGTGCTCCTCACTGCTTTCATTATGCTTTACTACCTTATATGCTTAAAAACTCATCTTATGGTAGCCATACACTATCAATGGTTGTGATTGCCTCTTCATTTCCACCATAAGTCTGTATCATGAATGATAACATTGTGATTGTGTTTAGAATAGTAAGCTTGCTACCTCTTATCTTCATTATCTAGTGTTTCAAAGTTTAGAATAGTCACTATCTTCATTAACCTGCATAGTCTGTATTGACATTGATCCTCTTCATTGTTGTTTCAGAACTTTGACACAATGGTTTCACAATCAATGAAACTCAGGTTTCTATATGACTATCCTATTGGTGGTCCTTGAAGGCTTGAATGAAAACTTATAAAATTCCTACCACTTGGAGGCTACAAAATCTATCATGAATAGACTATGGCTACTAACGTTTGATATGATTCCTATAAGCTACAAACCCTAGCCTGTTATCATGCTATTTTTTGCTCCTTTAAATACATTTTGGACTTAGCATTATATACTCACCTCCAACATAACCTCCTCCAATCAATTACAAAGCAACTTAGCCATTTTCATTTTAGTCAAAGCATTAACTGATCTCTAAAACACAGTAATGCCTATTGAAGAGACAAGGGAAGCTCCCAATTGTTGTGTTACACAAATTCATCAATCAATCATTATCATGCTTCCCTCTCATTGGAAAATAATGTATTGGTGTTCAATTGATTTTCCAATATCAGTCATTTATTCTTCTGATAACTAGAAGTAGTAGTAGTAGCCCCACATGTGAGATTCTAATTCACCTTAGGTGATGCTCAAAAGGCACTTCAATAATAAGGCCCCTTTATAGCAATTTGTAACAAGATTAGACATTGAGAAAACTAATAATTCAAGTGGGAATTCACCTATGAAAATGTCATTTTTGCTCCCTTGAATACCATGGCAACATTACTAAAAAGAATGCAACATCATTGGTAAAGGGATAGGGGTATGCGGTGAGCTTTCACTTGAATAGAGGTTTGATACAAATAAATCATATGATAGCAAGATCTCCAAACCTTTTGTTACCTCAGCATCAACATCTTCTTCTATATCTACTAGTACTCAACATTCACAAGTTATATTTGCATTAAGTGTACTAGAACCTAAGGGGAAACATAAGGCCACAGGATTTACTCCAAACCTAGTTGTAGCATGCTCAATGTAGAGGCCAGAGATGATGTAGATGATATTGTTGGAAACCTCTTCTTTGAATTCAGACTTCCATTATTGTGAAGATATACAATAGTATATGTTGTAGCCACTGCTTTTGGTGATATACTAAAACATCTCCTATTAGAACAAAATTGTATGCAACAACATTTTCTTCTATTATGATGTATTTGTGTCATTTTATTGACTACACAGGTGTACTACGATCAATGTTGCAGGCATTACTTTGGCCAATGTATCATCTTGCTCTTTGTGTTTGACCTGGCAAGGTAGAGAGCAAAAACACTAATCCATTACTATCCATTATATCCCATGTGCTTTGGAAATTACATTCCCTAGACTATGGATTGATGAAAATAAATATCCAAGTGAGATATAGAATGGAATGATGGCAATGCCTCGAACCTTATTTATTGTCCTCCCAACCTTCCCTGCTCTCCCGCAAACACTTCTAGTCATGCCCGCAGTGATGCGGGGCTTTCTCGCATCACCGCGGGCATGACTAGAAGTGTTTGCGGGAGAGAAAGGAATGCTTCCTTCCATGATATCACATTTCTTTGAGGAATTTTTTGAAATAGTTCACTTGTGTTTTCTATGCTTCCACATCATGTATGTCTAGTAGGGCACTTGTAACTACAACATATGACAAAAAAATCCATGTTGTTATGCTTTGATGGATGTCCCTTCGTTATTACTGGATATCTAATGTAGTGCACATTATTATTAGTGCGAGCCTATTTTTTATATTGTTTCATTTAGCATCACCAATATTCTCCACAAGAACATTTTCCCTATTTAAAATGATGGAAATGGTTCACATCTATAAGAACAATTTCTCTTGCAACAATCTTGGAGATGAATTTAGATGCAGTGTGAAAATCAGAACATACTCAAAGGTTCTTAAAAAATCTAATAATTATACCAAGGGCCATGTTTAACAAACCAAATGCAATTGCTAACTTTTCACTATGGTGGCATATAAATGATTCTTTTTTCTTCTATTCCACAACATTAAGTAAAAGTCTTGAATCTGGAAATACCCTATTGCCTTCATTTTCCAAGCCAATTTCTCCAATTTTGCATAGATCTCCCATGTTTGTGGATTTGATTTGTCTCCTACACAAAAAATCATGTACCATTTTATGCCCTTCAATCCAACTACATGCAGGTATCTTTTTAATTCCTTTATCTTTCATCAATCTTCTTACTATTTGAACCTCACCACACCTACTCGCTTTTGCATAGATTTTTTAGAGAACATAAGTTGTAGTTGTTTGCAGGTGAAATATCCTAGTCTAGAATGCAAAATGAAATGAAATGCAAGCAAGGAAAAACCCAAACAACACCTCAATGATTAGCCTAGTTGAACTTGAACAAAAACCAAACAAAGAGAGTGAGTTACCTTGTCCAAGTTGATTGGTTGGTTGGTCCTGTTGATTTGTTTGATTGTGTGCTCCTTCGAATGGCAAATAGCATGAAACCTAATGCAAAACAATATGTAAAAGATGAGGAATGCAATGGTGTAAGTGGGTATTTGGATAGATGCAAGATGAGGATGCAAAATGGAGCTCAAAGTTGCAACAATGGTGGATGCTTGTGTGTGTGCTTGAAGGCTTGAGTGAATGTGTGATTATTGCAAATGAGTGAAAAATCCTCTAATTTTAGGGGAAATTCCTCTAAGAAATAGAGGGTTGAGATTTAGCCACCATGGAAAAGATCAAGGGCTAGGGTGAGTTGAGGACTCACAAGCCCTCACATCTTGCCAAGTGTCAAGTGAGGTGTCAAGGGGAGGGTGAGGTGGAGGTACTTTAAGGTACCTTGGGATTGGGACAAGATCTCCTCATAAAGGAGGTCCTTGTCCCCATGTGGGAGATGTGACACATGATTAACTTAAAATTCCTCAAATATCCTCATGGGGAAGAGGAGAGGAATTAAAAATTCCTAAAATGCATGGGGAGAATAAATGTGAATTTTTAATTCACATGGGGAAATGGGTTGCCTTGTCCAAATGGAGAAAGCAATTAATGACTAGGTTGACCTAATCATGCAATTAAGGTTGTGCAAATAGGTGATTAGGCTGATTAATGAAGGATTAAGGCAAGTGGAGAGATATGGAGGATGTGACATTAATCCTGACTAAGGGTGTGCACATCCTAATCATGGATTGATTAAATTAATCCAGATTAATGGGGGATTATGGACGATGGGATAAGGAGAGAAAAAAAGGTGAATTTAAAATTGATTTAAATTCAAAAGGACAAATGACTAAATTAAATAAATTAAAGCATTTATTTAATTTAGAGAAGAAAGAGGACAAAAGATAAAGTATTTAATTATTTAATTAAATACTTTAAGAACATTAGAGAGGGGAAATATTAATTAAATAAACTATTTAATTAATGCTGATGGGGGATGCAGGATAGACGAATAAAGGGGATGAATTTTACCATATGGGGGTGGTCAAATTCAGATGTCTACATTTTCCCCCTCTTTGAAATGTTGTTAAAATAACAGTGTTTCAAAGAAAAATAAAATACAGATGACTCGATAGAGGAAATGACTAGAAAGTGATGTCTCGACATGGGAGAAGCTATGGAGGTTGTCTAATCAGTGGAAAATGAAGGGAGATGCCCTGGTCTTGCAAGGAAATGGACATGACAAAGGAATAGAGGAAAATAACAGGGTATGCCCCCTCGAGAGGGTGGATGGGGAAGAATAAGGGGCCTCGGGTGACTTCTCGATATGAATAAATGGAGGATACCACATGGTAGAGCTCAAAAAACCATGAAGAATGGATTTTGAACGAAGGAAAACGGATGAATGGGGTGCAAATGGCGGCCCTCGGAAGAAAGGGGATTAATTGAATTAAAAGAAGGTTAAATAAAGGGTAAAAATACCCGAAACTTAAAAAGGTGAAAAGAGAGGGAAACGTTATATATAGTAATTTTAGAAATTACTATTCACCATTTACACATTTGAAGGTTGACTTAGCAAGAGAGAGAGGAGGAGAGTGACGAGGATGGCTGATGAGTACGGCAGCGGGGACGAGGGTTTTGTGGATGACGTGATCATCCACCGCGGTGATGAGATGCGCTAGTTCTACTACGAGCACGCTGTACTCCACCAGGTTAGTGTCAAAACCATTCTTTGTGAATTGGAGTTACATTTTTTTTTAAATTATGCATTTAGAATTTGGGTTTGGGGTAGATTAGGAAAAGGGTCAACAGATGCTAGAAGGGGCGGATTCGCTTCTTGAAAAGGTGAATTCACCCATAGAGGGGCGGGGACAAAGCAACACCTAGGAGGATGACTCAGGGTTAGGGTGAATTCACCTGATGGATGGGAAAATTCACCCAAGAAAATAGGCGATGGGGGGGTTTGGGCGAATTCACCCGAGAAGATGACGATGAGGGGTTTGGGCGAATTAGCCCGATGATCGGGAAAATTCACCTGAGAAGACGGCGACAAGGGATTTGGGTGAATTTTACCGATGATCGGCGAATTCACTTGAGAAGATGATGACGAGGGGTTTGGGAAAATTCGCTCGATGATTGGGAAAATTCGCTCAAGAAGACAACAAGGGGTTGAGGCAAATTCGCCCGATGATCTGGCGAATTCGCCCGAGAAGATGGTGACAAGGGATTTGGGTGAATTCACTTGATGATCGAGTGAATTTGCTCGAGAAGATGGTGACAAGGGATTTGGGCGAATTCACTCGATGATCAAGCGAATTCGCCCGATAAGAAAGCGACGGGGAGTTTTGGTGAATTCACCCGACAAAAAAGTTGAATGGGGATGGGCAAATTCGCCCAAATAATGAGTGAATTCACCCGACAGGGCAGACGAGGGATAAAGAGAGGGGATTCACCCATTGGAAGGGAAAATTCAACGAGAAAAACTTGGGGCGGGGAAGAAATGGGGGAAAAAGAGAATGAAAGTGACGAGATTGGAGGAAAATGATTGACATGTTGTTTAGTGTGGATGCAGGGCTTTGATACGCTATGGACGAGGGAGAGACACTCAGCAATCCTAGAGGTGACCATTGGGGCAATGAACGCTTAGATCACGTAGCACTAGCACAAGCAGGATTACTACATATGTTGGGATATCTCAACATTAGGGCACATAGGGTGTTGCTGACAACACTGATGGAGCTCTAAAACTTTGACCTTTCATCTCTCGACGGGGGAGCTGACTGTGACTCTGGAGGACATCTGGAGGATATTGTGGCTACCGATCGCAGGACATTTGGTGAGTTGGACATAGAGTGAGGGACGGGAGCAAGATAGGAGCCTGCGAGCCACATTTGGAAGTGCAGACCTGCCTATCCAAGGGGCAGAGTTGGACTTGGATGGATGTCTGGGATTATGGGTGTCGGCGCTGCCACTGTACCTCTACGGGTTGATCAGCAGTATCCTGTTGCCAAACAAGAGCGGAAGATTTTGCAACCTCCAAGTTATTTAGGTTGTCAGGCACATCGTGGAGAGGAGGGAGGGGGAGTCCACATGAGGTGCATGCGTACTAGCGCAACTATACCAGGATCTACATGTGGTCTGCTACAAGAGGGCGCATAGTGTTACACATGTGACACTACTTCAGGTATGGGCCTGGGAGCACATTAGTGTGTCGAGGCCAGGGGTCTTGATAGTAGGGATATAGGATGATACACTACCAATATCATACTAGTACGAGATAGAGTATTACTAGTGGTTGCATTATCTGGATGTCAGCGACTTGGAGGGATGGAGGAGGAAGCTAGAAAACTTGCAAGAGCATCAAATAGTATGGAGACTATACCAACAATGATGGTTTACAAATTGGAGATGGGATGAGAGGAGGCATAGGGGATAATTCTTCATAGTATGCTACCTGATCGGGAGGGATCCACACATCATGGAGCTTCACAGGCTAGACAAGGTGATGAGGTAGTTTAGGGTACAATAGGATATCCCTCCAGGACCACAAAGGTTCTGACAGATTACCTGAGAGCAGTTATGGGGTGATCAAATCACCGAGGAGTTCACATGACAGGTGTGGGAGGAGTTATAGTAGGTGGCATACCCTGGGAGAGGGATAGAAAATGTAGGGATGATGATACAGTATTCTGCATGGTGGGCACGTCACAGACTAACACAGATTATGATGGTGCACCTGATTGTAGGGGAACTTGGCTATGGCTTAGAGGACAAGGCGAGATTAGCTAGATAGAGTAGAGTCAAGAGGAGAGGGGGCCGACAGAGGAGAGGCTGAGATAGAGAGGCTAAGGCTGAGGAGGAGAGAGGAGACCGATAGAGGAGGGGATAGGGGGAGGTGATGGAGGAGGATGTCCTAGAGGTACATCCACTGGCTATAGTACCATATGTACCACCACCACCAGAGGATCTAGTTGTACTATTGATAGGGGCTCTAGCGAGATTGTGGATCGCAAAGCATAGACTCAGGGAGTCAGAGGCAGACAGGGATAGGCTATAGGCTGAGGTGGATAGGTTACAGACAGAGGGAGAGAGGGGTTATATGGCCCTGGAAAATTATGCAAGAAGGCGAGTACTGGAGGTACTGATAGAGAGGGACAAATTATAGGATGAGGTGACCAGATTGCGGGTAGAGGGACATAGGCACTATGGGGAGTTAGCAAACCATGTATCCATATAGGTGCATGAGGTAGAGAGAGAGGGAGGACCTGATGAGGCAGTTGGCAGAGTTGTAGAGGGAGAGGATTGAGATGAGGCAGTTGGCAGAGTTGTAGAGGGAGAGGATCGAGATGAGGCAGAGGTTGCAGAGAAGACAGTGGGGGATGCAGGGTCAGTACTAGAGAGAGTAGAGGCAGCGATGGCATAGATGCAGACCTTGCAGGATGCAAGGAATGCAGCAGAGGCACAGGTACATTCCCTACAGGATGAGAGGGATGCGACCGCAAAGCAGATGCAAGTCTTATAGGGTGAGAGGGATGCAATGGTGGATCAAATATCATAGATGCAAGCACAGATTGACCAGCTGAGGCTAGCACAGGATGCCTGGGAGTGGGAGAGGAGATAATTGATTGGGTCACGAGACAAGCATAGGGAAAATCAGGATGCAGCCAAGATATAAGTAGCAGATAGAGATGAGTACATGAGAGAGTCCAACTATTATATGGGGGCTTATTTCAGAGAGGTCCCAGATGCTACACGATGTGTACCTCCCTACATCCAAGCTATACCACAAATGCCAACACCATTACGGTCACTAGGGACACATACATGAGGATATAGCAGCTATCCAAAGACTCCCCCGCATAGAGGGCCAATGTCAGATTCACCACAGAGGTCAGATGAGGTCAACTCAGGGTAGAGAGGACAGAGGAGAGAGGACAGGATATAGATTTTTGACAGGTGCAGGGTGATGTGCAGTATAAAGGGACAAAGACCATAGATCCCTCAGCGCAGATCAAATATAGATCATGTTGATCATTGATGTAGTCTCCACATTTGATTCAGAGTCCTATACTTGTATTTTATTCGATGATTATTGATGTATATGATGGACATGTATTTTGGTGATATGATGGACTTTATTATGGACCATGTGATGAACATGATATTTTGATATTTATATGATATGTGATAGCCCTTATCGACACTATGTTGTGCTTATGTGATGGATGTGATAGCCCTTATCGACACTTTGAATCCCACTTGAACGTAGTATCTTTTCGTAGGAGATGGGTGAATGATTGGCACTTGTCAGCTAATTGAGCTATGAACCATCTGATGGATTGTAGCTTTCCTTGAAGGATCCATAACTGTTTAAGATTGCATGGTGGGGGCATTTCCATGATTGCTTTGACTTTTGCTGGATCGACCTTTATGCCCCTTTTGGAGATGATGAAACCCAGTAGCTTTCCTGATGTAACCCCAAATACACATTTCTTTGGATTCAGACGTAGCTTGTAATGCTCTAGCTGCTCGAAGATTTTCTTCAGGATCATAGGGTGCTCTGCTCTTATTTTGGACTTCCCCAATAGATCATCAACATAATCCTCCATTATGATGTGAATGAGATCATGCAAGATGACCATCATAGCATGCTAGTACGTTGCCCCCGCATTCTTGAGGCCAAAGGGCATGGCATTGTAGTAGAATGTGCCCCAAGGTGCGGTGAAGGTAGTCTTATGTTGATCCTCAAGCGCAATTTTGATCTGGTTGTAGCCAGAGAAACCATCCATGAGGGATAGCATCTCATGCCCTATAGTTAAATCAACCAACATGTCAATGTCGGTAAGCGGAAATCATCTTTAGGACAAGCTTTGTTGAGGTCCCAGAAATCTGTGCAAATCCTGATGTTCCCATTTGGTTTGTAAACTGGCACTATGTTGGATATCCAATCAGAGTAGTCAATGGATCTTATGAACCCAGCCTCTAGCAGTTTTTCCAACTCTTTCTTGACCAACAAAGCTACTTGGGGATGCATCTTTCTCAGCTTTTTCTTGATGGGTTTAGCATCCAGATGGACATCCAAATGGTGCACAACTAGAGCAGGATCCAAACCTAGCATATCCGAATAGTCCCACGCAAAATTGATGATTCCTTCTTTGAGAAGCTGAACAATGGTGGAGTGCTCTTCTTCTGATAAGGACTTGGCTACATACGTGATTTTTGGATCTTCTTCGGTTCCCAATTTTACTTTCTATGTTTCTTCGATGAGAATAGAAGATTGTTTAGATAGTTGAGTTCCCACAAGGGGAAGATGAACATCCCCATCTTCTAGTGTCTCGTCAAGGTTTTCATTGTTAGATACACCCTTTATTTTTACTTTTTTCTGAGTCAGGAAGTGCCTTAGGGAGATTTTCACTAGATGGCCCTTTTTTATTTTGTTTCTTCTTATTTTTGTGATTAGGGCATTCATCCTCCCCTAATCCCATAAGATGTACATAAGTATCCACTGAGGGAAAGGTGTCAACAAGTGCGCTACTGCATAGGTCCTAGTCAATGAGCTCAAGATGGCAAAGGGAAAGGTTGATGGAGAGGATGGATAACCAATCAAACATGGAGGAGAAATCCACGTCATCATATGCACGTATGATGTATTCTTCTTTAGGTATGTCTTCGAGGAGACCATTGTCCACACTAACATTGTTAGAAGCACTAGTTGATGGCATAGGACCCTTTTGTTTTGTGCCATGGCCTAAACTCGAGTATCTTGGTTGCACTAGGGTGTCAACAGGTTGTTTCCTTCCTTGTTCTTCAATGTCTTGGCCTCCCCCTTGATAATTATATCTTTCAACTAATTTTGAGGCATAAGGATATGTCTCTTGGAAATACTCCTTTAGAGGGGGAGAAGGTTCAGGCTCCTCATGATATATCCATTGGCTAATGTCGTCTTCTGGTGTATCTTGTCTTATTCTAGGAGAACAGAAAGTGTTGGACCCCACATTCTCAGAGCTCAAGGTGATTGTCTTCTCTTCTTGCTTTCGCGCAGACTGAGAAGGATGACCATATGTATGTGGCAAGGGTGGCATGGTTGCCACATTCAAAGCTATACACATTTCATACTCACCACACCCTTTTTTGATGATCTGGACCTTGGTAATGGTGGAGTCAGATGTGGAAGATGGAGTGGATGAAGTGGTGGATTGCATATTGGAAGATGGACGAGATGATGATGCTTGAGGTGCCCCCATTTCTACGCCTAGACAATAATGAGAATGGGGAAAGGAAGCTTCTAGTGTGTGACAATACTCAAATGGTTGTGGATCTGCATGTATTGTAACTTCCATCCCATTAAATGGGAACTTCAAGCATTGATGGTAAGTGGATGGGACAGCTTGCATGGCATGGATCCATGGGCGGACAAGAAGAAGGTTATAGGGAAGGTCTAGATCAAGGATATGGCAAGTAGTGTACTGTACAATGGGACCAACCTAGATTGGGAGAAAAATAGTCCCCTCGAAGTCACGCTCTGCATTATCATATGCTTTAATAGTGATAACCTAATTATTTAAGTTAGTGTGGGTGTAGCCTACCTATTTTATGAACTTTAATGTGAAAAGATTTAGGGTAGAGCCATTATATACCAAGACCCTTGTCACTTTATGTCAGGCTATGAGGACTTCAATATGGAGGGGACGGTTGTGGTTCGATTCACTGCAAGGCATGTCATTTTGGCTGAAACCTAGTTGATATGTGGCTGACAAGTGTCCTACCAATGCTTGAAATTGGGTAGGATCTATATCGTTGGGAACATGGGTATCCTGTAAAGCTTTGGTTAGGATTTCTTCATGTACAGGATAAGACTTAAGCAAATCTAAGATAGATATTTGTGTCGGAGTCTTTCCTAGGTGATCAAGAATATTATACTGGGAGCTTATAGGAGGTGGTTGGGTTGACATAGAGGCTCCAGGGATAGTGATGTGAGTACAGTGGGTCGTAACATCACACTATGGATCTTTTCCTTTCATGCGTATCATAGACACACGTGGCTCTACCTTATCAATGTGCATGATGATGCCCTCATAGTTATAAGGCACACTCTTATAACTGATGTTATTTGTGTTACTCTGATTATTGTTGTTACTCGACCAGGGATTTGCATTTGACATGCTAGCACCTTTGTTATGTTTTGGGAAGGTGTTTTGATATATTTGAAGCTGAGCATTGGACGATGGGGCTTGGTTGTCATCCACATGTATATCTCCCCAGTCTATAAGATCCTGGATGTAGGTTTTTAAGCCTTGAAATTTGTTTAATGAAAGCCCTTTGATCTTGTGGAAATCACAATATTTGTTTTCCTTATACCAGGTTGGCTAGGGTTTGGATTCATCAAGAGGCTTGGTCATAGGATACGTGATTAGGTAACCCGCCTACAGAATTCTATTGAAAACAACACTTAAGGGTTCTCCCAGTTGAGTGAATTAACGTTTATTGTTCCCCTAATTATTTTGATTGGACTGTTAAGGAGGACGAGGTGCCCCCTACGACACTGATATGACATTGGGAATTGATTGCTGAGAAGGGACATACTATGGCTTCTAGGAAGCATTGGCTACTTGAACATGTTTGGTGTCAGTGACACCATCATTGACAACATGCTTATTCTTGTTCCAGTAGCGGGATTTATCCCCAGATGACTTTTCCTTAGTAGAATTATAAATTTTGATCAGTCCTTTAGCAATAAGTGCTCTCTCAAGGATATGACCCTTCTCTACTATCTCTGCAAAGGTTGTGACACAATGGAGCTTAAAATTATGTGCCATGTTTGAGTGAGAGTTTTTGACAAAAAGAGTGACCATATCTTTTTCTCTGAGTAGGGATTTCATTCGACCGGCCAAAGCACGTCATCTTTGAAGGTAGCTTGCAAAGGTCTCTCCCTCGCGTTGCTTCTCTTTCAAAAGATCCAACGTATTTATATCCTTCTCCATATTAAAGGAGAGGTGTGTGACAATTTTTTCTGAAAGATCTGCAAAAGACTTGATGGATCCCTTTGGGAGATTCATAAACCAATCAAGAGCTATCCCTGTTAGACTCCTTGGAAATAATCGCAGGAGATAATTGTCATTATGGAGAACTTCTTGACAATGGGAATAGAACTCCTGAAGATGGTTCTTTGGATCTTTAGTTCCTTTGTACTTATCAAATTTTGGCATCTCGAAATGCTTTGGAAAAGCAACTAGTGAGATTGAGGGATCGAATGGATAGGGACAAATGTCTTCAAATTTAAAGGATTGTTTGCTAGTCCCTGCTTGCAAGTCTTTTAATGCGGCTTTGACTTCTTCCCACTCTTTGTTAGCAGGCATAGATGGAGTCAGATTAGATGGATTGGATTGATTATAGGGAGCATATTGTTGGTAGGATGAAGATGGGGTTGAATTGGTTTGATCGTATGCTGATGGAGGCGTATATGGAGGCGTTTGCTGATACTGATTGGTATAGGTGGATTGTGGTTGCAGATTGATGTAATATTGATAGTAGGATGATGGATTTTGGTAATATAAAGTGGAGCCCCTTGCTGATATGGTGGTTGTTGCTGGTAATATGAGGTGGAAGCATCCTGTTGGTATGGCAGAGGGGCTTGGTAATATGATGAGGTGGAAGCACCTTGATTATATGATGGTGGTTGCTGATAATAAGAGGTGGAGGGAGCACCCTGTTGATAAGGTGGTGGTTGTTGTTTGTAATACATATTGGATTGGTAATTGTAAGTGGGATTTGGTTGTTGGGTAGTGTATGGAGGTGGTTGCGGATTGGACATTTGGTAGTAAGGATTTGAGTGTGATTGCTAAGGGTTGGTGTAAGGTGGCGGTTGAGATTGTTGAGGATTCTTATGAATGAGATTGGGGTTAGGATTTGATGGTGTAGCAAAGACAAAATATGTGCTTGATGGATGATAAAGGTATTGCATAAGGGGATTGTGTTGTGTTTGTGGAGGAATTTGAGTGTGTCAGGGTGGTTGTTGTTGATGCGGTGGTTGTTGGAAGAGAGGACGAGATGGGATATGTTGCTACTGAGGGATCAGTATTGAGGCACCTTGTGGCAGTTGTTGAGGCTGTGATGTATCCTATGTTTCCTGATGAGGGGGTTGCATGGGAACAGTAGTATGTTGTGTCTCTTGTGATGGGATAGCGGTATGCAGTGGTGCTTGAGATGGGATGGTAGTGTGTTGTGGTGACGCTTGTGATGGGATGGTAGTGTGTTGTGTCACCTATTAGTGAGGTGGTTGCAATGAAGTGGAATGTTTTGGATTAACCAGAGGCTTCTAGAATGCAGGGATGTTGCCTTATGGCAGCTACTGAGATGTAAAAGGTGGCATCAGTAAGTTGGTTGTGGGTATAGATCCCAGAGGTGGTGGTAATGCAAGGAAAGGATTACCCCCAGTGTTTACCGGTGGTTGACCTGGCTAATTAGGTGGGAGAGGTGGTGAAAATGGTACGGGGGTCGAACCTTGCTAGACAAGCATGGCAGGTGGTGGAGGTGGTAGATTTTGTGGCATACCATAAGCAAGGGGATCGCTTGGATCAAGTTATGCTCTTGTGACTGAAATTGAAACCCGAGGAACGTTGTCAACTTGATAAAGCAAGACATTTTGAAACCTAGGTTGATACCAATTATCTATAGGTGGACCCTCAGGGATATACAAATTTCCTGGAATGTTCTAAGAATTATGGGGATCCTGAGATGCTGGAGGAGGTGAGGTTTTGACGTATTGGGTCATGTCAAAGTCAGGTGGCAGTTTGACTCCCTTTAAGATCAAGGTGGCAAGGATTTTATCCCCGCGCTCATTAAGGAGGCGATCTATCATCTGAACATTGGTGGGATTGTTGAGGTTCTTGTCAACTGTGACTTCAGGCTGATTGACCATGTTCTCATCACTAGGTGGTGAAGTGTTTTGGACATCAGTATTGGATTGCGATGAGGCACCATTATTGGGATCT
Organism: Sequoia sempervirens; assembly: GCA_007258455.2. Classification (NCBI taxonomy): domain Eukaryota; kingdom Viridiplantae; phylum Streptophyta; class Pinopsida; order Cupressales; family Cupressaceae; genus Sequoia; species Sequoia sempervirens. The sequence continues at coordinate 588,811,451 of VDFB02047230.1, read as the reverse complement.
AAAGGAGTGTTGACCTGAGCACCTTGGGCTTGTTGGTCTACCATAAGTTTCTTTTCCTGCGATTAGGTAAGGGGCATGAAAATATGAAACTACCAGATGAACTAAAATGAGACTACACTCTAAGATGCAGTGAAAGGATGACCTAATTGATGATTAGAGGATTGATTAGATTAGATGAAGAATCGATTGATTGGATGATTGGATAAAGGATGTGATTGGATTCAATTAGATCAATTGATAGGATGATGAAATGAATTCTAGACCAAGTTCAGAGATCAAACTAGGTGACGTAAGGTGTTGATTGATCGGATTGAAGGACAGATGGATGGTTATGACACCGAATCTACCTCAAGATGGAGGTAGATTGATTAGGTCAAAGATGATGACTGACTCAGGACAGATGACAATCCTAAGCAGATGCAGATGATGACGATTGGGATTAGGCACCTAAGCCAACTTAGATAAAAACCTCTAAAATGAAGTCTAGGGGATTGGGACAGATAAACCAATTATGGATATGCGATCTAGAGATGTTCTAAGATGCACCTATATGATTTGATTGATTAACAAATAACTTTTGGAAAATGCAGATAGACTAAAGTGATGATTACAAGCGAACGAAAGGTGATAAAAAAAATTCGATCACGGCAAAGGACTTAGAAAATGACAAGCTTTTAGTAGCCCAAAGGATTCATGTCCTAGAATTTGTATGGGATATGGATACGCCTCTATATCAAGAAACTTTGCCTCTTTAGGTCACAAATTTTCCTAGCTAAAGTGAACAAATTTGCCTCTGTGTTATTCAAAATCACTTTTATTGGGAGAAAATTTTCCTAAATCTTGAGGACAAACATGAAAAGGGCGAATTTGATGAGCAAATTCGCCTATCTAGAGTGTGCAAATTTTCCCAAGTTTGGGAAGACACAAGAAACAGGCGAATTTGATAGGAAAATTTGCCTATTTGTCAACAGGTTCGCCCAAACTTTGATAGAATTGCCCAAAATCTGACAAGTTCACCTCTCAGGGAAACAAGATTGCCTAAACTTTAGGAAAATAGGTAGACTTGACTTGCAAACTCGCTTAACGGGGGGACAAACTTTCCCATTTCTTGAATGGTACGGATGGTGAACAAATTCGCGTAAAAATAGGATCGCCTATTCGACAAACGGATTCGCCTAAATCTTGACTCGGATGGATGGAGACTTAGACAGAGGAAAAATAGCCCTTGCAGGGAGAAAATTTTCCCAAGGATGTGAAAAATTTGCCTATCCTGAGACAATGGGCGAATTTGACAAATAGGAGGATGGACAAACTGACATGGACTAACAACAGGTTCACCCCTAAAGAGGGAAAATTCACCTATCTATTGAAAACAAACAAATTTGACAGGGGATGACTAATAGGATGACTTGAACTAGAGACGAGATCACCCCCGTGGATAGTAGGTTCACCCCTAAGAGATAAAAAATTGGTTTGTTTTATGGAAAATAGGTGAATTCAACAAAAAATGACTGACGGACTCGCCTAAAGGCTGGATAGACTCGCATGTTCTAGAGGACGGGCAAAAATAGGGTCGCCCAAATAGTGACCCCCAAGAAAATTTTCCTCTAACAAAGATGAATTCACCCAAACAGATGACCTAGACTGGACTGGATACGGAATCGCCCTCTTAAAGGGGAAAATCGCCTATCTACAATGCAAATTTGCCTCTGTAAGGGGAAAATTCACCTCTATAGGTAGGGGCTGACTATGGAAAAGGACAAGTACAACAAATAGCAGACAAAAGGCTAGGCTAACTCAACTAAAAATAAAATAACTGGTATCACACAATGAAGACACGCCAAACAACACAAACCTAGAATTAGTGATATGGGTTTACAAACTTGATGTAGGCCCACCACCTTGAGTGGACAACCCAAGGTTAATACTCTGTGATACTAGGGTGGTTCTCTAGATCACCCTTTCTCGTGAAGGAAAATAGCTAGCATTCTAGTGGCACAGGGTCATCAACAGACACCACAGGCTCACCTTCACACTCTCTCTTGAGGACTATCGTAGTCCACCATGAGGATTTCTATCTCAACCCAAGGGAGTACATGGTGAGTAACTTCGGGGTACGGCATGCATCCCTTGCACTACACCAAGCCGCGGCTAAAACACGGGTCTCTATCTAGGCTGAACAGGGCTATCTCGTGAGTCCCTGATATACGTACGGTATGTGGGACACAACCATGAACACCAATCTATGACGAGTGTGATTTGAGAGCCCCAATGAGGTACTAGAAACTCAAACCAACTGTGCACATCTTATCTAGATATCACCCTAGCTTTAATGCTTTGCTAAACATGATGTGACTAGATTGAGGTACAACTTTAGCTCTCCCCCCTTTATATACCTCATTGGTAACACATGGTTGGGATCGTCCCCCAAGTGATGAAATCCTAGGAAAGTCCCGCTAAGGGAAGAAGATACTAAACATTTTTGGCTAGTCCCCAAGCTCACACACAGCGCAAAGGGAGAGCTTAGACGCACTAGCACCTCCTAGGTAGACTCATTTGGACTAGAGTAAACTATGAGTTCTTGTCACCCAGGATCACCAAATGGTGCAAGGGGATTGGATACGTCAACAATTCACCCTCAAACACAGCAAACAAGTTAATTAACCCTCTAATTAAAACTGTGTGCCTAGCTAGTATGGAAATAAGAAAAAAATAGACTAACTAAAAGGTTGTGGAACGATCGTTCTGCAAAAAATACGTTAGTAGTTTGCAACCACTAGTCTTGGATGGACGATGACAAGCTGCACAAATCGTTATAAAAAACCAGGGACACTCACAAACAGATGAGTTAGCAGATTAGTACCCAAAACCAAAATCGAATGGAAGCTAAAACCTAGAAATTCAAGTCTCGGATTTACCTCATATTTGCTTCTGTGACGAAAAATTGCCCTTTCTTATGAGAAAATTTTCCCCTGTCAAGAACAAATTCACCTGTTCTATTGAGCAAATTTGGTTGTCCTGTACGGATGGGCGAATTTGCTTGACTTTGCAACTTCACCCCAAAAGTCATATTCACCCTTGTGACCTAAGCAACTCCGCCTCAAAAGGAAGATTCACCCCTGAAGAGATCAAATTTGCCTGAAATGGCAAGTTCGCCCCTTTTCACAAAAAGGGCAAATTTGCTTATTTGCAACTTTTCCTCTATATCAGGCAGATTCACCTCTACTATCATTTTTTCTTGTTCTTGGATGCAGATTCGCCTCTGTAAGGTGCAAATTCACCCGTTGGGGTGGATTCCCCCTTGTGTGTAAACCTGAACCTGCAAAACTTAAACAACAACAAATGTAAAATGATAGAACTATGACGTGGGTCCCACCCAGCATGCCAAAAATATGTGCAAGTGAGATCTCCTAGTCTAGAATTCAAAACAAAACAAAATTCAAGCAAGGGAAAACATAAACAACACCTCAACGATTAGCCTAGTTGAACTTGAACAAAAACCAAACAAAGAGAGTGAGTCACCTGGTCTAAGTTGATTGGTTGGTTGGCCCTATTGATTTGTTTGATTGTGTGCTCCTTATGATGGAAAATAGCATGAAACCTAATGCAAAACGATGTGTACGAGATGAGGAATGCAATGGTGTAAGTGGGTATTTGGATAGATGCAAGATGAAGATGCAAAATGGAGCTCAAAGTTGCAGCAATGGTGGATGCTTGTGTGTGTGCTTGAAGGCTTGAGTGAATGTGTGATTGTTGCAAATGACGGAAAAATCCTCTAATTTTAGGGGAAATGCCTCTAAGAAATGGAGGGCTGAGATTTAGCCACCATGCACAAGATCAAGGTCTAGGGTGAGTTGAGGACTCACAAGCCCTCACATCTTGCCAAGTGTCAAGTGAGGTGTCAAGGGGAAGGTGAGGTGGAGGTACTTTAAGGTACCTTGGGATTGGGACAAGATCTCCTCATAAAGGAGGTCCTTGTCCCCATGTGGGAGATGTGACACATGATTAATTTAAAATTCCTCAAATATCCTCATGGGGAAGAGGAGAGGAATTAAAAATTACTAAAATACATGGGGAGAATAAATGTGAATTTTTAATTCACATGGGGGAATGGGTTGCCTTGTCCAAATGGAGAAAGCAATTAATGAAAGTTGACTTGGGGGTATTCCATAAATGATATAAGGATTTGGTTGACCTAATCATGCAATTAAGGTTGTGCAAATAGGTGATTAGGCTAATTAATGAAGGATTAAGGCAAGTGGAGAGAAATGGAGGATGTGACATTAATCCTAATTAAGGGTGTCCACATCCTAATCATGGATTGATTAAATTAATCCAGATTAAAGGAAAATTATGGAAGATGGGACAAGGAGAGAGAAAAAGGTGAATTTAAAATTTATTTAAATTCAAAAGGCCAAATGACTAAATTAAATAAATTAAAGCATTTATTTAATTTAGAGAAGGGGACAAAAGATAAAGTATTTAATTATTTAATTAAATACTTTAGGAACATTAGAGAGAGGGGAAATATTAATTAAATCAACTATTTAATTAATTTCAATGGGGGATGCGGGATAGACGAATAAAGGGGATGAATTTGACCATATGGGGGTGGTCAAATTCAGATGTCTGCAACAACATTTTTAGGATCCAACTAAAAAAGTAGTGTTGCTGGAATACTCAACCTATATTCATATATGATCCACTTCTATGATGTTGAAAAGACAAAGAACTTTCTTATGTTTGATTGCTCTCTATTTCAAAAAAAATTATATTGGAAGTTGCAACAACATCCTAAAAAGATTCTTTGTGCTATTTGCAAGTTCCTTCAAGGCAAGAACAACTAAGAACACACCATCTTATTGCTCTATAAATTTAGTTGTAATGGAATAAATAGATGGTTCTTTTTGTTAGTTGAATTCTATATGTTTCTCAATTTAATTTGTTCAATGTTGTTGAGAAAATCTTCGTATACCAGGCTTCATTTCAAAAGTTGTGTTTGATTACTTATTACATGAATTAAAAATTTCCTTTATGTATTAGCAGGGTACGTTCAAAATGTTGAAAGTTTCATCTATGGTTATCCAAGCTTTATCTAAGATTCCTCTCAAAATCTTGTCAACAAGAAAATTCACAGTCATATGAATAAGAGGATCATTGTTAATGAATAATGGAGCAATGACTTGAGTGTTTGACAATCTCATGGCTTGGGATGGTTTCCAAGGTTCCAAGGGCATAGTGGAAGCTATCTATGATGGGTTACATACTAATGACCTATGAAGGGTTTGCATATTTGATAATAGTCATGGGTAAGGTTGTACCATTCATGACAAGGTTGTTGATAGTACCATCAAGGGTTCAATATTGTAATGGGGCAGTGGTTAGGAGGAATTGCAACCATAATATATGAAGACTTGTCTTCATTTAAACCCTAGAAAGTGTAGTGACTATTGCATATTGTCTCCAAATGATAATCACCTATATGATGATGAATGATGATTCAAATAACCATATATTTTGACAAAAAATTCCAAAGGGCAAAAGGATTATTTTTACACAGTCATCAATTGTAGCAAATGCAGCCATAGATAAACATTGTCAAGCATATTGTTTGAGAGGCAGTTAGTATCTTGTCAAGAGGTGGTCAAATAGATTTGACAGTGCCAAACACAAGTTCAAGTGTGCCCTTATGCTTGGAGGTAGAATTTCATCATTTTGAATGCATAAATAGGAGCAGTTCTATGTTGAAGGTATAATGCTTTGATAACCTTGTTTCATGGATTTGTCTTGGTGAATCAAGAGATTGGTTGTAAATAGCACTGGCAGACAGTTTATGGTTGATGTTGAAGATAGTTTCAGTCCTTATTCAAAACCTTGTAACAGGATGATCATTGAGGTTGTTGGAAGGCATGTCAAGTGGTAGTCTGCAAGTCTATGAGTAATGATATCAGGTGCATAATTGAAAAGGATAGTCAAATCCATGGAAAATCATAGTTCAATCTTGCATGGTTCATACTTTTAATCTTAGCCTTATGTGGCATATTTTTGTGCTAAATGGACAAAGACATAGGCTTTGTGTGTGTAAAAGTGTTATGTTTCCTTTTATGGGTTTGTGTTTTTATCTAGATCATGACAGTAAGGCACCTTTAATGAATGCATGGCAAGTGTTATTTGTTATCAGATGGTATAGGTTTTTTATGCAAATGTGGATAGGGTTTTAAATCAATGGAAATCATGTGATGGATAACCTATACACTGCATATTAGAAATTTTGGTGTGCCAATGGTCCTTGAGTTAACAAGTGGATGTTTTATTATTTTGGCTCATTTAAATATGAAGCATTTAATATTTGTATGGATTAGAAGCTAAAGGTTTCTTCTTTTGTGTATGCTTTAATATTAGAGTGCATATGAATATAAGATGCTATTTTCAAAGAGTGACAGTATACAAAAAGAGGAAACTGTGACAATACATTTAGGCACTTCTATGTGCAAAGACTTGGAGATAGCAGAATACATGGATGAATAGGTAGCCAGAGTGGTTATCGTGAAACATAATGCAAACATAATCTTATGCATAGGGAGGTAGAGGTATTAAATGCAAGAAATATGGTGTCAAGCTCCCTATTGAAAATGCAACATAGTGAAAAGGGTAATGAATACACTACCAAAGAGGACAGTGAGCTAGGGAAGATTTAGGACATCCTTGCAATAACAATGGATTTTACATCTTGAGGGACAATATGAATAAAATAAAATGCTCTTACATTGAATGTAGCTTCATTTCATGGGATAGTTTACAAAGAAGAGCAATCCTATTCAAGAGTATTCATTTTAACAAGTGACAACAATTTAAAGTGACTATGCTAAGAGAATGTAATTGCTGGCTATGAATATACACTTCAAACAGCTGAGAGGGAGATGTAGAAGCTAATTATTAGTGACAATAAAGAGCACATAAATAGCAGGGTTGTAAAGACAATGATCAAGGAGGACAGTCTCAAGTGCAATTTTTGCATAGGTGGTAGTCAAGTCGCAAATGCACAATATTTTCTTAGTAATTGTGTTTTGTTTCTTGGATTTTCATCTATTTTGTTGGACCTTGAGAGGAATGTTGGATGTGCCTAGTGTGTTCCTTGTTTCACTTGATAGTTTGCAATCTTAAAGGTTTTGAGATAGTGACTTCTTGCTATGTATTAGTCTCATTATGGGATTTTTGAACTGAGGTATACATTGGAGGTTTCAAACGCTTTCAAGGTAAAGTTTACAATGTATAAAGATGGCAACAAATAGCAAGGCAGTGAAATCCAAACCCTGCATAGTCAAGATTGCAATTAAGGCTTCATTGAGGTTTAAACCATGGTGACATAGGGTTTTGAGGGAAGTAGTTTTGACTGTGAATTGCAGAAGGCAAAATATGGACTTGTTATGATATGTTGTCAAAGATTACAAGATGTTTGTAGCAGATTACAAGGAATTGCAACCTTCTTATGTAACAACTCTTTTCAAATTAATAAAGACAATAGTATTCCTTTTTCAAGACTTTTGTTTCTCTTTGCAACTAGTGATATGATCTTTAATAAACAATGTATCAATATACTACCAAATTGATCAAAATGATGATTAAAATGATGAACAAAGACTACCAAATAAACTACCAAATTGAACAAAAAACAATTAAATAAACTACCAAATTGATCAAAATGATGATTAAAATTAATGACTAAATAAACTACCAATGGAAGGAAATCAGTGAATAAAAATGACTAAATAAGTGACCAGTTAACAACAATCAATGATTAAATTAACGACTAAATAAATTAGTGAATAAAAGTGACTAAATAAGTGACCAGTTTACAACAATCAATGACTAAATTAACGACTAAATATACTACCAAATTGATCAATCAAAACAACCAATAAATGACTAAAAATGGTTTAGTCATCAATTTGTTGCATTATAAATGACTGGAAATAAACTACTAATGGTCACATGACCATGTTTAGTCAATTATAAGCAGTTTTTAGTAGTTTTTTCAGTCATATATTGTTGTTTTTGTACTAGTGATAGGAGCACTTCTTTTTTCACAATTTTGTTAAGGATAGAAGGAAGGTAATCTTATTTCCTCTCTTATATCCTCCAAGGGGTATCAACTTTCTTCCTTTGGTGAGATTTCTAAGGAGATTGTTTGGTTCTTTTCCTCCTATTCACTAAGGACTCCCCTCTTTCCAATGAAGAAGAAGCTCTAATTTTGGATTGTATCCCTTCGTTGGTTTCTATCCAAATGAATGATGCTTTGATTAAGCCTGTTGCCATGAATGACTAGAGGATATAGTGTTTCTGAAGAAGAAGGGGAAAGCCAAAAGGCTTGATGGGTTTCTAGTTGAGTTCTTCTAGGAGTTTTGGGAAGTTGTCAAGCCTAATCTTCTTGAGGTTGTTTATGAATCTCAAAGGAACAAGCAAATGTTAAGAGCCATGAATGCCACTTTTCTTGCTCTTATTCTAAAAAGGAAGAAGATAATTCTTTGGATCTTTTTAGACCAATCACCTTGTGCAATGTTGTGTACAAAACTATTACTAAGTTGATTGTTGAACATCTCAAGCCATGGTTGGGCAAGTTAATTTTTGATGAATAGGGTGGCTTTGTGGCTGGTAAACAGATTCTAGATGGGATTTTTATTGCAGTCAAAGCTGCCCATTCCATGGCCTCCTCCAAGGAAAAGGCTATGTTCATCAACCTAGACATGGATAAAGCTTATGATAAAGTTAAATGAGATTTTATTTCTAAGGTTTTGAGGGCTTTTGGGTTTGGTGGTGCTTAGATTGAGTGGGTTATGAGTTGTGTCACCTCCTCTTCCTTTTATGTGCTAATCAATGGTGAGCCATCTGAGCTTTTGGAGCATCTAGGGGCCTTTGGCAAGGTGACCCCTTGTCCCCCTACTTATTTATTTAATGGATGAAGGATTAGGGAGGTTTATTAAAACTCATGTGGATCTTGGGCTTATTTAGGGTTGGAGTTGGGGTAATAATTTTCCCCCCAGTCCCATCTTCAGTTTGTGGATGGCATTGCCCTAATAGGTGTTGCCAAATTTGAAGAGACACTTAACTTGAGACAATATCTTTATATTTATTTGGCTACTTCAGGACAAAGTATCAATGAGGGTAACTCCATCTTTTTCTTTAATACTTCAAAGCTTATTTAGAGGAGAATATCTAGAATTCTCAGATTCTAGATTGCTCACTTCCCTTTGTCTATCTTGGTATTCCCTTGTCCATGTGTTCACTCCCTAGAAATTTTTGGCGGGATGTTATTAATAAGTTTCACAAGGTTAGTCATTGGACTTGCAGGTGGCTCTCTACTGTGGATAGAGTGACCCTTTTGAAGTTGGTGGTTCAGGCATTCCCTTTGTACAGGTGCTTTGTGCTTTCTATTCCCTTCAATTCTATTAAATAATTTGAGAGTCTCCCAACAATTCTTATGCTCTAATAACCTCCTCTTGAGGAAGTGGAGCTTAGTTAAGTGGGATATTATTTGTAGGTTGAAGCAGGAAGGTGAGCTTGGGTTGCAATGGGATAATATGGATGGGTAGGCCTTGGTGGAAAAGTTGTATTGGTGGTGGTGTTCTCATCAACATCAGAATTGGGATATGATCCTCACTTCAAAATATGTGAGGGGAGTGAAGAGTGTTGATGTGCCCATATTTAGCCTCCTAAGGAAGGGTTCTATGATTTGGGGTACCCTTAAAAGGGGATCCAAGCTAGTTAAGAAAGGGTTATTTTGGATTTGTAATAGAGGTTTAGAGGCTCTTTTTTGGTTTGACTCATGTGATGGTCATCCCCCCATCATGTCTACACACCCACATTTGCAAACTTTATGTAGGATTTTTCATGATGCCTATTCATGTAACATGGTTGATTTCAAGACCTCTCAAGTTCTTGATCAGGTAACTCTGTATAGGTGGAAAGACCCACATGAGTGGCCTTCTAAAGTTTTGATGGAGGAGCATCAAGATTTGGGTAATACTCTGGCTAGAAGGATTTACAATTCACTTCTAGAGAGGGATGTTCTCGCTTGGGGCCATGACCTGAAAGGAAAATTCTCAATTGCCTCTAGATATTAGGATTTGGACAAGCATATTTACGGGAGTACAAGGTTCCCTTGGTAGAAACAGGTTTAGAATAGGTTCTCTTGGCCTAAGTACATTTTCTTCTCTTGGTTGGTGGTGCAAAATAAATGCCTCACTTGGGAGAATTTATGGAAGAGAGAATTTTAGGGTTCTTCTTTGTGTGTTATGTGTAACAAAAATGAAGAGTGTGATGTGTACTTATTTTTATAATTTCCCTTTGCTAGAATGATTTGGTATTCCTGGTGGGGTGTCTAGAACTAGCCATGCAACCATGTCTCTTCTTTGGTTGATTTATGGGATGGTCCAGGGAATCCTCTAGCATGACCTCTTTCCGTCAAATTGCTTGGAAAATTAGTCCAAGTTTGATTATCTAGAATATCTGGTTGGAATGAAATTGTAAGATTTTTTAGGATAAGAAGATTCATATGTGACAGCTATGGTTGAGGATTTTGGGTGTTCTTTAGGAGACTTTAGCGACTAAGGTGATTTGTATATCCTTGTGGACCCAAGTGATATGGGTGTATCCCAGGATTTGGGGCTTTCTAAGTGTGAAAGGAGTACCCCTCAGCCTAGGCCAGGGTGGTATGCCAAAGGGAAAATCCAGAGAGGTGGTTTTTGGTAGCCCCTCCTCATGGGGTGTTGAAAATCAACACTAATGGGTCTTCCAGAGGCAACCTTGGGCATGCTGGCATCAATGGTATTGGAAGAGATAGTTAGGGGTGGTTGTGTTCTTCTTTTTGGTGTATAAAGGTCAACAAACCAACAACTTTATGGAGGCTTTGTCAATTATTTTGGCTTTGAAATGTGTGTGTGTTCTTAGTTGGAGAAAGATAATCTATGAATTGAACTCACAAATTGTGGTTGATATGATGAATAAGTGTTAGGTGGATGGTGTGTCTTGGAAACTAGCCTTGGTGGTCAAGCGGATCATCTCTCTAGGTGGGGTTTTGGACTCTGTCACCTTTTGCCATATTCCTCGAGAATGGAATAAGGTGGCTGACAGCTTGGCTAAATGGGCATCTGAGCAGATGGGAACTTGGAATGTGGAAGAGTGGGGAAGCCTTTCAATGGACCTTTCCTAGTTGCTGGAGGATCTTGTTATGGAAGATATGAGATGTTTTTGGGGGTTTCTTGATGGCTCTATTTTTTTCCTTTGACCCTTGGGGGTTCTGATGTGCTCTTGTGTCTTGTACTGATTTTCTGGATCAATAAATTTTTTACACCTCTTTTTATTATTAAAAAAACTATTCCTATATTTATCCTAATCCTTTAATTAAATAAACATTTACTATTTATTTAAATATTTCCCATCATGATCCCATTAATTAATTAAATACTTTATTTATTTAACTAATTACCCTTTATCCTTTATCCTTGTCCATATAATTTTATCCCTCCATCTTGTTCACATGGATCATAATCTAAATTTATCCTCATGTGGCAAATGTCCTCTTCACATGTCTAACTAACTCCTTGTCTAGATTCCTTGAACTTAGACACATATCCAAAAGTCAAACTGTCTTTTCATTTTTTCCGCTCATCTCATTTAACCTTTTAATCCTAGTCATTTCCATAAGGATTTTTTTTGTTATCTCAATCCCTACTTGTCACATGATTGCATCTTTGATCAAAACCCTAATCCTCTTTCAATATTAACCATCCTTCATCAATCATTTCTAGCCATTGATTTTGCCTCTTCAAGGCTCTATATCTAAGGGCTCTCATCCTTCATCAAGGCTCCTACTCCTATTTATCTTGGTCTCTTACATCTCTTATGATCTAGAATCTATTATCATACCTACATGCTAACATTTTGATCATATCAAGTCTATCAAGCTTATCATTATCATATCAAACCATATCAAGGTTATGCTAGAGCATTGAGCAATCCACATATCAACATCAAGGAGAAAATCAAATGGAATAAGAGTGCACTCAATTTCTGCTCATCAAGGAGAGAAGCATAGATTCTAGGTGAAGGTATTGTGATTTTTGTATTTCTTTTATCTTCTTTTTTTTCCTTCAATATTTTCCCACCTCTTCAAAAGATTTACATCTTGAATAGTTAGATGTAAAGATAACTTTTCTCTATGGGGATTTAGAGGAAGATATTTATATGTAGTAACCACATTGGTATGAGGTCAAAGAGAAGGAGAACCTAGTATTTAGGTTGAATAAGAGTTTGTATTGCCTAAAGCAAGCTCCTAGGTAGTTGTATTTGAAATTTGACAGGTTTATGAGTTATATTAGATGTCATTCCAAATAATGTGTTTATTATAAGAGATTAGAGAATTGTAGCTATATTATCTTGCTATTGTATGTAGATGACATGCTTGTTGCATGGTCTAACATGAATGGCATTGATATTCTCAAAGGATGGAATAAATGAAGGATTGATTGTTTCTCTATGGATGTATCCCATATTAGGTGAACTATATCTATTTTTATCTTTGTGTTTTATATTTTATTTTTGCATTCATTTTATTATATATCACTTTGTGATCCTATTCTTAACAATTGGCTCATACAAGGGTTTTAGAAGCTCTAACTCTTGAGAAGTTGAAGATTAAATTTTCTCTTCTTACACAAAATGAATTGTTGGATAAGGAATATTAAATACAACTTTATCTACTATAAGAATTAGGTGTGTCATTCACCTCACAAGTCATAAGTCTTGTAATTATAATTGATGAAACACACACTTTACTAAGAGGGGGGTGAATCAGTATAGATGAAAAATCTACTTCTCAACTTAAGAAAACATAACAATATTACTTCAAACTTTAATTATCCATAGCAATACCAAATATGCAAGATCTATCAATTAAGAACACACATAAGAGACACACAATTTTACATGGAAACCCTTACCAAAGAAAACTATGACAAAATATTACTTATTTGAATCCTCTTATAAAATTTGTAGGCACCAACCCACTAGAGGCTCAAATCCCAACCAGTGAGCACCAACTCAGCAAGAGACACCATTCTCTTCTAATGAGAGGTGCCAACCTCTTCAAAGTCTGCTACAAAACTTCACTTATTTTTGCTCCAATTTTGCCTTAATCTTTGCTCCGATTTTCCTTATATATTTTATTAAGTTCACCTTATATCTTTACTCCAAAATGATGCAATTTTTTTATCCAAATTCAACTCCAAATCAAGCACAATGTCTACTATAAATCTTCTTAAAGGTTTGCTCTAAATCAAACATAATGTATGTTATAAATCTGCCTTAAAGGTTTGCTCTAAATCAAACACAATGTCTGCTATAAATCTACCTTAAAGGTCTGCTCCAAGTCAGGCACAATATCTACTATAAATCTACCTTAAAGGTCTACTCCAATCAGACATAATGTCTGCTATAAATTTTCCTTAAAGGTTAGCTCCAAATCAGGCACAATGTCTGCCATAAATCTGCCTCAAAGGTTTGCTCCAAATTAGGCACAATATTTTCTATAAAACTGCTCCTTTTCTTCTTAAATATGCTCTTCTTCTCCTAATTTATGCTCTTAAAGGGAATGATTTTGTATCGAATAAATTTCTTTCTAACCTCCAAAATAACTTGTATTTATATCCAAATCATGCACTATTAAAAGTAGGTTGACCAAGATTTGACATAAAATTCATTTTAAATATTTAAATTCACCTTTCAAATTAGGTCGGCCACCTTTGGTAAAAAAAAATTAATTTCTACCTTTTGAATCTAGCGTTGCCATAAGTAGATGGAGGTCAATCATAAATAGATTAAATCAAAATCTTATTATTCCTTGTCTTTAATCAACATAATTTTCATCACAAAAGTCTTCTTTTGACATCAATGATAATATTTTCAACAGTAATTAATTACAAAAATGATAAAAACTATCTAGTCTCCAAAGATAATAGAATGGGTCCAATTTGGATGCCTATCTAAGGGAGATGATTATTTTACTATTTATTTATTCTCTAGGATACTTGGGATGTTGTGTGAAAAGACATTTAATAGGGAGACTACAAAGTATTGGTCAAGATTGCAAGCTATAAGAAGAGCTTCCATATTTGGTGCAATGACAAGGCAATCAATACCCTCATAGATTTCCCAACATTGGGATCACGGTCAATCTGATTGTTATGACCAAATCTATGAAATATGTGAAGTGTAAGGGGTGTGTACAAGGTGTAAGAGGAGTTACATAATTTTTGAGATGCTTGATCGTGACCATGGGAGTGTTGTATTTTTGCCATATATTATGGTTTTGACTCATGTTTTGGATGCCACTTGATGGTTTCTTATTTTTTATTTCCTATATTGGAGGTATGGGATAATGCATTATATGTTTCTTTGTAAGTACTCCTTTGCAACTAGTCTATTGTTAGAGGGACATGGATTTTATAATTATATTTCATCTTTTGATATTATAATATTAGATTGGTCCCCTTTGGGGTGGAGATTTTCTCACAAGGGATTCTCTATATATAGTAGTGTAGTGATTTGCATTTTACAAGCTTTTAGATTTTTTATATTGCTTCTCAATTATTTCATTGATATGAGTTTACTGACTTAATCACATTATAATCAAATTAAGTTCTATATTTTTCATTATTTCTATTATGATGTTTACCCTATATTTTTTAACATCAACCTCATCTATTGGGAAATCCATAAATGGATTCCTCATAATTTTGTAGCTTTATCAAATTTTCAATTCATTTTTGTATAATTTGATGTCGTAGTTCAATATTTTACCATCAAAAAGCCTTGTTACTAATTTTTCTATTCTTTTTTGGAAGCACTTCTCATATATTTCTAAGTCCAAAATAATTTCTACACCTAAAATCCAATCTCTCATAATCAAGATTCTACTTCCAAATGTGATCACTTACTTTTAGCCAAATATCAATTGGAAGACCTTAGGATAAATACACTTCTACCAAAATATGTGAATAATTTGAACGAGAAAGCCCCAAATTTTTTACAACAAAGAAAAGAAAAAACTTACCTAGGTCATTACCAATGCTTTACAATTAAGTCTCTAGCCATAAATGCAAAGAAAGATAGATAACCCCACCCAACATAGTAAACCTGATATTTTTTATAGTAATGGATTAAAATCCAAAAAACCATGATTTGGCAATTCCCTGAGCTCTATAGCCCTTAGTAAGAACATATTCTATATTTTCCTTTGGTTCAAATGAAATGATGAAAATCTTTGAGTATAAAGAAGAACCACCATATAATCTTCAAGAAAGGGTTTCCATGTATTTGACACCCATGAGTGCAACTCTAGTAATTTGGGCCATAGATTGTTAAACATACAAATTAGACCTATCTCTTTGTAATTATTTACTTCCTAAACCACAACACTTCTCAATTCTAGAATTGGAATCTTCATAGATTTTTCAACTAGCCACCTTACAAAACCCTTTCACTCAAGAAAGGAGAGCATATATTCTTTTATGAATCTCATAGCATGTCAAGTCTCTTTCCCCAAAGCAATAAAATCCTTTGGTAACCCCTTATCATAATATGTAGTGACTTTCATAAACATGCACTAACTATTGGTAGGTGGTGCAAGTACCAACACATTTGTAGATCCAATAATCCTAGTGAGAAAATTATTTTCTCTCTACCTTAAACACCATATCCATTCACAATAGGTTTAAAGGAAAAGAGAGTGACACTAACTAAGTTCAAATTTATAGTATCTTTTTCATTTGCAACCATGTCCTTTTATTCATTTGAAAATATCAATATATTAAACATGTGGAATGAAGAGTTTAGGGTGTTTCCCTATAGATCATTGAAGATGAAAAATTGGAGTCTACTAATTGTAATAGTCTTGATGAATCTTCTTTGAATAGTTAATATGATTTTATAAAATCTAAGATTATTCAAAAAGGAAATAACAATGACATAGTTTACACTAGGAAAATATTTCAAAGAAAAACTAGCAAGCAATAACATTGTTTATACTTCATTCATAGTAAAACATTTACAATACAATAGAAATAAAGTTTGTGTCATTTGAAATATATTTAGTGTGTATAAGCTTCATGTAGCAACCTAACTACCAACTTATTGGAGTAATCCTGACAATAATTACCTACTCCAAATGTAATCATACAATCTCCAACCCAACATTAGATTTATAGATACAATCTAATATTCAACTATGCAACTTAAGTGCCCAAATTCATGTAATGAATTATGATGAAACAAACAAACCTCCCAAGAATTATATATTTTGAAAGAAAAAGTTGCAATGCAAGCATTCTCAATTCCCTAAAACAAAGAATTAACTTCTTGGATTTCTAGCAATTACCTAGATAAGTGCACCCAAATTTAGCTAATCTAAGTGTGTGTTATAATTTCGATAAGACTTGCAAGGTGTACAAAAAAATTGGGGGTTTTTATCTTCAATTTTCACATGCACATTGGTCACACAAATATAAATTATTTCAAGTATATGGATATGATTTTCTAATTTTATTTTTGGTTTTCTAAAATTCTAAATATTGTGCTCATTATTTCTATTTGATTTATCATGCTTATGCTTACTTTCCATATAACCCCCCTCCCACCACTCTTTCTCTACTTGATTTGTATGTGTACCTTAAGTGTCATACACAAAATCAAGAGGGAGGGAATATTATTACCAATCACTTTCAAGTTTATGTGTAGTCCAAAAGTTGACTTTGGATCATGGTTTTAGTTATTATACTTTTAATTGTGTTTGGATTCTATTTTTTACTAAAAGATACACTTCCCCTTATACAGTTTCATATACACACCAAAGTTGAGGAAAAATATAATGGTGAAAAGTGCATACTTTACACTTTTACCATTTTTTTATGCCACTCTATGTGGATATCCAAAATACTTGGTTTGGGTGCACAATTTTAATTAATTTAGCATCCCATTTAAAATGAACTCCCAAATTAAATGTAACAAATAAAACCTAACCCCTCCTTAGAAATTTATCAATTCTTAGTTTATTAATTCTTATACTTGGGTGGAATTTATGGGTGCAAAAATGATCTAGGTCAACTCCATGATATATTTGACATTCATGTTTTAAAATTTAAATTTTGAGAAGGAAAACGTGGTAATGGGAGAATGAAGTGAAGGGTTCTGATAAGCGGGTGATGCCTCAAGGTTGGCAGTTGTAGGGATTTCCATCGAAGTGATGGTGGGGAGGCTCAACCCTCCCCCACGCAAGTTTTCTCTCCTCCTTATGCCTATTAAATGTGCTCTTTGTTCTTTCCCTCCAAGTGGACTACTATTTTGTGTGTTTTTGTGTGTTGGTTACCTTATGCTCTTGGCCCTAAAACACCTTCTTACAAGTGCTTTCTTTAATGGAGGGGGGTACAGACCCCCCAGCCATTTGAAATTAACCCAAATAAAATGAATGAAGTTACCACTGCCTTTAAATCCTTTAGAGACGTTGTGGTCAAGGAAGCCTCTCCTTGCCCTATAGATGCCAAGTTATTCATCTTTCCAAGTGAATGCAAGGAGGTTAGCAAGGCCAATGGAGGAAAGGAAGGTAAGTATTCTCCTGGTTACCCAGATTTTGCAATCATTTCCCCAAATTATGATATGAACAATACAATTTATAGGGAAAGGAGTAGACTCTTTGGCACTTCTATTTTTATGGCTATTGTTGATGCTGGTAATGTGTCGTCCAAGAAGTTTTTGGATAATTGGTTTAACAATGTTTGGGTTAAAAATATGAATGTGCAAATTTCTCTGTGTAGAATGATTCAACGTGGATTGTTCTTAGCTTTTTTCAAGAACCATGAAATGCAAGAAAATTTGTAAAAAAATCCTAGTGGAGCATAAGGAAATGCATCTTTAGGGTCATTCCTTGGTCCCATGGGGAAAATAGGGATGAAATCCTCACATTATTATGCCTTAGATGGCTTCTCATGAAAGAGATCCCCCAGGATCTATGGTCGTTTATCCTACAAATGCTTGCTCCCTTCAGGAGAGTTATGAGAATTGATAAGCCAAAAAATTCTCTACCTGATATGAATGCTCGTGTCCTTATTTCACTCAACCTAGGTGTAGAACTACTAGGTAAGTTGGGCATCTTAATAGATGGCTCGTTGTAGTTCTGCCCGTTCAAAATCCTAGGTGGTTTAAACTCCTGCTACCTTTGCAAGAGAGAAGGGCGTATTTGCAAACACTGACCTATCATCAAAAGAAATGCAAAGAAAAACCATTTTGTTCATGGTGAAGGGACTACTAATTAGGATTCTCCTTCCCAAGTTTAGGTTTTGTCATCTGGCTTGACCCCTAGTGTAGGCCTTGATAAAGATATCCTCATTGTTTCCTTTAGGGATTCTTCTGTTGAATGCCCCTCTCGTTCCTCTCCTCTGTCGATCCCCCTGCTAGCCATTCCTTCTACCAAAGTTCTCCCCTCCACTCCTCTTGACCCCACGACGTCCACTCCCTAACTTCCTTCTGCTCTGAAAACTCTTTTTCTCCCCTCTAAGCCAAGGTGTCCTCCCTTCCCATTGATTCTATTGTCTCCTCTTCTACTCTCGTTGTTGATGGTTTTCCCTACACTCTAGTTAGTTCGTGTGTTGTCGCTAATTCCCACTTCTCTCAAGCAAGCTTAACGCTGAACAAATTGTGATGAACAAGGTCAGGAAGAATATATAAACTAATAAAAATAAAGACAAGATGCTAAAAAACCTAAAATTGAAACCTCTTATTATGAGGTAAAGGATAATGGCATGTTTAATAAGGATTTCTTTGAAAAAGTTAATCATAACGAGACTATTAATAGAACTGGTTCTAATGTCAAAGATATTATCTCAAATTTTGAAGGAAAGAATTAAAATCCTATGAATCTACAAGTTAATGCCACTCGTTTGGGTTTCGTTCTTGGCTGAGAGCAAGGGAATGAAGAAGTTGAGAACCACAGTCCCACCCAAATCGATGACACTATGTTGCATGCTCAATCTAATGTGTCTTCTTGCATACCTAGTAAAATCCTCAATACTAAAGACGCTCCCTCTCTTATAAATTCTAACAATAGTTATAAGGTAGGATCTGAAGATGTTAGGGGTTTGGAGGACCTATCCCCACCAGAGGCTACAAAAATTTCTTTTGAATGTGGTGATATGCTTCCTCAACCTCTAAAAGAGAGCATGGAGTCCCTAACCAAAATGATCAAAAATTGGTCTATTGACAAGAACTAGAACTCTAAATGGATTAATAACATATTTAATCCCCCCACTAACCCTATTAACCCTTGTAGGAGGCTTGGAAATAAGATCCCCACTGAAGGGCTAATGGATTCCCAAGAGGTCAGTGGCATATCTCCTAGCACAAATGACAATAAGGATTCAGCTAGGTCCCATAGCATCCAATGACTACAACCAAAAATGAGCTTGATGCTACTCTTGGGGATGAGCAGGAGACTGCTCTGCATCCTCACAGTGAGCCTAAGAAATGGGGAAGGAAAAATAAGTTGATCTCAGTCAGAAAAAGCAACATTAGTATAAGCAAAGATAAAAGAAAGAAAATAAGCACCGTTCTGCCAACTGTAGAGTCTAAACTAATGTATTGTAAACATGGTAGAACCTACACAATTCAGAGGTATATATTGTTGAACATTCCATTCAACATTTCAAAGACTACATTAAAATATTAACCCAAGGTTTGTAAACTATTGATGTTGCTACACTGTATGTGCCTTTAGAGACTCAAGGTTACTTAAGTTATCCTATTCAAGATTTTCTACTTGTTGAAAACTCATAGAATTGCAAAATAGTAAAAGAAACAAACTAGCGCTAATGGTTAAGGGTGCCTACAACTTAACCTATAACTGAAATGCTACTAATAAAGTATTACTATATCAACTCAAAACTGATCAAAACTAACAACTCAACTAATTCTAACCTCTGGAGTACTACTGGTTAACCACATACATACATGCTCATGAAAATTCATTACTAATAATCAAAGTATGAGATTCTAATGTAACTTGCATGTAATTCATGAAGTAATGATAAATAGAAAACAACTAATAAACAAAAATAAACAGCTATAAATGAAGTGAAGAACAGTTAGCTTGAGTGACCTGCTCAAGTGGTTGTTCTCACTTAACTAAAACCAAATCTAACTATCAGATTATATACATCCATGTGAAATTGAACTTCATTCATTACATATCATGTCAAAAGATTATACAAAATATTCTTCACAGATTGTATTCAATGAAAATCATTCTAAATAACCATCATGTTTGTAGATAACTGAAACTTGAAAACAACTGATAACAAAATACTGAAATCAACTAACTTATCTAAGGACTCAACCACCAACTATATACAAGCACAGGGGAGTCTTATTCTAAGCAACAACTAACTAAAATCATTAACTTCCACTCCTAAATATCAAAGCATATAGTTAATATTGAATTGTTCAAACTATAATTGAAAAGAAAGAAGAATCCTAATAGAACTAAAACTCTGTGAAACAGATTTGCATGTAAAACACACAAACAATTATGCAGAATCCTATTAACAAAAGAGTTCTTCTTCTCAAGCACTTTATTAACTTGTTATAATGATGCACATTCAACTCCATCAAGTGTCTTCATACAATAGTTATTGCATTTAGTTTTATCTAGCACTTCCCCTGTTTCTCTGTCCTAGTCTTCCTTTTGTTGTGGGTTATAGCTTCAGTTGCTACGAGCTATAGTTTCTCCTTGGTTACAAAAAGGTTAATCCACAAATCATGTGCACAAAGCTAACTACCATAATTAAATAGAATTACATCCACATTTCATACATAATTATAGATAAACCATGCAATACTATTAAGCCATAACCATATTTCCATTTCTATGATTTAGGTCCAAGGTTGTATAATAAGTATGAAAAGATAGCATAATATAGGAGTATTTTCTGAAGATTATATCTAAAAAGTTTATGAAAGTCTAGGGGTATAGGTTATATTGCAAGGTGATCTACCTCAGGTCCATAACAACATCAACTCCCTAGATTTGTTTCAAGTAGAAACCTCGGTAAGCTACAAGTTGCCTCATTCTGGTGTTCCCAGCTCTCTCACATTCCTCACCTTTCTCCCCAGTCCAATATGGAACTAGATAGAGTAGCATAGGTGGGTGAAATGTGAGTGGTACCCAATAAATTCCTATGTCAACACCAATTTTCATGTACTTGTGTACCCTTTCAAGCATGGTGGTGAAATTATACATGGAATGAGGCTCCTTTCTCTATAATTTTGGGGTCAAGTTGTTCCATCTTCTTTGCATATAACTGTAGCATTGTTGACCCAAACCCACAGCTAATGTTTGCATTCTTTTGTAATATGTTGTCCTTAGTTTCATAATTTTCTTGCCTAAACCTTTATGATCCAGGAGTTTTAACCATTCATCTATAAATGCATTAGGGTTTTTAGATTCTTTCCTTATGGGGAGAGGAAGTAATTTCTCTCTCTCCTCTTATTCTTCCATTATTTCTCCCCTAAGTTGCTCATTTCTGTAATAAGATGCTAGTGCCCTTACCTAGAGATCCCCTACAAACATCAAAGGATTCCATTTTGTTTCATCTGGCACCACATAGTTGTGTAAATAGTATTCACACAATTGATCTTGGTCCTCAGGTGTAGAATTAACAAAAAACATTAAGAAACTCAAAAATTCTACTCATCCCAATTGATTTATTACTAATTAACCTACTAAACTAAAAACTTAGAAATATTTCATGTAGAAATAATGCATATGTCCTTGTTGGAGGTCTACATCTTATGATCTATGCAGCTTTTTCTGCCACTTCTTCCAACTGGACTGTTGATTTCCTTAATTCCATATCTTTGTTCTCCAGCTCCTTAGCATGTTCTTCAATCAAAATTTATTTTTCTTTCTTCCACTTTTCCTTTTCCTGTGCAAACTCATCAGTCACTCTCCATAACTGATAGCCAAGTGACAAGGTTGTATGGTGAATTGGAGTTCTTATGGGGGAAGGCCTTTGACCTAGTACTACCAATTCTCCATCTCTAGTATTAGTTATGGCTAATTGTGCCAACAAATCAAGTTTAGTACCATGGCCATATATTTGCAATTTTTCCTCCTTTTCTTGTATTTTTGTTTCCCTTTCCTTGTACTTATTTTCATAGTTCTATACTAACTCTTCCAAAAAAATTATTGTCCAAGGATTCTTGGAGTTCCTTCCTAAAATTTCTTTCTTCTATATACATTTCTTTTGTTTCCATAAACTTCTCATTACCTTCCCCTTCATAGTCCTCATAGGTAGAACTGTCTAGGGTTTTCTTCCATGTTTTCTTAGCAACAAACACATCTTCCGATTTTGAATTAGAAGTAGTAGAAATGTATCTCTTCCTTTTCATAGGTATATTTACATTGTCAAGGATATCTCCATTCCCTTCAGAGTTTGTCTCTACTAACATGACACCTTCCTCCTGCTATGCTTTGATTTTTTCCTCTTCTTCAAGTTTCTCTACATTTTCCCTCATGACACCTTGTCTCTTTAATCTACCTAAACATCTAGATGTAGGTGTCTCCTTCTTAACATCCTTCTTATCCTTTTGAACATCATTTTTCTTCTTTTGAACATCTTTCTTCTTCTTTTTTTTGTTAGAAGGTGTGGATGATGTGGATGTACTGCCTCTTCTGCTCTTAGGTTTTTGTGATTTTGAAGAAGATGAAATTTCCTCAATTATTAGTGACCTTATAGACTCTAGCACATTGTGCTCCTCATGCTCACCTTCGCTACGGGTAGGTGAAGTCATAGGTGAGACATGAGGTATTTCTCTTACAGGTTCATCTTGTGGCTCTAAAGTCTCAGATACCACAAGTGCATCCAATAAACTATTAATATTTCACATTTCTTAAAATCTTCCCAGTCTACCTGTGGGTACTAAATTCTCAAACTTCTTTTTGCTAGTAGGGAAATCAAACAATGTTGTGATAGGGCAGTGTCACTTTGTTTCCTTTGATACTTTGATGTCATTCTTTTCAACATATTATAAAGAAATTTTGACACATTTACCAACCTATTATGTCGAAGGTGACTAATCAATTTAAAATGTATTGTATACAAAATATTTTTCCTACTGTCATAGGTAAGATATCTAAAAACATAGGAAGTGTAATTATCCCATAACCATGGAAGAGAGAGCCTCTTTATACCTTGTGAAGACGAGTCCAAATTCTCTCCTCATTCACATAATTCCTCTCTGGCTACAACTGTATCAACGCATATTAGAAACTCTACACCAGTTCTAGGTAACCCAGAAACTTGTGTTATGGCAACCTTAGATGCATCCACTGATAGTCCTTTCACCATTGCTTCATCAAGTTCCAGTGTGGCTACAAACCTTCTTGCTATATCATTGTCGAATTCTGTTGGTTTCAAGAAATAATCAAGCCAACCAACTTTGGTAAAAATAGGTAAGACCATTGCATCTTCCAATATTTGCTTGTGAGCCAACGACTCTCTCCTAATAACATCGCCCCCCATTATGACTTTCTTTTCTCTACTCAATGTGTTTAATTCAGTCTTGAAAATTCAGCTTAATTCCACTCCACCACCTTCAAAACCCTTCTCCTTTTTGCTATTTCTTCATGTAGTTTTACTACCATACCATAACTGCAACTCCCCTTCTTAGTATCAACTTAATTTGAGCTCACAAATAGGTTCTACGTTTGACTTTGAGTTGGATTTAGCTCAAGTTCACAAGATTGAAATTTGGAAATTGGAAGTACCAAAAAAAAGTAGATGTAATTTTAGGAGAGTTTTGCATGTCATATCTATCTATTGCATTTAGTTTAGGTGGCGAAATTAAAAAAAAACTAGCTGAGTTGTACCCTTCCCCCAACTTAATGGATGAAGTGACCTCACTTCAACTCATGTTTAGCAAGGGTATGATTAAAAAATATGGAATGTAATGGTATGAATATTTTGCATGCATAATTCAATATGAAAGACATAATGAAAGCTTTAGGAAATCTATAGTAATTATGATAACGTACCTTACGTACCTATTGAAAGAGACTAACTAATCACTGCACATGTAAACTAAATAGCATGTATCCAAAATTTGATTGAATGTGGCTGGAAATAACTGTAGGTGAATGATTTGTGAGGTGGTGGATGAAAATTGATGGAACGGATTAGACAAATAATAGTTGGTGATGTGACAACTTGAACGTTCAAAATTTGAATTGGCAGCAAGAAATTGAAGAAGCGTATCGTGGGTACTTACTATGAAAAGATGGATAGTGTATGTGAGTAGTCTGAGGTGAATGCGTGTGAACTACAGTTAATGTGGTGCCAAGTGATTTGATTTTTTTTTGTTCTTCTGCCAGACGACGCTACAGGTACCTTCAACAAAAGGACCCATTTTGAATGTTGACAACTATTATGCTACAAGTCCCTATGACATCAGAACCCTTTTCTGAATGTGTAATAGTTAAATATAAAATAGGTCCCTCTAGAGAAAATATGAACATCATTATAACCGTGTTGTGTGTGCTTGTGAGATAAAGTAAGAAATTAATCTTGAGTGATCTCAGGGATCGAGTTGTGTAGCTAAATCACTGGGTTGCTTAAAGTACTCGGTATGTCATGTGCTACTAAGATATGACTTTGGGTTTTTGAACTTTTATATGGATTTTTGTGAGCACCATATTGCTAAGATAAGGAGAAAATGAAATCATCTTCCTATAGTGGTTTCTTAGACAACTTCAATTTGTGGCCATTAACTAGAAGAGAGAATTCGGCTACATGTATGGTGTGCAACTTGACTGCTCCATTAGGATAGAATTGACTAATTTCATAGGGTCCCAACCACCTAGATTGGAGTTTCCCTTTGAATTCTTTGTACCTTGAATCATATAATAATTCCCAATCCCCTACATTAAACTCCTTTGTTTTGATGTACTAGTCATGCCACTTCATCCTTTGCTATTGTACTACCTCAGTGTGATGGATTGCCTCCATCCTAATTTCATCCAATCCATTTAAATTATGTAACCTCTCCTTTTGAGTTGATGTTAGATCCATTCCTAATTCCACTATTTTTCTTAATGTCTTATATTCAAACTCAATTTTGGAAGAAATACTATTTTACCATACACTAGCTCATAGGGTGTAAAACCAATTGTTGTTTTACAGGCTATTCTATATGCCCATACTGCTTCTGGTAACCTTGCAACCCAATCTTTCCTATGTAGCTATACTGTCTTGGTCAGAATACTTGTAATTTCTCTATTAGTAACCTCCATTTGACCCTTAGCCTAAGGGTGGTAAGGTGTTGACTTCTTGTGCCTAATTTGGTATTCTTCAACTAGTTTGGTGATGAGGTCTGAAGTAAACTGTGTACCCTAATCAGTGACTATTTCCCTAGGTACTCCATACCTAGTGAATATATCCTCATACAATAATTTAGGCACATTTCCATCTCTGACAGATTGTAATTCCTTTACTTCTACCCACTTAGTCAAGTAATTAGTGCAAACAAGAATGCATTCCTTGTTGTTGGAAGTAGGTGAGATTGGTCCAATAAAATCTAAACCCCATTTGTAAAAAGGAGCTAGTGTTAACTGAGGTTGCAATGGTATTTCATCACTCCTTGTTGGTTCACCCATCCTTTGGCACCTATCACATCTCCTTGAGTATTTAATAGAATCCTTGTGCAAAGTTTGCCAATAATAACCTGTTGTGAGGATCTTAAATGTTGTTCTTTTTGCTACAAAATGACCTCCACATGGATCATCATGGCAAGCCTTCATGATATCAAATTTTTTATCTTGCCTTATGCACCTTCTCATGATGTCGTTAGGGCCAACATAAAATAGATAACCTAATATCCAAGAGTATGGAAAACACTTGTGTACCAACTGTCTCTTTCCCTTGGAGAAAAGTGTGGTGGAATCTACCCTGTTACTAAATAATTTGCAATGTCAGCATACCATGGTACATGGAAATTAAGAGAAAACAAGTGTATCTGGAAATGAATCATCTACTACCCCTTAAGTTGATTGTGTTGGCAATCTTGATAGAAAATCTACCACTACATTAGCTTTACCAGGTTTTCCCACTATTGTAATATCAAATTCTTGTAGGAGTAGCCATCTAACTAATATTCCTCCTGCTATAGGTTTGTTCATAAGATATTTGATAGTTGTATGATCTATATGGACAAAAACTAAATAACTAGTGATATAATGCCTAAATTTATTGATGACATATACCGCTACTAGCATCTCCTTTTCAATAATAGTATAATTCAACTCTACTCCTTGAAGATTCTTGTTAATGTAGTAAATTGTGTACTCTTTGTTACCTTCTTTCTAATCCAAAACTACTCCAATGGTAAAATATGAAGCATTTGTATGTATATGAAAAGGTAAGGTCCAATTTGGCCCTCTCAAAACAGGTGCTTGAGAAATGTTTTCTTTAGCTCTTCAAAGGAGTGTTGGCATTCTGATGTCCACTCAAATTCAATGTCTTTACTCAACAAATAGTATTTGAGAGATATCCCCTTGTCCAATGAGATTGAGGGCATCCATACAGTCCTCGTTGACTCCCCTCAAAAATACTAACTTGAGGGATTCTTCAGACAACTTGTTTTGGGGGTTTTTCTTCAAGGAAAATTGAAATATTTCCACATAATCTTCTAATGTCTCATCCTCCTTCTGTGATATTTTGAAAATGTGATCTCGCCTCCTATTAAGTCCCCTGCAATAGTCTTGGTACTTTTTCAAGAACAGTGTCTTCATGGTATCCCAATCAAGAACAACATCCTTGCCTAATCTCATAAACCATATTAGGGATGCATCTTTTAGAGTGGCAGGGAAGAGTTTGAGCCTATGAGCATCATAAGTATAGTCGTAACTTTTTCATAGGACATCAAATTCAAACAAAAATGTATCTGGATCCTAAGTCATTAACCCATAAAATATTTGTAAGGATAAAGGAGGGATATTCTTCATCACAATAGCCCTTTCCTAGTTAGTGATTGGGAACTCAAAGGTTGCACATTTAGGATCATCCAATGCATCACCCATGGTTCGTTATGTACCCTTAGTAAGTGTAGTAGATGTTGGTGATAGGGAAATTTCTTCTTTAGTATTACCCTCGCTTTGAGTATTGGATTCACCAATTTCTACTATGACTTATTGGCATGTAGAGGGAAGGAATCTACCCAAAGAATCTCTTTGCCTCCACATACATGAAATATGGCTTTATATAGTAGCGGCCCTGCACATTGTTAGTGTATTTGTCTAGTGTTGTGAAAAAGAGTAAATCTAACAGTTCTAATGCTGAAAATAAAATGTAAACTATGAAAGCTCATAAAAAAGGAGTCTATGAAGATAACACCATCCCTAGAAATGACGCAAAAAATGTAGATTCTAAACTAATGTATTGTAAACTTGGTAGAACCTACACAATTCAGACGTATATCTAGATGAACAGTTCACTCAATATTACAAAGACTACATTAAAATGTGAACCCAAGGTTTGTAAACTTGTGATGGTGCTGCATTGTATGAGCCTTTAGAGACTCAAGGCTACCTAAGTTATCCTATTCAAGATGTTCTACTTGTTGAAAACTCACAAAATTATAAAACAATAAAAGAAACAAACTAGCACTAATGGCTACAGGTGCCTACAACTTAACCTGTAACTGAACTGTTGCTAATAAAGTATTACTATATCAACTCAAAACTAATCAAAAATAACAACTCAACTAATTCTAACCTTTGGAGTACTACTGGTTAACCAAATACATGCATACTCATGAACATTCATTACTAATAATCAAAGTATGAGATTCTAATTTAACTTGCATGTAACTCATGAAGTAATGATAAATAGAAATCAACTACTAAACAAAAATAACATGAAATGAAGAACAATTACCTTGACTTCCCTTCTCAAGTGGTTGTTCTCACTTAACTAAAACCAAATCTTACTATCATATTCTATGCATCCATGTGAAGTTGAACTTCATTCATCGCATATCACAAAAGATTATACAAAATCTTCTTCATAGATTGTATTCAATGAAAATCATTATGAATAACCATCATGTCTATAGATAACTAAAACTGAAAAATAACTGACAACAAAATACTAAAATCAACTAACTTATCTAAGAACTCAACCACCGACTATATACAAACACAAGGGAGTCTTATTCTAAGCAACAAGTAACTGCAATCATTAACTTCCACTCCTAAATATTAGAGTGTATAGTTAAGATTGAATTTTTCAAACTATAATTGAAAAGAAAGAAGAATCCTAATAGAACTAAAACTATGTGAAACAAATTTGCATGTAAAACACAGAAACAGTTATGCAGAATCCTATTAGCGAAAGAGTTCTTCTCTAGTGCTTTATTAACTTGTCATAATGATGCACGTTCAACTCCATTAGGTGTCTTCATACAATAGTTATTGCATTCAGTTTGATCTAGCACTTCCCTTGTTTCATTGTCTCAGTCTTCCTTTTGTTGTGGGTTATAGTTTCAATTGCGATGGGCCACAATTTCTCCTTGGCTTCAAAAAATCCACAAAACATGTGCACAAAGCTAACTACCATAATTAAACACATAATTCCATCCACATTCCGTACATATTTACATATAAACCATGCAATACTATCATGTCATAACCATATTTCCATTGCTATTATTTAGGTCCAAGGTTGTATAATAAGTATGAAAAGATAGCATAATATAGGAGTATTGTCTGGAGAGTATATCTAAAAAGTGTCTGAAAGTATGCATGAAAGTAACAGAAAATAGGCTAATAATTGAACCCATCACCGACCCCCTCCTCCAAGAGGTTGGAGAATGAAGACTCAGGTCCAAAATTCTTTGACATATTCAAGAATGTCAAAGAGTCCCTTAACAAAGCCGTGAATGATTATGTTTAACTGTACCTCCTGGAATGTGAGGGAGCTAGAATCCCCTAGTAGGAAGTATGTTATAAGAAGATTCCTTAATTTGGAGAAGAGCAAGGATTTCATTTTCCTCTAAGAATTCAAGGCTTTGGGATTCACCCTTGAGACCTATTTAAAATTTATTTGGGGTATTTCATCATATATTACTTCCAAACATGAGAGAGGAAAGGGGAGTATTACCATTTTAATATCCAATAATTGGACTCAAAACCTAACTGGTTATGGGGCCTCCCCATGTAATAGGGTTGTGTGGGCCACTTTTGAGAAGGGTGATTCAAAGTTTTGGGTTTGTTCAGTGTATGCACCTAATGACTACAAGGAGAGGATTGAGTCATGGAGACAATTGCTTGACCTCCCTGATATACCTTGGATTGTTGTAGGTGATTTTAACATGGTTGAAAAATGTGAGGATAAGAAAGGTGGCCTTAACATGGAATGTAAAGGCACTGAGAAGCATTTCTAGATGAGGCTAAAAAATAAGCTCAACTTCCTTGATCCCCTGGAGGGGATGAAAGTAGAGAGTAGTTCAGTTTGGTAAACCTGGTGCTATGCACAAAAAGGGGGAAAAAGGATATATTGCATGCTTGATAGTTTTTATGTTAACAAAGACTTCATCACTTTTGAGCCCTTTCATGATGGTAGTAAAGTTAGGGTCCACCCATACACTCTCTTAGATCATCACCCAATTAAGGTTAACATAATCTTAAATTTGGTAGGAAGGAAAATACCAAAGAGCAAGGAAATTTTCATCCTCAATGTCAAGCTTTTGAAGGATGAGGACTGCAGGGCTACCATTACTACCCTAAGGGCAATCAATAAACAAATGCTTAGGCGGCTTGACCCAATTTTGAGATGGAAGCAAAATGTTAATGGCTAGAAGGTGCTATTTCCAACCATAGGAAAAAAAAGGGAAATGGACATAAGAAGGCAGGAGAACCTTCTTCAAGAGGAAATTTTTGAGGCAAAAGACAAAATCCAAGATGATCTACATAATGAAGCACTCTATGAAAATCTCAACAGAGCTAAAAGATCACTACGAAGGCTACAAATAAACATAGTCCAGGGCATTAAGGTTATAGCTAAGCTTAATTGGCTGAGTTGTGGTGACAAAGGTTTAAAGTTCTTCAGGTATATCAAGGAAAAAGGGAGAAAAGAAAAAATTGACTAAATCTGTCACAATGGAACTGCGGTGACCAATCAGGACAAAATCATTAATCATTTCTTCACCTTCTACAAAGAGATTTTTCAGTCTGAAGGGAATAAAGAGGAGTGTATCACTGCTAGGGAAATAATTAAAAAGTTAATTCCCAAAAATATTTTTGAAGAGGATGTTGCTGACCTTTCCAAACCAATATCAAGTGAGGAAATTAGGAAGGCCATTACAACCATAAACAATGACAAGTCTCCTGGGTTGGATGGGATCTCAATTGAATTTTACAAGGCATTTACTAATTAGGTTTGTGAGGACTTGCAACAAGTCTATACGAAGGCCCTTAGCAAAAGCTCCCTTGGAAAAAGCATTAATAAGGGGCTAACCAAACTCCTCAAGAAAGGTGACAAAACCTTGATAAAAAAATTGGGGACCAATCACTCTTTTCAATGTGTCATATAAAATCTTGGAAAAACTACTGGCAATGAGGATTGTTAATATACTCCCTAAGTTCATAAACAACACCCAAACTGGCTTCATCAAAGGAAGATAGATACTAGAGAATCTAATAACTAGTTGGGAGTCGATAAAATGGGCTAGACATAGCAATCAAAACCCTGCCATGGTTTTACTAGACTTTGAAAAAGCATACGACATAGTGGAATGGCCATACATAAAAATGACCCTTCAAGGCTTTGGGTTTCCCAAATCTTTTTTGACATGATAGGCACCCTTCTGAAGGATGCTAATGCACAATTTGAGGTGAATGGCTCCCAGACTAAAGTCTTCTCCCTGGAAAGATCAATTAGACAAGGGTCCCCCTGGCCCCTGCCTTATTTGTCATTGCTTTTGATGCCTTGCACTACCTCCTAAAGGATTCTACTTTCTCCCCCAGGGTCAAGGGTATAACCCTACCAGATCAAAATGAGCTCCTCAATATGCAATTTGAAGATGAAACTACACTTTTTGTTGACTTAGAAGAAGGAAACTTAGATAATCTAATGAAAAAACTCAACCTCTTCTACCTAGCCTCGGGTGCAATTTGACAATGCTTGGGTGGGTTCAGGCCCCCCTTATTTGGTTAAAAAAGCTAGAATTTTAATGGGGTGGTCCCCATAAGAAAATAAGATACCTTGGGATTCCATTCTCAATCTGCCCCAACCTCAAAGAAATGTGGCTATGGATTAAAGGTAAAATTGAAAAGAAACTTGACAGTTGGAATAGGCAGTACCTCTCCCTAGTTGGGAGGCTCCAGGTGTGTCAAAAAATCATGTCCTCCTATACCGTTTACTTTGCTTAAGTTTGGTTTTTCAATAGTTATCAAGTGAACGAAGTGCATAAAAGAATCAAGAAATTCCTATAGTCTGATGGTAAAGGGAAGAGGAAAATGCACTCATTCAAGTGGGAATGGTGCTATTTGGATAAGGCCCATGGTGGGCTAGGTCTTAAAGACCTCAAAAAGCATGTCATAACTCTAGCTGCAAAATGGATCTTAAAGGCCCTTGATGGGAAAGCACCCTGAAAAGTGTTAATCAGGAAAAAAATTGTGCAAGTTGTTCCCAAACTAGTAAAATCTTGGAAAGTATTACCGCTTAGTTACCTTCTTATTTCCAAACACCAAATTGTGCCTACAGGGTCAGTGGTCTTCAGGAGTATTTGGAGAGCTTGGGAACTCATCAAAGGTAATGTCAAATGTCCTCTTTTCCTTGAACACAGTGCCAACTTCATCCACCCTAGCAGATCTATATGGTGGAATTTGGAGCATAATGGGAAGCCATTAGCCCTCTTACAAGGATGCTCTGCTAAAAAGTGGGCCCAAGTAGGCATTAAGACCTTCAGTAATATCCTGAGGAATGGTGTGTTGGTGGGTTGGGTTCAACTAAAAGAGGAATTTAACCTTCCTCAATCTAATTTTAGAACATACTTTGTACTGAAAGTCTTGTAAGGACCTGGTCTTAAATCCTAAAATCAAGGAAAAAGACATTAATCAAATGGAGTTTAATTGGAAAGTGTCAACCCTTTGTGTGATGTCAAAACTAAAATCATTTATAAAGAGATAATTAACTCTAAACCCTCCACCGAAAATTTAAACCAGGTCTGGCATACTAATATGGATAGTAACTCTTGCAAAAAAGTTTTGTGTACTTGTGGCATAATACTATGGATGCTAAAAAGTCCTATTTTATATGGTTGTTAATGTTGCATAAGCTTCCTTTCAAGTTGAATCATGTTGACATTGATATCTGTAATATCTGTAGAGTGCCTAAAATTGTCTTCCATATCTTTTTTTATTGTCTCTATGCAAATGAAATATGGAACTTGTTTTGTTATAGTTGGAATATCTTAGGGATGAATGGAAAGGTTAACTGGAAATTAATTTTATTTGGGCATGAGCTCAAACTAAGTAAATAATTACATCTGTTATGGCATCTCTTATCTACTGAAATTCTATGGTTCATTTGGAGGGAAAGGAATGAGGATAGGTTTAATGGGAATCGAAGGATACTTACTGAGTCTTCTAAAAGACTCACTCTTTTTAATGTTGCATTGCAGGTGACTACTACAATGGAGGTTTCTGAAAAGAAGTTCTTAAAGCTGCTCAAGGATGGAGTAGTGTTGTTAAATTAGAATGAGGTAAAATTTTGTCACTCTTGGAAATAAGGGTAGCCTAGCCTGGAAATCTTCGTGAGGGCCCTGGAAGTCTTCCAAAAAGAACTTAATGAGAAGGAGGTTAATGCTAAGTGGGATCCCAAAGGCCTCAGACTGCACACAAGTGAGAAGCAAGAAGTTGAGGAGGTTTTCTCCAATGAAGAGCTAAATGCAATTACAACCTTGGCTAATTGGTGGGATGTTGAGTCTGAAGATGAAAACAGGAACTTCCAAAGCAGTCTTTAAGTACCAACAGTTTATGACCTCCTTTTGCATATAGTAGTCCATATTTACATCATGTATATCATGTACTATTTTGTATATGTTGTACAATGGGATTTAATGATTCCCAAGATAGTTTATGTACTAATTCTATGTATCTTTTTTGTAAAGATTAGCTACCTGTATAGGATGCAAGCCTCCTACTATATGTACTTAAACTCGGAATTGTTATATGGTCTAGGAGTACCTCCCATATGTAATTAGGTTTTTGATAAGGTAAAGTAGGTTTTGAAGGGACCTTGAAACCCTTTACAAAGACGAAAAGCTGCAAGAAAGACTAAACCTAAAGAGTCCATAGCCCAAAAAAACCAAAATGCTGACAACAAAAATTAACAATGAGACCCGTCAACAACCCTAAAGCAAAACATCAGCAACAAGGTTGATCAAGCAAAAGAAACAACATAGCTACAACATCTTTTCCAGAACATTAACTGAGGAAAAAAATTTCTCAATGACCACCTCGTGCATCTCCATAACATCTTTGAGCTCCTCAAATAAAATAGCAGCCCGCTTCTTGGTCTTGCTCCTTGTTCTCAAACACGGGCCATCATCCACATCCTTTTCCACAACTGGAGCAGGATCCTCATTCTTCTCCACCAAATTTGAGCAATTCACATCCTCCATAGCCTTCTCAATATCACCCAACTCCAGGGGTTTACCAGTCCATTTCAAGGATTTCTCATTTAAAACAATGAGGCTCTTAACAGTCAATTTCAAGCAATTATTGCTAATGTTCACTATAGTCTTCAAATCATCATACAACTTGCTAATTTTGTCCTTAATGTTAACTAATCTCTCCTCAAGATTCTTATGGACCACCAACTCCAAAGAAGAAATCCTATCCTCGTTAGTATTACCAAGGTGATCAACATCCACAACAATTTTATCAAGCATAACATGCATGGTTTTGACGTTACCTTTAGTCGCCCATTCCTTCTAGTTATTATGTACCAGCACCACACAAACATCTTGCCAATTATTCACCTAGACATTGAGCTCCTTAACTTCTGAGAAAATCCATTTAACTAGAGAAAGCAAGTTGTGAGTTCCATCCTCAACCATCCTATATAACATGGCCATGTTAACCTCATCCCATTAAAAAGAGGCACAACTTTAGAATCAAAATTCTGAATAGGGTCCACCCAAGGCTCCTAATTATCCTTCTTTTCTTCCTAATAGGGGAATCCTCAACTTCAATTACCTCAACTTTAACCCGATGCTTATCTGGCATATTCGCCAAGTTTGCTAAGACTTCTAGTCGCTACCCCTTCACAACACTCCCTTTAACCTACATAGTGCCAATAGGAGATTCTAGAGGAACCTGGTTAGGGTCAACCCCCTTTGAACACTCGAAACCCTCAATCCCCTGAGCATTAATCTCCATAGGTTGCACGAACCAAGGGAGGTCTTTACCAACGCCATGACTATCCTACACAGAAGGGAAGCTCTCCACAACACCCACCTTACCAGGACCCGAAGAAGGATTTACACCAGAAGCACCCACCTTACCAGGGCTCGAAGAAGGTTTTTCACCAAAAATAGGGGACTCCTCCACAACATTAGACATCTCCACCTTCCTCTTGACAGAGGAATTTTCTTTCCTAGGGCATTTTTTCTTCCCCTTCACACTCCTCTTCCCAGACTACACTGATGAGTCCAAATAATGGCTCAATTTTGATAGGGTTTATCACATATTTGTTGTTGTTACTATAGACTTTAGCACCTAGTTATTGACACTCTCCATGTTGTTTCCCTAAATTTATGAACCTTGGGCATGAACTTATCCTTGTGACTTTTGATGATATTAACATGCTATGTGAATTATCTATGTTAATTATACATGTGGTTGAATGGATGTTACTTTAAGGTAATTATGGATATGCAATTGTTTTGTGCATGCTAATGTCATTATGTAGGTTCACATTAAGATGCTGATATAAATGAAGCCTACAAAGTAGAAGAAGTTCTTGCCAGCTGGTCGGTTGCTAAGGAAGTAAAAAAGATGGTCATTAAAGAGGTCAATGGAGGAAAATTCTCAATGCAGGGAAACTTCCAATGGAGGGAAATTCCTAGCTCGTATGGAAGTTGTAACTACCTTTTTAATGATCATGTTTGTTAGTTGAGCAAATCTAGGAAGTGTGTTGTGTTAGATCCTCATTGGGGCAAGTCTACTAACACTAAATCTGGCGCATGCATAACTTCCTCCCTCTCTTTTCCATGTTTTCAATAAATGGCATCCTCCTATTATGTTGGAGTCGACTGCCTAGGTAGTTAGGGTTAATTAGAAGCTTTTCCCTCTATAAATAATGGTCAGATGCCCCTTTTCATAAGGTTGGATGTTCTGAGATTGTACTTGCATTTTTAGTTTAAGTAATACAGTCATATTGTTGATATGTTGTAATCATGTTTTCAATGAATAAAATGATATTCAAATTTGTTGCATCTGAGTTAGCTTAAGGAAGACTCACTCAAGGGGGCCCACTTGGAGAGAATTCCACCCATTTAGTGTAAAAGTTATTTTTCTGTTCAGTAATTACTTTCAGTTTCAGCAGTTGTCTGCTCCTGTAGTCATTGGAACTTTGTTTTGTGATTGTTCCTGCAGCCAATGTAGACAGAGTAACTTCTTGTCTGTTTATTAAGATTTCTATTTCTGTCATCCATTCCAGTTCAGTTGTTGATGCTCAGTGTAGTTGTTGATTCATGCTCAGTGCTTATGTTAATTTATTTCTAGCATTTTATTTTCAGTATTGTTTCTTTTCTAGTTTAAGGATGACTACAGTTGAGTCCTAGTGCACAGACAGTGTTGACCCATTTGAAGTTTACATCCCTGAGTTGACAATGAAATGAACCTTCATGATGAGCAAGATAACTACTTAGTGTAGATGTCTAATCTCTAAGTTACAGCTTTAAGGGATTAATTATTGAACCATTAGAGGAGGTCAACATTTTTGGCGCCATTGTCGGGGATGGTCTCAAACTAGGAAGTTCTTTGGAGTCATTTCTAGTTTCTCTCTTGTCTTAGTATCTTTGGATTTTGTTCTTAGCATACCCCTCATTTGAAAAAAAGTAATGATCTATTATTCTTTCACCAATTCTTTGTGTGAGTTGGTTGATACTGAGTTAATACCGCATGCATAGAGGCAGGAGAAGAGATGCTCATGGGAGATTCCTTCCTAATGATCCTAATCCTAATAACTAGCTGGTTGAGTTTCAAAATCTGCCAAGAGATGAAGAAGAAGAGGAGGCCCATCCTTTTTCTAATGCATTTCCCAATTTGACCAGTTATGAAACTTCCTTTGAGGACCAAGCTGCCCAAACCATGATTGAGAATCCATTTTCTTTGGCACTCCATCAAGCAGATATGGCTCATACAAATCCAAACAGACCTAACCAACCATCTTTTCCATTTCCTATCACTCATCAAAATGAATTTGATAATCTCAAGAACATCCCTGCTTCAGTTCTTCCTAAGTTCTATGGGCTTGTCACAGAATACCCTGACACTTTCTTGTTTGAATTTGATATCCTCTACAGAAGCTATGACTATACCACTGACACTCATAGGCTTAAATTGTTTCCTACCACCTTGAAAGAAGTTGCATTAAGATGGTTCATGAGCTTAGGTAGGAATACTATAGAGACTTGGGATGATATGAAAATAAATTTTCTTGAGAAGTATAAAGAATACTTTAGGGGTAGTGATATGAGAGAAGATGACATCTTTAGGATGCAACAAAAGGAAGATGAAAGTTTGGAGGACTATATTTCAAGGTTCATATTTTTTCTGCAGAAATATCCACATCATGCACTTAATGAAGAGTCTCAAAAGTTTCTCTTCCTTGGAGGGATCAATGAGAGCTACATTGATGCTTTGGACCTGATGGGAGGAGATATCACCCAAGTTCCCTGGGATGATATTAAGAAGATAAGTCAAAATTATTCCAGGGTAGCTATGAAGAAAGGAATAGGCTATCAATCCTCTATGGGTAAATCATCCACCAACAAAGTTTCAAGGATGGAAATCACTCATTTGTTGGCAGATTTCAAGCAGGATATCATAAACAATATGGCTACTCAGCTAGACACTCTTCAAGCAAAGAAGAAACAAGAGGAGGTAGAGGCAATGTTGGAAAAATATTGTCCACATTGCAGACAAAAGGACTACAGATGCAAAATGGTAGCCAACATTGACAACAAGCAGATTCTACCAAAATGTAGGCCAGTTCAGGTTGATGATGATCAGGTTTTCTACATTGCACAAAGAAGACCATGGGCTCTAAGACAAGGTATGCCACCAGGTCCATTATCTTTTAGTGGACCTTATTTCAATTCCTATACATCTGGTAATCAATGGCAACCCCCATACCCATCCAACTTGGGAGGCTATCCACCTCAGCCTTGGAACAACCCTCCAAACACCTGGCCCAATTATCAAAACCCTCCACCCCAGTGGCAACAATCCCAAGGGAATTGGTAGCAATTCCAGGGGAGTTGGCAGCAACCTCCAGGAAACTGGCATCAGACATCCCAATGGAGGGGAGGACAACAATGGCCAAACCAGGAAACTAGTTACATGCATCCCCCTCCATAGCCTCAACAGCCTACCATAATTCATCCTCCTACTATCTCGAGTTCTAGTACACCTAGACCTACTCAGTTACCAACTCAACCCACACCTAACCCAAATAACAAACCACAACAACAACCAATATACTATGAAAATCCTAAACAATTTCCTACATATGTTGTGAGTGTAAATGATATTCATCTATGTTCAGGAATCACCTTGCCAACTCCTTCCACTCCTATCATCACCAAGCTTCATGTAGAAGAAGAGGAGCATCAGAATTTCCCTATTCAGTCAAGTGTTCCTAAGAATCCTAAACCAATTCAATAGTCTAGACAAGACCCACCATTTCCTCAAAGGTTAGAAGTTGTTAAACAAAAGGAAGAGAAGGAAGAGACAACCTTTGATATTCTAGATCAGTTGAAACACATATGTGTTAAGATACATTTGTTCCAAGCCATAAAATATGTCCCCATATATAGCAAGGCAATCAAGGAAGCATGTCTCAAGAAGCCAAGGAGGAAAAAGAAAGACCCCACTATCATTCATGTGGTGGGACAGTTGGCGGATATCATGCTTGGGAAAGTTATTGTTCCTAAATATACTGACCCAGGTAGTCTTGTGGTAGGAGTCATTATAAATGGAATCCAAGTAAAGAATTCTCTAATAGATTTGGGAGCAGTGATCAATGTGATGACTAAGGATATCCTACAACAACTAAATGTTGCAAATATGAGACCTACTCCTACTATCTTGCAGCTTGCTAATAGTTCCACTGTCAAACCAGATGGTATAGTAGAAGACCTTGTTGTTACTCTAGACTCTTGGGAGTACCCAAAAAATTTCATGATCCTTTCCCCTAAAGCTACATTAGGATGGTATCCCATTATTCTAGGTAGACCGTGGTTAGCCACAAAAAATGCTTACATTGGATACCAGTCAGGGGACATGACTATTTCTTATGGGAGAAGCACTAAAAAGCTTGCTCTCTACCCTCTTGCTCAACCATCCCATGATATGGATAACCCCATATGGCCACATGTTGGAGAAGAGGCTGAGGAGGTCAATTCAGTGGCACAACTCATGATGATAGGTAGAATTCCTTTCATGTAGCTTCAAGAAGAAGATGAAATACTATCCCATATAATTTAGAACCATCATGAAGTGCATGAAGAATCATCCAGTTCTGCATGTCTATTGCAGACACTTTTTCCCACTCTTCCTGCACCTAAATTTTTTGTAGCAACATACATGATTCATACATTGTTACCACATGAACTAAAAATTCCAAGCATCAGTTAAACAACCATGATTGATTTGACCACACAAGTACAAGTTTCATAAGGGAAACATTTGAATATTAACAGCAAGTTGAGTCAAGAGCAGCAGTTGTCCCTGAAAAACCTCTTGAAGTTGCATCAACATGCATTTGCATGGGATTACCATGACATGAAAGGATTGGATCCCAAGCTTTGTACTCATAGGATATACATTAGAGATGATTGCACACTAGTACAACAACCACATAAGAGAATCAACCCTGCATTGAGGGAGATTGTAAAAGGGGAACTACAAAAGCTATTGGATGCAGGATTTATCTACCCTATCTCAGCTAGCCAATGGGTGTCTCCATTGGTAATTGTACCTAAAAAGGGAGGTAAATGGAGAGTTTGTGTTGACTATAGAGAACTAAACTCTTCCACCAAAAAGGATCATTTTCCCCTTCCTTTTATAGACCAAGTATTGGATTCACTTGCAGGTAAGCAGTATTTTTCTTTCCTAGATGGATTCAATGGGTATAATCAGATACAAATTGCACCTGAGGATAAAGAGAAGACAACTTTTACCTGTCCTTGGGGGATTTATGCCTATTCAATACTTCCATTTGGTTTGTGTAATGCACCTACAACCTTTCAAAGAGTAGTTATTAGTATATTTTCAGATCTCTCACATGATTGTATGGAGATCTACATGGATGATTTTACTACTTATGGTGTTGATTTTGCAAAATAATCAGAAAACCTAAAGAAAGTTTTGTAGATATGTGAGGACCATAATCTGTCCTTGAATAGTGAGAAATGATTTATGATGATGCATGAAGGAGTATTCCTTGACCATTATATCTCTTAGAAGGGAATTCAAGTGGACCCAGCCAAGATTGAGGTGATTACCAATCTTCCTATTCCTGCCAAACAAAAAGGTGTTAGAAGTTTCCTGGGACATGTAGGATACTATAGGTGCTTCATAAAATATTTTGGTAAGATGGCAACACCACTTTACAATCTTCTCACTAAAGATGTTGAGTTCCAGTGGACAGAGGATTGTGATAAAGCATTCTATGATTTTAAAACAACCTTAACCCATGCCCCTATGCTCAAAGGCCCTAATTGGGAACTCCCTTTTCATATTTGCATAGATGCATTTGATTATGCTATAGGGGTTGTCTTGGGACAAAAAGAGGGAGCAATTGAGAATGCAATCTACTTTGTTAGCAAGAACCTACAAGGAGCTGAGTTTAGTTACACAGTGATAGAGAAGGAAATGTTGGCAGTCATCTATGCTCTCAATAAGTTTGGGCATTACATAACAGGATATCAGATCTTTGTCCATATAGACCATGCAACCATAAGATACCTCATGAATAAGCCCTTGATTTTAGGAAGACTAGCAAGGTGGTTGTTGTTAATGCAGGAATTTAATATCACCATTGTTGACAAACTGGGCAAGGCCAATGTTGTGGCAGAATTTCTCTCCAAATTGACTACATCAAAGGACACTCAAGTCATTGATGACTCCTTCCCTAATGAACATTTATTTTCCATCATTGTGCACATAGCTTGGTATATAGATATAGCCAATTTTCTGGTTATGGGGAGGGTTCCCCCTCATTTCTCTCCAAAAGAGAGAAGGGTTCTCATTGAGAAAACTTTTCCTTTCTCATGGATTGCAGGATGTTTATTCTACATTGGACCGGATCATGTGATGAGAAGATGTGTAAGAGAGGATGAAACCTATGATATACTACATGCATGCCACAATGAACCCTATGGAGGGCACTTTGCAGCTAAGAGGACAACAATGAAGATTCTTAATATAGGATATTAATGTCCCATACTTCATAAGGATGCAGGAAAGTATACTAGGAAGTTTGATAGATGTCAAAGGATGGGCCAACCAACTAAATTTGATGAGATTCCTCTATTCCCTCAAGTAGTCATCACACCATTTGATAAATGGGGACTTGATTTTGTAGGACCAATTGATCCACCATCAAATGACAAATCTTACATCTTGGTTTGCACTGACTATGTGACCAAGTGGGTTGAGGTCAAGGCCATGAAACATGCCACAGACAATAAAGTTGCAGAATTCCTCTATGAAGAAATCTTCACATGTTATGGAGTTCCTAGAGATATAGTTACTGATCAAGTGGCTCAGTTTACATCAACTCTTGTCACAACATTGGTCAATGAATATAATGTAAGGCATAGGAAATTCACCCCCTATTACCCTCAAGCTAATGGCTAGTCTAAGGTGACAAATAGGGAAATAGAGGCTATTTTGACCAAAATAGTGGCAATTCATAGGAAATATTGGGCAAATAGGTTGTCAGAAGCTGTCTGGGCTTATAGAACCACTTGGAAGACAACCACTGGTTTCACTCTTGAATTATTGTATGGAAAAACAACCATGATGTCTATAGAGTTTGAGCATAAAAGTCTTAGAACTGCATTAGATCTTGAAATAGACATATTTGAGGCATAGAAGTACAAAATCATGCAACTAAATTCCTTGGATGAGATGAGAAATTCAGTTCTTCATCATACTAAGATAGTGCAAAATTAGAGAATCAAATGACATGACAAATACATAAAGGAAAAGAAGTTCCAGCCAGGTGATTGGGCCCTCCTTTATGACTCCAGGTATCAAGATAATGCAGGAAAATTGCAAACCAGGTGGTTGAGACCATATGAAGTTGTAGAAGTCTTCTCCAATGGTGTCGTTCAGCTCACAACCATTGACCCTGTTAGATTCAAGCTTCTGGTCAACGGTCATCATCTCGGGTTATATCATAAAACAACTTCCAAACAAGAATTCATGCAGCAATTTATTCAACACCAAACCTCTGAAGTTCCTGCAGCTAAAGGAAGTGGACCTAGTGTCCCTCCTTCTGACTAGTCAAAGTATGCATGCAATCACAATAAAGATTTCCACTTTTGTGGGAATCAATTTCTCCATCAATAAATCCATCCACCCATCCATCTCCATCCTTTCTCTCTCTTCCATAACTCCACCATCACTTCACTTCACCATCACTTCATTCCATCACCATTTCATTTAATTGCTAAACTCTACTTTTAAAGTAACCTGTATTTCCTTCCACATTCTTTGCAAATGACACTCCAAATTTTTAGGTACGTGCATAACAACTTGTTATATCTTAATTATCTTAAATGCATTCATTTAATTGTTGTATATTAATGTTGATATTTCACATAGCACATATTTGTACTATGCCTTGTCACATCATAATTACATTCTAGCATGTGCAGATACATACTCTAATTTAGGTTGGGGGGAGATGATGAGTCCAAATAATGGCTCAATTTTCATAGGGTTTATCACATATATATTTTTTGTTACTACTATAGACTTTAGCACCTGGTTATTGACACTCTCCATGTTGTTTCCCTAAATTTATGAACCTTGGGCATGAACTTATCCTTGTGACTTTTGATGATATTAACATGCTATGTGAATTATCTATGTTAATTTTACATGTGGTTGAATGGATGTTACTTTAAGGTAATTATGGATATGCAATTTTTTTGTACATGCTAATGTCATTATGCAGTTTCACATTAAGATGTTGATATAAATGAAGCCTACAAAGTAGAAGAAGTTCTTGCCAGCTGGTCAGTTGCTAAGGAAGTCAGAAAGATGGTCATTAAAGAGGTCAATGGAGGGAAAATTTTAATGGAGGGAATTCCTAGCTCGTATGGAAGTTGTAACTACCTTTTTAATGATCATGTTTGTTAGTTGAGAAAATCTAGGAAGTGTGTTGTACTGGATCCTCGTTGGGGCTATATACACCTAAAAATGGTCTAGATAATCTAATTAATTAAATATAATTTATTTGATTAATTAACCTTTAACTCTTCTACTATTAAATAAATAGAAATATTTATTTATATAGTTCATCTTTTAAATTGTTCAATCTTTATTCTATTATTTCGTCTTAATTAAATAAATGAATTTCACTTTGTTTTATTTAATTATCATAATCAAATTCTCCTACTATTGAATAAATAGAAATATTTATTTATATAGTTTACATCTATATTCTTCTGATTATTCTCTCTTAATTATATAATCAAACTTCAATAGTTTTTATTTAATTATCATTATCCCTCTTTTATTAAATAAACAATATCAAAAACATTTGTTTATTTTAATAATTGTTATTTCTTCCTGAATTTGAAACAAATCCAAATATTCAAATTTATGCACATATTTTTGTAGCTCATCATATTCCACCTACCAAATTAGATATGAAACATCTAATTTAATTCATCTTAACCTTCATGGGCAAAATTGGAGACAAATTTGCAGGAAAACTTCTTCATCTTCTTCCATTAATTCTTCCTTTCATCTTGCCAAATGTTTTTATGGGGAGGAACAATCTCCATAATTAGCTTAGCCTTCTTCATCCTTCACCATTGAATCCTCAAGATCAAATCCAAACCTTTGTTGTGCTACCCCTTTGCAAATGTGTTGCCATGAATCTATAAATACAACCTCACTCTACAAGGAAAGGATCCCCAACTTTGTGCAAACTTACTACAGAAACACCAATTGAGCAATCAAGCATCTTATCAATAACAATCATAGCATTTTAGAATCAATATCATGGCACATCATAATTTACTATAGCTTCTTCTATCAAGTTTCATGTCAATTTAGATTACAGTAGCTTCATCATATCATTTAGACATCCATCATATAGGATTATATTATTGCCTTTAGCATCTCATCTCTCTAGATTGGCATTTTAATAGTCATAATGCTTACAAAATCTGAGAGCCTCGTGACTTAATGATCTTTGGACGCTTCAAGAGTTTTCTTGAATGTTTTAGATTAATTATTGTTAATTCTCTTAAGATGTCTTAATTTAGTTTTGTTGTTATTTTACTCACTTACCACACTTACTTGGTGTGGCGGGGCGTGGATATTTAACATCCCTAAAAGTGTTTGTTCTTTTCTGTTGTGTTTATTTTAGCACGATTTCTTTTACGATGCGATTTTACACTTTAGCCATGATACTCCACATCCACAGCTGCACATTTGAAACCATTCCAATGCAACTTTTCCAGCACTTTAACTGTCTAATTGATTTTGTAGCACATTGTAGTAGTGCATAGAT
This sequence comes from Sequoia sempervirens, assembly GCA_007258455.2. NCBI lineage: Eukaryota > Viridiplantae > Streptophyta > Pinopsida > Cupressales > Cupressaceae > Sequoia > Sequoia sempervirens. The sequence goes on along the minus strand of VDFB02047230.1, from coordinate 588,767,304 downwards.
CAATTATAGTGCGACCTCTACTAGCACATTTGTAATTTGCATCTTGCGATTTTTTGGTTTCATTAACGCAAATGAACCAATTAGGTAGCCATCTCACCAATCCTAGAGTAGTCATACATTGCTATCTCGATAAACAGCTCAAGCAATATCTTCTCGAGAATAACAAATTGTCAAGCATCTTGCAATCATAGGCAGTAATCAAGTTTCATGTCAATTTAGATTACAGTTGACATCATCATATAGGATTATATTATTGCCTTTAGCAACATCTCATTCTCTAGATTGGCATTTTAATAGTCATAATGCTTACAAAATCTGAGAGCCCCGTGACTTAATAAATCTTTGGAGATAAAGAGCAATATGATGCTTTCGAGAGTTTTCTTGTGTTAATTAGATTAATTATTGTTGATTCTCTTAATATAATGTCTTATTAAGAAGTGTTGTTTGTTAATTTACTCATACTTATTCCACACTTACAAATTGGCGCCCACCGTGGGGCCCTTAACCCCATATTTAACATCTTTTTCTGAAAGTGTCTGTGCAGGCTTTTGGCGTGTTTCTTTTAGCATGATCGAGAGATTTTACAGTGCATCCACCCGATACTCTAGCGCATCTGACAACTGTTCTGGCACATCCACCAAAAACTCTAGCACATTTGAAGACCGTTCCAGCGCATTTAACTGAACTTCTAGCACAAACTGTTGTAGCACATCTAATTGACACTGTAGCACATCTGATTGATTATGTAGCGCATATGATCAATACTGTAGCACATATGACCTCTGTTCTAGTGCATTTGTAATTTTTTGTTTGGATCCGACGCAACTGCGACCAGTGGTTTCATTATTGCATTTGGATTAAAATGAACCAATCCCAGGGTAGTCATTTGGATTAAAATACACCAATCCTAGAGTAGTCATCATACATTGCTATCTCGATTAAAATAAACAACATATCTTTTGTGAAGCAATATCTTCACGTAGACTAGCAAATTGTCATTTGGGTTTTAAAAATTGAACATTGTCTATTGTGATTGTACGGTGATAGGCCTATGCTCTCCACTTAACTTGGTGATCAAAATGCTAGACTCATCTTTTGATTTTATGCACTTTATGCTTTGTTAAATCCTTTAGAAGGCCTGTCGTAGTGGGAAAAATTACTCACCCTATGGGAACGACCTGAGTGGGAACAACCAAAGCCAGGTTTTCCAACCCACTATAAAATAAAAGTAAATCTGGGGAAACCCACATTTACCGGAAGTGTGCAAGATAACCATCCCCAAAATATTTATTCTAAAGATTAGGAGGTCTCCTGAGGGAGTTTATCATTTTCCGCTCTGAACAGATACCCTATCTACAAACTTTAGTGTAGAATCCAACTAAAGTCAGTTTTCGAACATTGTAATACTCACGGTGCAAGGGGAGAGAAGAATCTTCCCCCAAGACACTCATCATATAATTGCCAAGGACTATTTGCTCAAGGGATTGAGAAATCTAACTTTGAGTACACACCTAGAAAAGACAAAAACATGGGCACCCTCTAGGGGGTGACACAATTGTGTGAGTCAACGCAATTTTAAGATGTGGGTTGTTAAGTATTATGATGACCTTTTTGACCTGAAGAGTGAGTCTGTTTGAAGTGTATTCTTTGTCAAATACTAGTGGAAATCAAGGAGGATCATGTTTTGATTCTTGAACATACACTTATTGTTTAGATTCTAGGACTTAAAAACAATTGTTTTACAACTGTTCTCTGTGTTTTCAAATCATTAATTCAGATAAGATCGTCCCAAAAAACATTAAAAGTTTGACAAATCAACCTAAGAAATTTATGTTATGGGATTGGAAATCAACAACATTTGTCAAGAAATCCCTTGCAAAAAGAATCAAGAAACCAAAGAAGCAACTTAGCTAAAAAAACTTTTGGAAAGGAGACACTTCTTATATCAAAGTAGGAAAATATTACTTGAACATCAAACTTTCATCCATAGATATCATGACTTTGATGGAGGACATACTGATGATTTTGCTTTAGATCCTTTATATTCACAAGCCTATTTCCAATGAAGAGCTCTTTCACAAAAACATAATCATAGTCAACCCATTTTTCAATCTTTCATCCCACAACCAACAATACAATATTCCAACAGCCCAAATCAATTGTTACAATAGAAAAAAAAAACTTGGAAACATTAGGCTTTTTTTCTTCAGAAAACCATCATTTTTCAAAACTTGCTTTCATGCGTGAAAGGTCACTTTTGAAGGTATCATCCCTTTAGATCATCAAAATTAGAGATTTACCAGCAAGATACCCTGTCAAAATATCCTTGATTTAGAAAATTACACCCAAAAATCAATCTTGTTACTAAGAGAAATCAGACAGCACTGTGAACAGTCCCATAATACCACATACATAATCTATTTTAGTGCATATACCTAGTCTTTTAGCCCATCTGTTGTCCAAATAGCGCATCCAACCACTGTTTCAGCGTGTCTGACTAATCCTACAACACATCCACAGTCTATCACTAAAATTTACCAGTGTAAGAATTTACCAGTATCTTGGCACATGCACAATCTATTTTAGCACATACACCCTATTTGATAGTGCATTCACCATATCTTGTAGCACATACACAGTTTGTTTCAGCGCATCAGCCTTCTGTAATAGCACATCCATAGAACCAAAAAATAGAGAGCTATTTGAAACTGCTATCAGACTTTTGACATCAAAACTCAAATCTTTGTCAGAACGGAAACATTTTCTCAGTCCAAACAGTGTCTTAAAAACTTTTAAAAAAAAGGATTTTTCAAGTCAGAAATTATCAAATTAAACCAATACCTTACAACCATAAAGTGTCTAAATCATCAAACACAAAATTCTGGATTATTAAGTTGAGTTTCTTTATCAGGATTTCCTCATCCTACAATCACAAAACAAAACAAAATATTTATAACTTATTCACATCAATAGAATTTATCATTCTATTTGAATTAAGTTAAAATCCTTGACACTCATCCAAAAAGATCAAAGTTTAGTGAGAATAACAAACACTTGTATGCCAATTTTGACAAGGTTACAAAGACAAAAACTTAGGGAAAAAGAAATTGAAACACCAAATACCATGGCTGAAAAAAATCCCTTTCACAGATTCCACCAAAATGATGCAAATGAAATAACCCAAGAGGACATCCAAACAACACAACAAGATCCCAATTTCCATAAATTTATGGAAAAGGTCTTAGAACAAGATATGGAAAAATACCTTTTGATGCTAACTGAACTAGGTGCAAAACTTCCAAAAGATTTTGATATCAATCGATTAAAACAAGCACTTGTGAGAACTGAAACTGAACCACAAAACACAAATCAAGTGGTAGCACTAACACATCAAATGCAAAACTTGCAACAACAACTTCAAGATATACAAAAAGGAACCACGAAAAGGTACTCATTACAAGACATTTTTCCTTATCCCTTTGATCCAAAAGTGGACATGATACCATATCCTAGACATTGTGAATTCCCAAAATATGACAAGTACAACGGTAAAACGAACCCAATTGATCATATGAGGGAATTTAGAAACATGAGTTTAGAATTTGCACAAGAAGACACTTATCTAATGAGGTTATTTCCAAGGAGCTTATGAGGTCAATGTATGGAATGGTTCTCTAAACTACAACCAAGGATTCAAACTTTTCAAGAACTAGTCAACAGGTTTATCTCACAATTTTCCTTTAATATTCAACATGAGGTAACAATAAAAGACCTTTACAACATGAAACAAAAGAAAGGTGAAACATTCCTCTCATTTCTACAATGATGGCGAAGGTTTTTTTCTAGATATCCTCATTCTATACCAGAAGATGAAAAGATGGAACTATTCATTGACAACTTAACTGATGACATGAGCTATAGGCTTGAACTACAATGTCCACCAACATTTGAGAAAGTGATTGAAAATGGGCTCAAGATCGAAGAAGCCTTAGTCAAAAGAGGGGTGATAAAACATTACAATGAAGGATCAAACAATAAAAACTCCTCAAATCACTATGGCAACAATGATAAACCTAAGTTTTGGCAAAAGAATAGAAATACTGGAAACAATGATGCTACAAATGACACAAAAAATGTGAAACCAGTATTTAATTTGATGGCAACTACTACAAAGACCAATCAACATAATGACCAAAACATCAATCAGAATGTTAGTCAAAACAACAACCCAAACAATGGAGAATCTAAGCCACAATCATATCCAATACCATCAAATCGACGAAGATTCACACCATTGGGACAAACACTAGAATCAACAATGAGAGAACTTATTGCAAATGAACTTATCACCTTACCTGAATTAAGAAATTGGGAACCAAAAGTAAAACTATCTTGGTGGAATTATGCTAACTATTGTAACTTTCATAAAAACAAAGGACATAAAACAAATGATTGTATGCAATTGAAACATCTACTACAAGATTTGATTGATAGCAAGAAAGTATTTGTAGAAGGACCTCAAACAAACAATGATCATGGTGCATTTAAAAATCCTTTACCAAATTATGAAAAGGGAGAATCTTCTTCTACAAACGGTAAGGGTAAAAATGTAAACTACATTTATGACAGCACTATTCATTGTTATTACCCAATTTTCACCTACAGGCTCAATCAGGGGAAATTATGTTTTAAATTCGGCACGTGGATTAAATGTGGCTCCCATAAGGGTTGATCCCAGCGTGCAGGTGTTCGGATTTCATTGGGAAGGTTTTTATCTGATGCTATTTGACAAGGAAGTCTATTGGAAAGCCTTGCCTCAGTTAGATTTGGCATAAAACTCCTAAGGAAGAAAGTTGATGGGACCTTTTAGATGTCTTGCCGACTAGCAGTGTGTTATATTCATTTGGGATCCACTGGTCAGCTAGACATTTTATTCGCCGTGGGTTTTTATATGTCTCCCCAACTGCTGAGGTCTCATTGACCGTTGCATAGGGCTAGCATCGCCGAAAGAAAGGAGTTCGGTGAAAGGTCTGGCCGACAAGAAGAAGTCTCAGCGAAAGAAAGGAGTTCAGCGTAATGTCTCGGCGACCAAGTAGAGTCTCGGCGATAGGGGATAGCGAAGGGAAAAAGTCTCATCGACAGGGTGGACTCTTGCCAAAGTGAAACAACGTCGACGTAAAGTTTTGAGCTCGGCAAAAGGTCTTGCCGACCAAGCAAAGTCTCCCCGAAATGAAATAAGCTCTCGCCAGAACAAGGAGGCCTCGCTGAGAAGTCTTGCCGACATGAGGTGGTGGTCCCGGAATGAGAAAACATATGGCTGAGAAGTGATGTCTTGGAAGTGAAGTGAGCTCAATGGGAACTCTCGCCTTCATAAAGAATGGGAAAAGTCTTGCTTGCCGATAATATTTGGTTGATAGGACCGCTATAGCTGCCCATAACTGCTGAAGGGCATAATCGCATGACGGGGAGACACGCTCTAGTGTCTCACCGACATGTGATTCTGATGAAGCGGCCTTTGACCATCTGGGAATCTACGTGGCATGAATTCAACCAATCAGAAGGAGCTAAAGATGGACCATGGGAAGTTTGACTATTGTGAATATCCTTGTGAGGAAGATCAATGAAATGTGAGAAGTATGGATCTGCTCTGTAATCAAGGTTGATGAATCGGTTCAAAGGCAGTAGTGTTGTCTCTATGGAGGTCTGACAACAGGGAACATTTGATGTTGTCTTTCTCGCGCGGGGATCAACTTGAAGAAAGATCTGAAACAGGAGGAAAGCCGAAGGGGAAGAAGCCACTAGTCTCAAGGACAGCTGGGATGTCTGCTGGCAAAGGTAGAGCGACATTTATGATAATGCTTCAGGACATTCAAAGCGGCTCCGATGGATTTTGAAGGAGGACACAGGGCCAGAAGTTAATGAGATGGTTGGAAAATATGTGAAGGGCCATCCCTGGAGCGATCTTGCACTGACATGGACACGGGGGATGCACATTGAATGCATTAACTTTATTTGCAAAGGATCTAAGGGTCGACCCTTCTAAAAAAACTAATATTTTGTAAACCCTAAAGCAGGGGACCGATACTTTTTAGTTTTCATATATATGTCATTTTGGCCTCATTTTTAGGGAGTTCTTACTTGCATATTTTCTACTTTTGTGACTTCTATAAGTCCTTAGAGGAGAATACTGAGTTTTGTAACTCATTTACAAACATTGTATGGTAGAGTTTCACCTTTGGAGATCAATAAAGAGAGCAATTTCTGCCTTCTCAATTATCTGTTTCGTTGAGTGTGTTGGATGATTGATATATTTACATGTGATTTTTTCTTATTCCTTGTTAATACGTCTCATTAATAGCACTTTCAAGCAGAGGAGATATGTATATTACAGGTTATGGGTTATACTGGTGATGCAAACAGATTTTAGTTGTGAGGAGAATTTATCCTCCTTCTAGAACTGTGTGTATCGTAGCTTTCTTATGAAACATTTATGCAATATCATATGAGTATTGAGTTGTGCATATCAGCTTCTTCTTTTTTAGTTGATTGAAAACTATGTGTTAAGCAGTTGTGCATGTTTTGAGCAAATTTGGTGCATCACCATAGGATTTAATTTTCATTTTTATGCACTCCTTCTCCCTTTTCCTTACAAAGATTATGTTAGAGTAATTGGTTATTTACTTGATTAATTAAACAATATTTGTTTAATTAATTAAAGTTCCCTTTTATCTCTTTTACACTTAAGCTAACATTAGGTGCATAATAATTAATTATTTTATTAATTATTAATGTGCAAGCTTAGGGTTTTCCTTTTTAGGTTTTTTTGACCTATATGTGGTTGAAACTTTTCTTTTGTATTATTATTCTTTTACACATTGGTAAATACAGAGCTCCACATCTTTGAGCATTTTTACTATTTTATGTGTTGCTTCTCTTTGCTTCTCCCTGTAACAGGTATTCTTAGCTTGCAAAGATCATTGGGCTCCTATGAAGTTGTATTTTCTCAACTTCTACATGGTATGAGAGCATCAGATCTGCAGCTACCTGTTCTTGTTTTGAGAATTTTTGCATTAGAAGCAGATTTGGGGTTTCAGAAGTTTTCTGTTGTGGATCTGAGGGGGAGTTTATTTTTGGTGCACTTTGGGCAAAAACCGACATCACGGTTGAGTCCAGAAGGCCCAAAAACCCCTATTTTCATATAAAGTTTGTCAGATTTGGCCACCGTCGAATGGGGAGGCAAAAAAAAAGATTGTCTAAGGGCCATACGGTCCCAGACACATTTTTTGAGGCAAAAATTTCAAAAAAAAATAAAAAAAATGAAGGTTTTTTGGATTTTTTTCGGGCGCCTCTAGTTCAGAAGGCGGCCGCCACCTACCCACCACCCGACAGCCACCAGCCACCGCCGAGTTGTCGATGGCTCTCCTCCCATCGTCGCCACTTAGGGTTCCAACCGACGTGCACTCTGCTCAGTCCTCGCCACTGGTACCTATGCCCAACTACTGGTCCGCCGCTCCGCTGTCAGCTTCGACTGCCGCCGCAGCCGAGCTCCCAAACCGCCGAGCTCCTAGATCGTCGAGCTACCAGCCCGCCGAGCTCCCAACCAGCCCGAGCTCCTAGCCCGCCTAGATTCTAAGCCCAAGTGTCGGTCACAGTGGTGACCAAGGGCTTCAACCCTCAACCTTTCGCCAGCCCCCTGGTCGCTCAGCGGACCAGGGGCTTATTCTTTTTAGCCCCCAGGGCTTAAAGGAGGCAGAATTGTGCATTTTCAAGAGACTTCACGAAATCGGGTATAAAATGGGCATACGGTCTCCATTTTTTTAAAACGAGATACCTTTGGAAAGCTAATTCCATGCCGGACGCCATGGTACTAGTAATTTTTTCCAAATTTTCTGTTTGACTATATATATTTTTTTCCAGTCAAAGTGGGGTCTTTTTTCTGCACTTCTGGGGCCATAGAAGGTGCAAACGGACTCTGTTTTTCAAAAACGAATAGGTGTTGGAAAGCTCTCAACATGATCTATTCAGATATGTGATATTCTTTCTCAGAATTTTCATCAAGTACACAAGAATTTTTTTTGAAGCTTTTTTTCTTATGCATTGCTTCCTCTTTCTCAGTTTGTACTAGGGTTTGGGTTTATCTCTTGTGGGGGGTGTTTATTTCTCGCTTTCTATCATTTATATTAGAAAACAAGAACACCAAAACTCTCAAAACAATCAAACCCTTCTGCATCTTTTGTCTATAATGAAAGATCACATAATAATAAAAAATACAAGCAGGTACAGGTGCAGGGTTTCATGGCAGACTCCTCAGTTGAGTTACTCACATCACACAACTATCATATTTGGAAGTCTCGCATGACGAGGCTTCTCAGGTCACGAGGGTTGTTGTCTTGTTTAGATGAGGTCCAGCCTCAGTTGCAGCGTCCTTTTGAGATTCTTTAGCATAGGAACAAGATGGATGAAGCTATGGGTTTGCTATCCATGCACGTTTCAGATAGTCTTCTATTTCACCTTGATGCTTCGCTCACTCCTCGAGCCATGTCGTTGAAGTTTGAGACACTTTTTGGGACCATTAATGAGTTATGAGCATTATAGATTGAGGCAGAGTTGATTTCATTGTTTCTTGAATCATTTCCCACTATTGAGGACTTTTTGAACAAGTTCAAAACTATCCGCACTATTTTACAGGATTGTGGCAAGGATAAGTCAGACAGTGTATTTACTTGATCCTGTTGAAGCTTCATGGTCCATTTCATATATTTTCTTCTTCCTTCTATTCCACCATGGATGGCCTGGGTGCTCATTTTACCATGCCTACCTTTGATGTGTTTTGTGAGCGTTTGTCTCGTGAGCAATCACACCTTTCTCCGATAGATATGCCCTCAGGATCAAAGAACAAAGCATTGGTTGCTCAGTCATCTAAGGAGAAACTGAAGCAGAAACTGAAGCCCAAGAAAGATTCTGCAGGCAGTGAGCATTCCTCCAAACCACCTCCTAAGTCTGATTCCAAACCACCACTTAATCTGAAACAGGAGAAATCTTTGAAGTCTAGTGAGTCTTCCTCCAAGACTAAGACAAAATCAAGAGACACTTGCAGCTTCTGTGGCAAGGAAGGACATCCAATTTCTAGGTGTTGGAAATGATTAGAGGCTTTAGAGGAAGCCATGCAGCAGTATCACATCTCCTCACCTCAGTCGTCTTCTCCTTCCACAGGGAAAGGCCATGCTCTCACTGCTCGAGCATCGACCTATGGGTCCACTTGTATTTTAGATTCTGGTGCTTCTCACCATATGACTCACACTCAGCAGTTGGTCACTTCTCTTGTCTCTTGTGGTACTTCACAAATTGCAGTGGGTGACTCTACACAACTTTTAGTCTTGGGTTCAAGTTCTATCTCTTTGGATGGGGGTACTCTACAGGATGTTCTGGTTGTTCCTGACATCTCGACGAACCTCATGTCCATTTATCATATTTTTCATTCTGGCTCTGGTAAGACAGTTGAGTTCTCACCACATGATGTGGTTATTCGGGACCTCCATGACTCTGATTTGGTTGTGGCTACTGGGTATGTTGATACTGCATCTCGTCTTTACAGATTTGATGGATTTGATTCTTCTGAGGGTACATGTTCATCTCTTATAGCACATGCAGATTCAGTGAGTAAGCTTTGGCATGAGCGTTTGGGCCATGTCAATTACAGATATCTTCAGCAGATGAGTACACAGGCACTTGTTCTTGGTCTTCCACAGATTTCCTGCACAGACGGTGTTTGTCATGGTTGTGTGCTTGGCAAGCATCACAGGGATCCCTTTCTGAAGGGAAGAGCCACTCGTGCTTTGGCACCCTTGGAGTTGATTCATAGTGACCTCATGTCATTTCCCACTCCTTTTTTTGGGGCCAAGTATGTACTCACATTCATTGATGACTTCTCCAGACGCACGTGGGTGTACTTTCTTAAGTACAAGTCTGATGTCTTTGATTCCTTTCGAATCTTCAAGACATTTGTAGAGAAGCAGTCTGGCCTTTCTATTTGGTGGATACGTACAGATAATGGGGGGAGTATGTGAATCAGGCTTTCAGAGATTTTTGCACTGAGCATGGTTTGCAGCATCAACTTACTGTTCCCTACACCCCTCAGCAGAATGGTCTCACTGAGAGAAAGAACAGGACTTTATGGGAGATGGCAAATTGTATGATTCAGTCCAGGTCCATGGATCCATCCTTTTGGGCTGAGGCAGTTAATTGTGCCAACTATATTCAGAATTGAATGCCTCACAAGGTGATTCGACATATGACTCCTGAGGAGGCTTGGTTTCATGACAAGCCTGATGTTTCATCATTTCGAGTATTTGGTAGTGAGGCATGGGCATTTATTCCTGATGCTCAGAGGAGAGCCATGGAGAGGAAGAGTCGACCCCTCATTTTTGTCAGCTACTGTGAAGATGTTAAGGCATACAGGTTGTTTGATCCGGATTCCAGAGAGGTCCTATTTCGACGGGATGTCCAGTTTGATGAGCACCTTCCCACAGTGGATACCCTGTCTCCAGTGTCTACTTCACTACCTACTCCTCCCACTGCAACTCTTCAGGATTATGTTGAGGATGATTCTGATGAGGATGTTGATGATCCCCCATCTCCACCTCCACTTGCTCCACCTTAGATGCCCAAATGGGCTTGCTTTACCATTGAGGCAGTAGGATCTATGGCAGGTGATCCTTCAGACACTCGTCGCACCCGTTCTCATACTGCGGGTTCTAGTCTTTTGAGTCATGCTCTTTCAGAGGATCCTCAGAAGTTTTCAGAGGTGACAGGTCACCTTGAGTGGGATAGTGCTATGGAGGAGGAGTATTCTTCTTTGATGAGGAATAGTACTTGGGATCTCTGTCCTCTTCCTAAGGGCAGAAAGATGGTTCGGTGCAGATGGTTGTATCGCACCAAGTATGTTGTTGATGGTTCTATTGATAAGTACAAATCATGTCTTGTTGCGAAGGGTTTCTTGCAAGTTGAGGGTATTGATTACTCTGAGACATTTTCCCCTGTCGCCAAGATGAATTCTATTCGCTTTGTACTATCACTTGCAACTTCTAGGGGATGGCCCATTTTTCAGATGGATGTGAAGAGTGTGTTCTTGCATAGTGACCTATAGGAGGATATCTATATGGAGCAGCCTCAGGGATTTGTGCAGGATGCTTCTTTGGTTTACAGACTTCGGCGTTCATTATATGGTCTCAAACAGGCCCCTCGGGCTTGGTATGAGAAGATGGGCTCTTTTTTGCTCTCCACTAGTTTCACACGCTGTCATTCTGATCCCATAGTCTATATTCAAAATATTGAGGGTGAGATCCTGATTCTTGTGCTATATGTTGATGAACTCCTCATCACAGGTAGCTCATCCTCTATGATTCAGCATGCTCAACGAGCTTTGATGGAGCAGTTTGAGATGACAGATCTCGGTCTTTTGCATTATTTTCTCGGTCTTCAGGTGATTCAGTCTTCTAATGGGATCTCCATTTACTAGCAGAAGTATGCTCTTGATATGCTTCAACGCTTTGGCATGCTTGATTGCAAGCCTGCCCCCACACCTTTTCAGTCAGGGGCTATTTTGACTACTACTTGCCCCACTCCTTCAGTAGATTCTACACTTTACAGGTAGTTGGTTGGCAGTTTGTTGTACCTGACTCACACTCATCCTGATCTTTCCTTTGCGGTTGGTCTTGTCTCTTGATTCTCCCATGATCCTCATGAGAGTCACTAGAAAGTTTCCAAATGTATTTTGAGGTACATTCAGGGCACCATTACTTATGGCATTCACTACACATCAAGGGATCCTCACATTGTTGGCTACACTGACTCAGATTGGGCTGGTGATGTCAATGATCGGAAGTCTACTTCTGGCTTTGTTTTTTGTCTTGGTTCTGGTCCTATCACATGGTCTTGCATGAAGCAGACTGCTCATGCATTATCATCTACAGAGGTTGAGTATCGAGTTGTTGTGCTTGCTAGTTAGGAGATTTTATGGCTTCGACAGTTGATGACTGAGTTTGGTTTTCCTCCTAATAGTCCCACTATTCTTTGGTGTGACAATCAGAGTGTTATACACATTTCTTGCAACCCGGTGGAGCATCAGCAGACGAAGCACATTGAGCTTCATATGCATTTCATCAAACAGTTGATTCAGGATGGTTCTCTCATCTTGGAGTATATTCCCACTGCCGAGCAGGTTGCAGACATCTTCATGAAGCCTTTTGCATCGCCACGCTATCTTCAGTTGCGCTCTATGCTTGGGGTGAAGGAAGTTGTCCTTGGGGGGTCTTTATGAGGCCTTCCTTCCTTCATGTTTCTTTTAGCATGTTCTTCTATCTCTTTTTGGCGAGGAGTTTTTTCCCACTGGGTTTTCTCCTTTTCTCTGTTTCATAGAGATTTCCTTGTACTTGGGTACCTGATCTGGCCTTGTTGTCGGAACCCATTGTTTTTTGCTTTCGGTAGCTGCTTCTAGGTTTTAGCTTCTCCCTAAGTCTAGCTTAAGGGGGGGTGTTAGAGTAATTGGTTATTTACTTGATTAATTAAACAATATTTGTTTAATTAATTAAAGTTCCCTTTTATCTCTTTTACACTTAAGCTAACATTAGGTGCATAATAATTAATTATTTTATTAATTATTAATGTGCAAGCCTAGGGTTTTTCTTTTTAGGTTTTTTTGACTTATATGTGGTTGAAACTTTTCTTTTGTATTATTATTCTTTTACACATTGGTAAATACAGAGCTCCACATCTTTGAGCATTTTTATTGTTTTATGTGTTGCTTCTCTTTGCTTCTCCCTGTAATAGGTATTCTTAGCTTGTAGAGATCATTGGGCTCCTATGAAGTTGTATTTTCTCAACTTCTACAGATTAGTAGTTAAATGATATTACCAGTTAGGAAGCAGGCCTTCTCCGGAGGTTGACCTCTGTCTACAAGTAACCCACAGCTTTAGAGGTCTTCCCATGTTACACTAAGGTGTTGATCATCAGGTTCAACAGGGTGCAATTTAAGTGGATAACAATTGTATCTCTACAATTGAGAATAATGATGTTGCTAACAATCAAACTGATAACATTGAAATCAATGACATCATACCCATAAATCTGATCCCAAACATGGATACATCCGACAATCAAATCAATGTCATAAAAATAAGGGAAAATCAAGATTATCAACCAGTCAACATAACAATAAGGGGGCAATCCAAAGTGATATTGAAAGGAGTTTCATCTAAAACCATTGCCACCCCTTCAAATCAATACAACATCATCAATCAACTACAGAAAATACCAGCACAAATATCAATTTTGGAACTCCTTAAAATCTCACCATCTCATAAGGAGATTTTGGAACAAGTCCTTGTGGCCACAACAGTACCCAATAATCTAGATGTTTGTCAATTCCAGGCTATGGTGGGACACTTAACCACGCCTCACTGCCTATCATTTTCAGAAACAAGATGATGTGTCACTTACTCATCCACACAATGCCACTCTTCATATTGAAGTCTTAATCCACAAACACCAAGTAAAACGTGTCTTAATAGATGGTGGAGCTGGTTTAAACATTTGCACTTTAAAATTGATTCATGCACTAGGTTATTCTGATAATGTTATTGATGCTAGAAGGAAGATCACAATAAAGGCCTATGATGAAGAAGAGATATCCTCCAAAGGATTGATTGTATTACCTATTCAAGTGGGACCAATTGTGAAGAATATTGTTTGCCAAGTATTAGACAAAGAGATCACCTATAACATACTCTTGGGACATCCCTGGATTCATGAAATGCAAGTAGTACCTTCAACTTATCATTAGTGTTTGAATTTTCCGGTCAATGGACAAGAAGTCACTATTTCAGCTGATTACAATAATCCTCAAACTTGTAACATGCTTAAGACAACTCAAGACGCTTTGGTCCCTCGTAATAAGGAAGCAAACACTTCTGGTTCATCCAACAATGAAAAGCAACTAAATTTTACATCTAAATGGGTTGAGAAAAAGGACCAGTCAAAAGAAACAAGTAGTGTTGACTCCACTCCATCAAAAAATGAAGCTCAACTAGATTCTCTATCACAGCAATTCAAAGACAATATCTAGTTAAAAGAAAAAGGCATGGCAGAGTATTCCATTGAGAAATCTTTATGTTTTTCACAATTGTTGCCATCTCCAAGAACATATGGAAAACCATCAACATCAACACAACAATCATCAACACCTACCACAATTTTAGATGATAGATTTGTAAATATAGGTAATCTAGAAGAAGAATATAAAGATAAGGCCATCCTCAATTGGCTCTACAAAGATGAGGAAGCATCTACATCGGCAACTATCAACATAAAGACAGATCAATATGGAAAGGGACAAACAATATTAGAAAAAATGAGGTATGAAGGACAAGGACCTATTGGCAAAAGAAAATAAGGCATTGTAGAACCCATCCAACCTCTCACACTTCATCCAAAATACAAAACAGGATTGGGTTATACAAGGGAAACAAAAGAAGAAACCACTCATGAAGTTGTTGAAAGGATCCTTCAAATATGGGATAGATCCGAGACAGATTCTAATGAGTATGAGTGAGATTCTTTATCAGAAACATCATGCAAGGACATACAAATTGATGTTATAAAATAGTATACACCCACACGTGAGGAGGGACAAAGCTCAGGGACTAGACCCCTTGTATTTGGATCACAAAATATCAATGGACAGATATCAAGTGAGATAGATGACTTGGAGGAGAGTAATATCATAGACCTTGACATTACCATTGAAAATTTTGACAACATTGCTATCAGAACCTTTACTGCCACTGACCTTAACCAATCTGATGACTTTCTACCTTTAATGCATCTTGAACTTATCGATTGGGAACCAACTGAACCTATCAATATTCCTATCTTTGCGAATGATGATGCTATCGTAAATTTCCTTTGTTGTGATGAACCTGACACAAGTTCTAATCATAAATAACATAATGACACTTTGAGGAAAGAGGATGTCAAATCTTCCAGTTGCAAAATTGAAAACAGGAATAATGGATCTAATGGTGAAAACCATTCAATGACAACATTAGATCTCAAAAAAGTAAAAATAAAAAAAGCATCCGATGGTGAAAACCTATTTGAGGCACCAAAGGATGGGAGATTTGACACCCTTCTGGAACATTATCATGAAATATTTTTAGTGTTGGTGGAGCCTACACAATCTATCAATCTTGGCACATCAAAAAAGGAAAAAAACTCTACATCTGGCAGCATCTATGACTGAACAAGAAAAGCCAGAATTCATCAAGTTCTTTAAGGACAGAAGCATTGAATTTGCTTGGTCATACTCTGATATGTCAAGTTTAGATCCAGATCTTCTGATGCATCATTTATCTCTACCGTCTGGGATAAAACCTGTGAAACAAAAACTAAGGAAAATACATCTGCATATCGCCTTGATGGTAAAGGCTGAGCTAAAAAAGTTGCTAGATGCAGGATTCATCAGATCTATTGACTATGTTGAATGGATTTCTAATATTGTACATGTTTCTAAGCCTGATAATAGTATCAAAATGTGCACCAACTTCAGAGATCTCAACAAGGCATGTCTAAAGGATGATTTTCCTTTACCAAACATTAACATTATTGTTGACTTAACAACAGGACATGCCATGTTATCGCTAATGGATGGCTTCTCAGGGTATAACCAAATCAAAATAGCACCAAAGGATCAAGAGAAAACATCATTCACATGTCCATGGGGAACATTATGTTGGAATGTCATGCCCTTTGGGTTGAAAAATGCAGGTGCATCATATCAGTGGGCAATGACCACTATTTTCCATTACATGATGCCTACTTTTATGGAAGATTATGTGGACGATATATTAGCAAGATCATATACTAGAGGACATTTGAAGATCCTGGGAAAAATCTTTACAAGACTGGAGAAGTTCAATGTTAGATTAAATCCTAAGAAATGTGTGTTTGGGGTTACATCAGCAAAAATCCTAGGATACATAGTGTTAGAAAAGGGTGTCGAAGTGGATCCTGCTAAGGTCAAGGCTATAATGGAAATGCCACCACCAAAGAATATCAGTCAACTAATATCTCTACAAGGCGGGCTACAATCAATCAGGAGATTTGTCTCCCAATTAGCAGACAAAATTCATCCATTTAATCACTTGCTACATAAGAATGTCTTGTTCAAATGGGATCAAGGATGTGAAACAACTTTCAACCAAATAAAGAAATATCTAATGTCACCCCCCATATTCATGCCACCTACAGAAAATAGACCCCTATTACTATGCATTGCAACAACTAGCATTTCTTTAGGAGCTCTATTAGCATAGGAAGATTATAAGGGAAGAGAACATGTTGTCTATTATATTAGTAGGACTCTGAATGGTTATGAGATAAATTAAACCTTCATCGAGAAAGCTTGTTTGGCAGTGGTATTTGCTACCCAAAGTTGTGGCATTATATGTTAACCCACATAGTCAGACTCATCAAAAATATTGACCCATTAAAGTACTTACTCAACAAGGTTGCCTTAACAGGAAGACTAACTGAGTGGGTCACAATCTTAAGTGAATTTGATATCCAGTATGTGTATAGAAGAGCCATCAAGGGGCAAGTGATAGCCGATCAGCTAGTTGAAACTCCATTACCAGATGATCATCTAATGAACATTGAGTTTCCTGATGCAGACATTCTTACTATGACAACACAACAATGGAGGCTTTATTTTGATGGGTCATACACACAATGGGGGTCTGGTGCAGAAATTTTGTTTGTTACACCTCAAGGACATACCATCCCAAAGTCATATAGACTCTTGTTTCCATGTACAAATAATGTAGCTGAGTATGAGGCATTAATTATTGGCATTAAATTGGTAGTTGAATGGAAGATCATGGAGCTACAAGTATATGGAGATTCACAACTAGTCATTTACCAGGTAAATGATGAATATCAGACAAAAGACAAGAAGTTGATGCCATATAAAAAGATGATAGATGATCTCAAAAATTACTTTGTGGATATCAAGTTTGAACAGATTCCAAGGGCAGAAAACAAAGTTGTTGATGTTATGGCGACGATTGCTTCTCTCTTACAGTTGCCAGAAAAGCAAGGTCGTTATGAGTTTATGGTGGAACAAGTGTCTAACCCTACTTATGATAATCCATATTCTCAAACCATATGCCATTTAGTTGACGTTGAATCCTCCATTTATGGAAAGAATTATGCTTACCTAAAAGACAATATCCTTCCTCCTGATCTTTCCAGAAACCAGAAACGCAACTTCATTCGCCAATACGCAAGACATACCTTAATTGCTGACATACTTTACCGTCGAGGTCTAGATGGTACTCTTATTTGGTGTCTGGAACATAACGAGTCTTAAACAGCTTTACATGAGGTTCATGAAGGTATTTGTGGAACTCATTCAAGCAGACTAACCCTAGCAAAGAAACTCCTATGTTTGGGGTATTACTAGCCAAACATGGAGAAGGATTCTTTTCACTTTGTTAAGAAGTGCAAAAAATGTCAAATACATGGTAACCTAATCCATGCACCAGCGCAAGAATTGCAACCATTCAATTCAACATGGCCTTTTTGTCAATGGGGACTAGACCTAGTAGGGAAAATTAATTCGTCTTCATCCAATGGAACAAATTTATAATCACAGCAACAAAATACTTTACAAAATGGATAGAAGTGGTTCCCTTAACCATCAATGGGAAGCAAATATCTTCTTTCATACTAAACTACCTCATCTATAGGTATGGAATTCCTCAATCCATTGTCACAAACAATGGTCGACCTTTTAAAAATCAAGATGTGTAGGAACTATGTGAGAAGTTTCATATTCAACATCATTTTTCAACACCATACTATCCTCAAGGAAATGGCTAGGCAGAGGCCTCAAACAAAACTATTTTGAAAATCCTGAAGAAGACTATCAACGATGTTGGATGTGATTGGCACGTTCAATTGAACCCTGCTCTTTGGGAATATCGTACAAGCATTAGAACACCTACAGGAGCAACACCATATGACTTGGTATATGGATCAGAGGTTGAGATTCCATCACTCTGTGTGTCACTAAAAGGAATTATTCCAGATGAGGATTATAGAGTGTCTAGAATTCAAGAGCTGGAACTGCTGGATGAACATCGTCAACAAGTTGTGAACCATTTGAAGATATATCAATAGAGGATGTCCAAAAGCTACAATCATAGGGTAAAATCTAGAGTCTTTCAGGTTGGGGACTTGGTCCTAAAGGAAAACCCTAGAAATCAACAAGACAGAGAAAAGAAAGGGAAGTTGGAACCTAACTAGCTAGGTCCCTTTGTAGTCATATCAGTCTATGGATCTGGAGCGTATTGGCTTTCTACACTTGAAGGGGACCTATTCGATGAACCTATCAACAATATCCATCTCAGGAAATTATATACTTGAAATCGTCTAGTGCACGATTGAAATGGTCGCCTTGATGAAAACCTAGAAAATAGGCATTTTGGTGACAACAAATTATAAAAAAAGAAGAGAGAAAATACAAAAAAAAAAAAAATTTATAAAAAGACAAAAGACAAAAAAATCATAAAATATGAAAAAGTGCAATAAAAACACGTAGTGAAAACCTGGAAACAGGTGCTGCTTGTGATTTACACTAGCTTTTCCATCTATTAGATGCATGACTTGTTCGTTCACTTTCAGCATTATCTTTCTGCCTATCATTTGAAAAGAGAAACATCATATACATATCATGGCAAAGTGGTTGTGTCACACCCTAGCTTGGGGGAAAAATCTTGAACTCCCTGGGGGCAAAAAAATTGAGCTTAAACAAATAGACAAACAACAGTATGACAATGCAACAAACACAATGATCATTGAGAAACTCAACATGGAACATACATCAAACATCAGATCACTTCATAAAATCAACCATCCACATCAAGACAGTTGAGATCAAACCAATCAGAACAACTCAAAAAGGATGATCTAATATGAATAATGATTGAAATATTTTAAGCAGAGGTTAAATTATTGTACTTTGATCTTTGTTATCATTTCTTTAGAGCAACTCGATGATGTATTGAACTAGAGAAGCTAGGAAGAAGAATGATATTTTTATTTGTCTGTTGTTTGTGAATTAATTATTTATTGTGTGAATTTTCACGAGACGTGCTCTACAAAGTATCACTGATGAAATTCCAATTCACATAATAAAATTATCGATTCTTGTTTGTTTACGCAAGAAATGCTTAGTTCATCTCGGTTTAATTATACCTAGATGCTTGTGTTAACTTGAAATATCAAAAATCATGAAAGTAGTACTCAAGTCATCATGGTCTAAATTATACCATTGATGCTTGTACTCACTTTCAACATTTTAAAAGCTCCATGATGATAAAAAGCATAATAAATGGATTGTTAAGATGCCAATGTTTGCATATAGATTTGCATGGTAAATTAGATTGCATTCATGTTAGTTTTACATCTACAGAGTATTTGTTACAAAAGTTGGTAAAGGATTCAAAAACAATGATATCTTTTCTCATAAATGGATTGAGTATACTTGACATTAACAAAAACATCATCATTATCATGTAGTTGCATAATCATTTCCATTTCATACATTAGAAACATTATTACATCATTTCATCATTCAAACATTTGATCATATAATTTGCATTAATCATGTCATTTCTTCATTTGTGCATCACATCATAAAATTGCATAAGAAAACTCTCAAAAACAAATCTCTATGAATTTACATTTTCATTCATCCATTCATCATATCATATATCATACATTTGAAGTACCATTATATTGATCATTCATTCATACATTCTATGCATTTGAACTATCAAAATAATAAAAGTGCATCATATCTCATTTATATCATTATGTCATATATCATAGAAACATCATATCCAAAATCATACATATGGATGCATTTTCATATCATTTACATATATCCATTTTCATACAACGCACATCATGCATCCATACATCATCATTATTCGCATATCACATTTTTATATCATAAAATCATTGCATATCATCATGATCATTAAATACATCCATAATAGTATCATATAGATCATCACACAACATATAAAATAGGAATTAAATGCATTCATCATAGAAACATATATAACTCATATAAATCAATAAAATCCAAAACATATCATATAGATCTCAAAATCATAATGTCAAGTATACAATGATGTCTGAAATATAAGGAGATGTAACATCAAAAATGGTTGTAAATCAAAAAACTGGAGTATACATCATATCTCAAAATACATTAGAAAGTACAATCATACAAATATGTGTTGCTAGCTCTGGATGGTGCAGGCATCTCTGGACTAGTCCCTCCACCACCGGACGTACCAGGATCTCTCAGGTCTCATAGAAGAGGCTGTGTCACACCCCTACTCATGGTCCTAGACTGGATCCTAATTGATTAAGACTGTACAAAACTAACTCTCTGCTTGGAGGGAACAACATCATGGTATTTGCCTCTATAATACTCCACCTCTCTACCCACACGAAGAACCTCTCTCACATAATCGGCCACAGATGTACCATCAGCCAATCTCTGTAATATCTTAGTTGTAATATGTGCCTACTCTGTAACCTGTCTAGCTACATCTCTCTCTGTCATCAACGAGGCAATCTGTGTCTAGGCAACTACCAACTGTGCCTGTACCTGAGCTAGAGTTTGTGCATGGGCCTGGGCCTGTGTCTGCATCTGGGTCTGTGTATACTAATAAACCCTGAGCCTATATCAACTGCCCCTATAAGTTCTGCACGTACACCTGTAGGCTCGCAATCTGCGTCTGCTGATGTTGTGAAGGTATCCCAATTCACACATGCTACTCTAAAGGAGCTACTAGTGATCGCCACTTACGAGGCACCCTGCGATCTCCAACATCCAAAGCTAGACCTGCTCCACCCTCATCACCTCCACTCTCATCTCCTCCACCTCCATCTACATCATCACTACTCTCATCCTCTTTATCTCCCTCCTCATCATCACTACTATCTATATCCTCCGCTACATCCTCCTATCCCTCCACATCTTGCTCCTCCTCTGCACCCTCCTCTCTCCTCCATCAACGGCCATGAACAACTGCAACCTCCTCCTCGTCGGGTAGTGGCACTAGCTCATCAAGAACAGATATTCAGAGAAATGGATGTGAGGTAAGATACTCTACATAATTTGCAATAATCGATGGCTTGATAATGTCAGGACGAATATCCCAATCTGAAGGTTGTAGGTTCAAGTACTCCTGAACAATAGTATCATATGAAAGGCAAGGTCCCCACTTAGTAGAATCTATCTGACACTGAGTGTAATATGCAATGCCCTAGGGCATGCCCTATACAATGTTGTACTATCTGAGCACTCTCCTTAATAAAAATCTCTCGATCACCCAATGAGTCCTACCAATCAGGAACATAGACTGATAGAGGTATCCCATCTTTGTATCATCCTCATCCTAGTGATCACAATCCAGATAGGGCCGCCATGTAATGACCTCCAAATCATCCAAAACTCTCCTCCAATGCTCTAACTTACCTAGTCTGGGCTAGGTAAGATGACCTGTACATCTATGGACATACGGCCTCATGGCCAGTCTCTGTCTAACTGTCACTAGATGTGTAACAACGATATGCTCCCACACCCACACCTGAAGCAATGTAACCCCGAAAGACAAACTGCGACCTCAGAGGTAGACAACTAAATGCAAATCGTGATAAAGATGAGCAAGCATACACATGCCCCATGCATATCTGGTACCATGAACAATCATGCTCTCCAACGCATGACCCCAACCAACAAAAAGTCCCTTTGACCTGCGATCAGGACAAAGGAACCCTCCAATGAAACCAACAAGAATCGTAGGCAGGGTGGCATAGGCATCCACCATCTCGCACTATGGACTCTCATATCCACAAATAGCATCATCTTGGAACACTCTGCGTAGAGCATCGGTCCCACCCTACTCTGAAGAATCATAAACAACAACCTCTCCAACAATGGGTATCCTCAAAATCCACCATACATCCTCAGGAGTGACAGTCATCTCGCTGGTAGGAAGGTGAAAGGTACTATGCTTGCTATGCCACCTCTCTGCTAGGGTTGTCAAGAGACCCCGATTAATCCTAATCTGGGGCATATCTAAGAGAGAAGACAACCCACATCTCGTAATAACTGTTGTCTCCGGCTGCACTGCTGCGGTATCAAATCAAAGGTCCTAGGAAACCGCTCTCTAATCTGTAAGTTCGCAAATGACTCCTGTCATCACGAAAAACAAAAATGTCAAAAATCTTTGTCAATCATCAACATCAATCAACCTATCAAATCTAATAAGCTCTTGTGAGACTTCACTAAAATCTCGAGAGAAATTATCATTGAACCTCACCTATCATGAGGTCAATCATCAATCTAAAATTGTACCTCGCCTCTCATGAGGTTTATCAATCAAACTATAATTATTCCTCACCTATCATGAGGATAATTATTGTCAATCAATCATCATACCTTGCCTATCATGAGGTTGAACATCATCTACTTTATTGAGATCATCAATCATATCAAATCAACGGCTGACACGATCAAAATTCACAAAATCAAGGTTAAAACTGACAAACTACATCATTCTAACTTGAATGCGCTAAAACAGTGTTTTTATGCACCACAATATCATATGCACCATTAAAACACCTCAATGCACTAAAACAGGCGATCAAAGTGCTATTTTATTAGATGCGCCATTTCAGGAGGCAAATCCGCCAATTCAAGCAGTCAATGTGCAAAACCAGCGGATGCGCCATATCATAAAGTCTATGCGCCATTTTAGGCGACAGATGCACCATCACATTCTATGCGCTACTTGAACCTATGTATGCGCTAAACAATCTATCCTATGCGCTAAAACAACGTATGCACTACATCATTTTGACTATGCGCTATTCTAGTCTATGCGCTAAAACAATGATCCTATGCGCTACTGGGGGCTTTAGATGCGCTAAAAGAATTCAAACATTTAAAATTTGAATTACAAAGCACGAAAAATGAAAAACACGAAAAATAAGGAGGTTCACGGGTATGTACCAGAGGTTCGTAGGCGGTCGGGCGGTTGTGTCAATGCACGTGCTCGAAACGGTGAGTATGGTATGGGATGGACATTTTGCTCCAAATTTCTCTCACTCCAAATTCTCAAAACTCAAATTGCACAAATGAATTCTAAATCACACTTTTTAACCTTTTAAAGGTTAAGTAAAGGGGATTTTTGTGGGATTTATTTAATTTATTTACTGGAGGATTAATCACATCTCATCACGGGGGCATCTTTCAAACTGTTTGTTGGGAGATAAATAATTTCATCATCATATCTTTATCAAATCATCATAAATCATCAGAAAATCATAAAAACATTGAAAATTTCCAAAAATCCAAAAAAAAATAAAAAATCATCAATTTATCTCCCGATGGGGCATATATCCATCATCACCTAAAAATCAACATCTGGGGCATTCTATTTTTTTTTGTCAGTACTAGCAGCAGCAGCAACAAAATTTTCTTTGAAGTAATGCGTAAACACATCACTTCAAAGAGGGGAAAAATGTATACACCTAAAAATGGTCTAGATAATCTAATTAATTAAATACAATTTATTTGATTAATTAACCTTTAATTCTTCTACTATTAAATAAATAGAAATATTTATTTATATAGTTCATCTTTTAAATTCTTCAATCTTTATTCTATTATTTCGTCTTAATTAAATAAATGAATTTCACTTTGTTTTATTTAATTATCATAATCAAATTCTTCTACTATTGAATAAATAGAAATATTTATTTATATAGTTTACATCTATATTCTTTTGATTATTCTCTCTTAATTAAATAATCAAACTTCAATAGTTTTTATTTAATTATAATTATCCCTCTTTTATTAAATAAACAATATCAAAAATATTTGTTTATTTTAATAATTGTTATTTCTTCCTAAATTTGAAACAAATCCAAATATTCAAATTTAGGCACATATTTCTACAACTCATCATATTCCACCTACCAAATTAGATATGAAACATCTAATTTAATTCATCTCAACCTTCACGGGAAAAATTGGAGATAAATTTGCAGGCAAACTTCTTCATCTTCTTCCATTAATTCTTCCTTTCATCTAGCCAAATTTTTTTATGGGGAGGAACAATCTCCATAATCAGCCCATCCTTCTTCATCCTTCACCATTGAATCCTCAAAATCAAATTCAGACCTTTGTTGTGCTGCCCCTTTGCAAATGTGTTGTCGTGAATCTATAAATACAACCTCATTCTATAGGAAAAGGATCCCCAACTTTGTGCAAACTTACTCTGCATAAACACCAATTGAGCAATCAAGCATCTTAGCAATAGCATTATCATTTAGCAATAGCAATCATAGCATTTTAGGATCAATATCATGGTTGCATCATAGTTTACTATAGCTTCTTCTATCAAGTTTCATGTCAATTTAGATTACAGTAGCTTCATCATATAGGATTAGATTATTACCTTTAGCAACATCTCATTCTCTAGATTGTCATTTTAACAGTCACAATGCTTACAAAATCTAAGAGCCCCGTGACTCAATAAATCTTTGGAGATAGAGAGCAATATGACGCTTTCGAGAGTTTTCCTATGTTAATTAGATTAATTATTGTTGATTCTCTTAATATAATGTCTTATTAAGAAGTGTTGTTTTCTATTTTATTCATACTTATTCCACACTTGCAAGGGCAAGTTTGCTTTGACTAAATCTAGTGCATGCATAACTTCCTCCCTCTCTTTTCCATGTTTTCAATAAATGGCATCCTCTTATTATGTTGGAGTCAATTGCCTAGGTAGTTAGGGTTAATTAGAAGCTTTTCCCTCTATAAATAATGGTTAGATGCCCCTTTTCATAAGGTTGGATGTTCTAAAATTATACTTGCATTTTCAGTTTAAGTAATACAGTCATATTGTTGATATGTTGTAATCATGTTTTCAAGGAATAAAATGATATTTTGATTTGTTGCATCTGAGTTAGCTTAAGGAAGACTCACTCAAGGGGGGCCACTTGGTGAGAATTCCACCCATTTAGTTTAAAATTTATTTTTCTGTTCAATAATTAGTTTCGGTTTCAATAGTTGTATGTTCCTGTAGCCATTGGAACTTTGTTCTATGACTGTTCCTGCAGCCAAGGTAGATAGAGTAACTTCCTATCTATTTGTTGAGATTTCTATTTTTGTCATCCATTCCAGTTCAGTTTTTGATGCTCAGTGTAATTGTTGATTCATGCTCAGTGCTTATGTTAATTTCTTTCCAACATTTTATTTTCAGTACTGTTTCTTTTCTAGTTTAAAGATTACTATAGTTGAGTCCTAGTGCATAGACAATGCTAACCCATTTCAAGTTTACGTCCTTGGGTTGACAATGAAATGAACCTTCATGATGAGCAAGATAACTACTTAGTGTAGATGTCTAATCTCTAAGTTACAACTTTAAGGGCTTTGTTATTGAACCATTAGAGGAGGCCAATAGGCACCACAAATTCCTTCAACTCAAAATCCATTTCATATCCCTTGGACCAAGATTCAAAATCTTCAGAACCCTCCTCAGACTCACCATCCTCAACTGACATCTCCTCAAAATCCGAATCCTCATCATCAAAATTTCCTTCCCATTTTTCCGCAGAATGACCAATCTCATAGCCAGAATTTTTAACACCCTTTTTGCGAGCCGAGGTCTTAGGATAAATAGGGATCAACTTCATCTTTATGTGAACAAACATGAGATTCATAAGGCCTTCATGGTGAATATCCTTCTTGGGGTTCTTCTGATGATCCTCGATACTATTCTTCATTGACAACAAAAGATAAAAAGGAAATGAAACCAGCACCTTGTGGTGGAAATGATTCAAAAGAATGAAATGGTAGCTATAAACAACATAAAACCTACCCTCCAAGGCGAATTAATGCATAATTACCAAAGCTAGATCCCTCCAAAGCAGCTTGAGAGACTTGCGGGCATACCCACCACTCCCAACTTCCCTGAGCTTCTTCTTCTCATCATATTTAAAGAAATTAGCAAAGGCTTTCTTAGCCACACCTCTATCTCTGTAGAATTTCCTTCTAGTTGAAGGAAGCCCAATCACCTCTGCCACAAAATCTTCAGCAATATTAAACTCCACCCCTTTGTAACGCAGAATCCTACTACTCCACTCTTTAACGAAAACCTTTGTCACTTCAAGGTCCAAACCTTGTAGCTTTAGTAGATATGGGCTAACCCCACCCTTTTCCAAATGCTCCCACATAGTTTCATTGCTTTGGAACTCCTCACAAGAGCTCGGCTCCACTCTACAATGAGCTCCTCCCATGGCAGCATGCAACGAACAAGAATCAACCAACACCTTAATTTTTTGCAAAGATAAAATTAGGCAGACTAACCATAAAACAATGCAAATAAGACCCACAAAGTGTGTGAGCCTGCCATACCAAGTACTACCAACCCTACGCAACCAAGCCATAATATCACATAAATCTAAAAGGCAATTATGAGAAGAGTAGGGCCAAGACTCAACGTGCAAAAACCAACTCAAAACAATAACAAAGAGCCTTTCCCTCATCTTGACCACCTTAATAACATGACACCTAGTCATTATTGGAAATGATCTTAATGTTAAGTGGCAAGGATTCAAAATCATCCCAATTATTTCAAGCCACCACTCCCAAATTAGCTAACACATCAGCCAGCAAGTTAGCTTCCCTAAACACATGTGAAATTCTAATCTCATCAAAAGAATTAATGATGGAAAGTGAATCATTAATGAGATGGGCAATATACCAAGAAGGCGGACAATTTAGCATAATACACTTTATAATATTAAGAGAATCCCCCTCAAGCCAAAGTTTGGAGACCCCAATTTTTTTTGCCAAAACGAGGCCATGATAGGTTGTTACTGCCTCTGCAAAGTGGTTTGTCTAGGTTCCCAAAGGGAGTGCCATCGCAGAGACAAACCTACCATTCTCATCACGTAACACTCCCCCACAACCAGTAGGACACAAATTTCCCTTAGAAGCTCCATCAAAGTTAACTTTGAACCAACCACAAGAGGGAGCCTTCCTCTGAACTCCCTCCCTAGAATCTTTTATCTTCTTCACCAAATTAGAGAGGTCACAAGAGAGATTCCATCTTTTTCCCACAAGCAAATCATAAGGAGAAACAACCACCTTGAGATTAAAAGAGGGGATCGCCGAGAATTCAGAAAGGAAATTTTCCTTGATAGCTTCACAAATTTTAAAGGCCAGCCTAAAAGGTGACAGTTTCAGCTAACAGAAAACATGATTGTTATGTTCCTTCCAAACTCCCCATGCCAAACACGATAGGATAAGAGACCACAACATCAAGAGAGCCAGATTAAGAGAAGGAGCCACCCACTGAGACCACAAGTCAGCGAAAGAAGCAAAAAACACCCAAGCTATATCCCACAACTGAAAAATATGAGCCCACACATCCCAAGTATAATTGCAGCCAACCACCAGATGAAAAAAATCCTCAACAACTTCTTTACATAAGAAACACCTGTTCGATAGAGACATTCCCCTTTTCACAAGATTATTAAGGGTTAAGATCTTATCTTGACACAGAATCCAGAAGAAAATATTAATCTTAGGAAGAATCTTCACATTCCACAAATGACCCCAGAAAGGAGGGGGACCAACCAGTCGAGACTGAAAAGAGAAGGTTGAAGAAACAAAAAACTTGCCATTGGGGGTCAACCAACATACCACATAATCATCAGGAGAACCAATAGGGATATGAATCATGAAAAGAAACACAAAGAGGGGCTCCAGATCCCTATTAACCAAATCAAGTATGATCGAACTACCCTCAAGGATATAATCAGCCACAAAAACACCCCATTCCTTGATACAAAAATATTTGAAAGGGGCTACCCAAGGTTCATCCTTCAAGGGACCATGCCCAATCCACCAATCATCACAAAACAAGATCCTTCTACCATTTCTAAAGACCCACTACAAGCCAACAAACATAGTCGAATGAGCACGAAGCATAAAGTTCCAGAGGACAGACCCTTTTGGAGGAACAAAATTCTCCTTGAACAAATCTCTAAATTTATCCACCCCTCAAATATTTAGAAGAGTAAATCATC
The DNA here is from genome assembly GCA_007258455.2 of Sequoia sempervirens. Classification (NCBI taxonomy): domain Eukaryota; kingdom Viridiplantae; phylum Streptophyta; class Pinopsida; order Cupressales; family Cupressaceae; genus Sequoia; species Sequoia sempervirens. Next base: position 588,739,059 of record VDFB02047230.1, on the reverse strand, counting down.
TTCCATTCTTTGTCACTCACAAGAAAGTTCCATAACTGTTTCGCCATAAGGCACAAATTAAGTTCTTTCAGCTTACGCAGGCCTAAGCCACCTTGGACTTTCGACCTGCAAACCTCCTCTCAAGACATCAAGTGTAATCTTTTCTTCTCCTCCACCCTAGACCACATGAATCTTTTCTAAATGCCCTCAATCTTCTCCCAAAACCTTATGGGAATTTGGAACAAGCTTAAGGCATAAACCGACAAATTCTATAAAGTTGACCTTCTAACTGAATTTTACCTACTTGGATAAGCAAGGCATCCTTCCAACCAACAAGCTTCGAATTAAACTTATCAATGATACTATTCCAAAAGGAATAAGGGAAACAATTAGAACAAAGAGGGAGCCCCAAATAGGTTGAGGGGAGCTCCCCAATACCACATTCAAGAATGCTAGCAATCTTCAATTGACGATGCTTCAGAGTATTAAGAAAAAAAATAGTGCTCTTAGGCAAACTCACCTTCTGACTTGAAGCTGCCTCATATTGCTAAAGAATAAGACAAATAGATTTAGCCGAAGAAACAAAAGCCTCTCCAAGAATAACAATATCATTAACAAATTGTTGATGGGAGCAATAAAGTTGGCGCGAGGATGGATAAAGACCTTTGAAGGCCCCATTAGACATCGCTTGAAGAAGATACCTGCCCAAAGATTCCACCATAATAATAAAAAGAAAGGGAGAAATAGGATCCCCTTGCCGAAGACCATGAGAACTTCTGAAAAATACAAAGGGTGGCCCATTGATAAGCATCGCAAAAGAAGGAGAGGAGATTAATTGTTACACAAATTGCAAAACCCGGTCCAAAAAACCAAACGCCTTGAGAATGCTACTAAGGAAACTCCAATTCACCTGATCATAAGCTTTGACCAAATCAAGCTTTAAAATGAGCCCAGGATTCTTGTTAACTTTAAGAGAATGGATGCTTTCATGCACTGTGAGAATATAATCCAAAATCTGCCTTCTAGACACAAAACCATTCTACTGAGGTAGAATAATCTTAGAAAGCACCCTTTGCAACCTTGAAGCAAGCACCTTTGAGAAAATCTTATAAATGGAATTACAAAGACTAATAGGCCTGAAATCACCAAAGAGCTCCACCCTAGACTTCTTAGGGATTAACACTATATATGTGGAATTCAATTCCTTAAGAAACTGCCTACTCCCAAAGAGTTCTTTAGTGGCATTGAAAACATCCTTTGAAATTATCTCCCAATAAGACTGAAAGAATAACATAGGGAACCCATTAGGTCCTGAAGATTTATTTCCTTCAAAAGAAAAGACTGCCTTTCTGATCTCCTCATCTAACGAAATACCAATCAAGACCCTATTATCCTCCTCCGACACCAAGCTAGGGATAACGTTAAGGAATCCCTGTTGGCAGACAGGATCTAGAGGACGATCCTCCGAGAGAAGGTCCTCAAAAAAAGACTGAGTCGTAGATCTTATTTCCTCATCCTCTTCAAGAGAAGAATTATTCGCAACAATTTTAGAAATCCTATTAGAGGATTTATGCTTCAAAGTTGTAAGATGGAAGAAACGGGTATTTTTATCCCCACTTCGAAGCCAAATAGCTCTAGACCTCTACTTCTAGAACTCCTCCTCCCTAGCCACAATATTATGAAAATTAGCCAAAAAGACACTTTCCTCTCGAAGAAGTGAGGAATCAGAGCCAAAAACTTGCACTCTTTGCTGCACAATATCCAGTTTAGCCTTAAGCTCTGATTTTTCCTCAAAAATGTTTCCAAAAGAGGTCTTGTTCCATTGAATCAGGTTTTGCTTAACAAAAGCAAGCTTCTTAGCAACTTTATACATGGCAGACACATCAACATTAATATTCCACCACTCAACAATTTTTGAACGCAAGTATGGGTGGCTAGTCCACATTTTCTCAAACCTAAACGAAAAAGCCTTTTTATGACCTGTTGTCAAACATATTGCACCCGAATGCTTGAATGATTAAACTCAACAATTTTTTGAAACATGGGAACTATCTTCAGGCTATGGGTATTCCTATAGCGAAGATAGACCTCCAGATTCTAGGATGGTTCCTATATGATTCTCTGATTATGGACTTAAAACTTTGATGGGAAAAGGGAAAAAGACTTAATCTAATGCAAAACTGGAAAAGGCTGAACTGTGGTGATACAATTATAAACTTTAAAGAAATAGACTAATTCTCAACTGATTTATCATGAAGCTTACTTTCACAACTCAGATTGAACAATTTAACTGCATTAATGATTCACATAAACGCCTGATAATTCATTCTTCATGAAGGAAAATATTATTTTCACAACTTAAAGATATGGATATACTTGAGACACAATTTATGACCTGCAACTAAGATTGTTTCTTCGTGTACATACATTCACGAATGTTGGCAGAAATTTAAAGGTTCTGATATCAAACACATTAAATTTGCATCCAAAACAATCACAAAAAAAAACACCTGAATCTAAGAAGGATAATATTTAACTTGCAATGACAAAAGAAGGAACACTTTGTAAATGACACTCTAAGATAACCCATAAAGACTGTTGTATAGTCTATTAAATTTTGAAAGTTGAGTTACATGAAGTCGCTTTGTTGAAGGCAAAGGCAGAAAACAAGAACTAGAGGAATTTTTTTTTTTTTGTCTAATATATACAAAAAGCCTCTTCAAGGCATGAAGATGAAACTGAAAGTCAATTTCAGTGTGAAAATGATAACTCCAAGGCAAATCCCGAGCAGAAATAAACAACTCTAGAAGAAGAGCTCAAACTCATGCAAAAATGAGTGAACTCAGGCTCAAAGTCAAGGTCAACTCATGATTGACACATGGGTCACTCGAACTGAACAGGAAATCCCTGAAAAAGTGGGCCAAAACATGCAAAAATTGCCTCATTTTTATCATCTCGCCCATGATGACTAAAACTCCATCTCTATATCGTGCATGATGATAATATCTCATGAACTGATGTAGAACTGGAGCAGCGTACCAATAATCTCCATAAATTGCATGATTAAGTTCTCCAGTTAGCTTTCACTTGTATTCTTGCATGGATTTGAGAAGGCCTTCATTTAATTAAATGTTAAAAATAATCATCAAATGATTATTTTAATATTTTGACAACTGACATATACATATACCCCCTTATTTCTTGTCTAATTATTAAAGTAATAATAATATTACTTTTAATATTTAATTGAACATTAAATACTTTTCAAAATCCATGCAAGGATAATATTTCAAAGTCAAAGAACACTTTGAAATCGGCCTCAAAAATCACGGGCCCCTTATTTCATTATTAGGTTGATTGACCCTAAGAGTCAAGACCACAATGATAATTAAAATGAAATGATTATTCGGAAAAATAGAGGAAAAAATTAACTCATCAGTGAAAGGCTCTTAGTTAAAAGCATAAAACCCTAAAAATCATTTCATTTTTTGCAACTAAGTTTGAAGAAACTTCATGAAGACTGGTCACTGACCTGGGTAGGGTTTCTGAGAAATTGCTTAATCAGGAGCTCGAAATTCCACCATACCTTACTGTTTTCTGGATTTTCCATGAAGATTTTCAGTGGGGTGAGTTGTTTTCAGTCACAATTTGGAGATATTGCGTAGCATTTCTGAACTTTAAGCTGCAGCTGTAGCATAATTTCTAACATATTCTCTTCTCTGATTATTTTGTTGTCCTTCAATTGTTCTGGGCCACCATTGAAGAGTTTGAGCTTGAAATTCATAAAGCTAACACCATTCTATGCTACGTCTGGGCTAAGTCTTTGAAGATTTGTTGCTGGGAATAAATGGTAAACATCATTCCCAACCCAAAATTGGATTTTATCTCAAATTTAGAAGCATTTTTGGGCTTATAGTTGCAACTATGAGATATATTTCTAATGTATTTCCTCCTTTTTTGTCTATTTTTGTTGCTATGTGAGCTCGACTTATGAATTTTGAAGCTCAAGGAGAGCTCAGTCACAGACTTGTTTGTTCTCCCTTAGGTGCATGATGGTAAGTTCTCTCTTGTTTTTGTTTTCTTCATGGCATCTTCTGGGTTTTCTCCATTTTGAATAAAAAGAAATCCTCACTGCATTTTCATTTTTCTGACAATTTTGCACCATCTCTACAAAAAAATAAGAAAACCCATCTACATTTTTGTATATATCTTACTTTCAAAAACAATAAGAAGCTTCTATCTGTAGATATCTCCATATCTGATGCTAGTTTTGAGAAACACAAAGAATTTTTGTTCATATTCTTGATTGAAAGTTGTGGCCTCATATTTGCATTTTGGGTATTCTCTTTCAGTACATATTACATTTCCTATAGTCGTTCTTAAACCCCTTCGAGAATGATGAAAAGGAGGAAATGACTTTCTCTCTTTGTTGTTTCCATAAAAAAGTGAATTTTTGTAATTGTTTCTTGATGCTTTGACTGTATATACAAATCTGTAACTCGAATCTTTTCCTGTAGAAATGTATCCTTTGAAAATTTCATGAAGAAGACTTGTCACTGTGTATATTGCATCACTGGTAAATGGGGCTCATTAACTGTCACCTTCTTTGTATTCATGCAGTTTTGTCTCAGAATACTTCTTTTTTTAAAAAAAAAGTGACTTCTTTATATATCATCTGGGACAATTACCAGTGATTGCATTCTGCTATGTGACATCTCAAGTGCTTAACTAGATTCTCATATTCTTATTATAACATGAAGGCAATGAGAAAATTAATTGTGATCTATTGTCGTACATTGTTCTTGGGCACTTTTTAATGCATAGCAATTTCCTGGTGGCACAAAACTCTTGATAAGGCAGTGTTATTGAATCCCCGTGAATGATTCCTGTGAGAGTTGATATGTAAGGAAAAGACTGATGTCATCATGTGACTTATTCCTTGAAGGCTTGACTACTCACTGTGTATGAACCACTGTGAGATGAGATGATTTTACATTTTCATAACCCTATTGCCCTGTTTACAGTCAAGGATGCTTTCCCAGTTCTTATTATTGTCGTAAACCTTAGTGACTGTCTTTTAGTTCTGAATCTCATAAAAATTAAGGTTGCTCCTCCTTTTGAAATGATTTTCAATGGCTTGACTGCTCATCAAAAGTGACTCATGCTTTGTATATATGCATTTGTTCATTCATGGTTGTCACCTTCTTTGTTGTTACAGATTACTCTGTTATGTCTTCCAATCATAAAATTATTCATAAGCAATATGAAGTAGCTTGATTCCTAATATTCTTATTTTTAAATATGTATAAAGCATGGTCCTTTTTAGTCCTTCTGTAGGCAATCAAAGATAATGATATCTTATAAATTTGATATGTGAATGATGCCTCTTGAATTCAAGATGTAATAATGTTGTCCTATAGTCATGTGGACTATTCTCTTGATACTTGATGTCTCTCATGTATGAATGTTGAATGAGAGGATGTTTTCCTGATATGTCAGGCTCAACCCTTGTGGGAGCCCGTTTTGCTCTGCATATCTGATGAAAATGATCACGAACATAATGAACCTATTCCTACACATTTAAACAAACAAGTTAGCAAAAATAATCGAAGCTGAAAGCTTCCATTTGAACTTCGTATTCCTTGATTCTTAACCTTTGTATTTCAATCATCTGGTGAATACCTGATTGGATATATATTACATTCCTGTTGGTAGTAGGCATAAAGGATGTAATTTATCATTGCTCTAACACCATTCTTTCACAATCTTGCAGATTCATGGAGCGTGGAATCAAAACTACCGCAACCTCGAGACACAACAACTGAAGACAACGAGTAAAACGATTCATCATCATAGACAATGATGAATTGATTCCCTCCTTTGTGTTTACATTATCTTCAGTAGTGTATTATTTCATCCCACTTGTATTCATTATTTGATTAAAATAATCAAATTTAGCTACTCTCGCGGCTTGTGCAGGATTTCAATTTTTACAAAATGAGTAAAACAACATTTATTATGCAAATGTCCATTTTTCTGTTACAAATACTTGCATAATAAAACTGAAAATCAAATGAAATCTGATCTTTATGATGAACAATGAATACTTTAGCAGCAAAATTTGAAATTTTCTATACCTTTCAATGATGAATTCAATTTAGCTCTACCTATTTGAGCCTGTAGTAAAAATAGGTAACATGACCAAAGGGTTCAACATTCAAGGATATAGGAAAATTATCTGATCCAAGCCTAGTAAGAGTAGAAAGAGAACAAGCATAAAAATGCAACCAATTAGGAGAAATAAGAACCTAATCCAACTTGACTTGAATAAGAGCATCCCCCACATGCCTATTGGACCAAGTATAGGATGCCCCTCCCAAATCCAAATCTAGCAGAAGATTATCATTGATGAAATTCATGAGATCAAGACGATTGTCATCAACCACCTGAGATCCCCCAAACTTATTAGCATCATTCAACAAGGTATTAAAATCATCCATCACCAGTCAATTCTGAAAAGAGAATTGAGCCTTAAAGGTATTTAAACTCACCCAAAAATGCTTACGAGAGCTTTTCGCAATTGGAGCATAGATATTGGACAAAACCCAAGAGAACTCCCTGAAGCAAAAAAATGACGTAGCAACATGATTCTCAAAATCAAACAAGTCAAAGCCAACAACCACCTTAGGATTCCAAAACATTGCCACCCCACCAGAAGCACCATCAGAATCAACAACATGACAACCACAGTCCTTAAAAAATCTGTTCTTAATTCCATCAACCTTCTCCGCACTCATCTTAGTCTCTTGAATCAAAATGACATCAGGACAATGATCTCTCACAATGTTTGCAAGAAGATGTTGTTTATGAGGATTATTTAATCCTCTTATATTCCAAGAGAGAATCTTCATAAAATATTTTGCGAGAGACCATTCAAGCCCATCTCAAGCAGAGTAATCTGCAAGCCATCAACAATGTCACATTTTCTTTCCCTCTCCCGCACTTTTTGCAAAGAAGGTCTTCCTCCACCCCTTGGCTCTGAACCACAATCCAACTTTAGATGTTTCCTTGTAGCCATCCCCCCACTGAGGGGTTTGGATTCTTCTTGTTATGAGACTTAGAAGCAGAATGAACAGTATTCCATGGCTCCTCTTCCTGAGAAGCAGAGACAGAACAATCATTAACAAAAGAGGTGAGCACCAACTTCTCATAAATTGATTCCACCAATGGCTCAATAGAGGACAAATCCTCTTTGACCACAATTGATTCCACCAATAGGGGACCCGATAACTCCTCCTTGGACATTAAAAACAACTCCTCAAAGACAATCTTCAGAGGGGTCACCTTCTCAGGCTCTACAACCACAATAGCCAATGAATTTACACCAACTACCTCCACCAGATTAACAACACTCTCATCAACACATGGGGCATTAATCTCACCCTCCTGAGAAGGAGCTTCCTTGATAGGGCAGGGACGAACTAGAGAAACAACAGGATTCTTCACAACTGAGACACTAAGAGGTGGGCCCTAAAACACCACGTCCTCTAAAGGCTCAACAGAGCTCGTCTCAACCCCAGAAACAAGATGTTTCCCAACGTCCTTCCAAACTTTGGCCTCATTTTGAGAGGGGGCCGAGGCCCTTTGAGGAGGGAGCACCGACTTCAGAGGATACTTCTTCGCACAATGACCCACCTTCTTGCAGTGGAAGCAGGCAAAAGGGATAGACTCAAACTCAACCGCCTGCTCCCACACTCCCAACTTAGAGTTTATATTTATCATTAAAGGAAGATCTGTGGCTTGGTCTAGAATCACACACAACTGAGCATAAACAAGCCTATACCTTGAAGTAGTGAGACTATCAATAGAAATTAAGCATCCAAAAGTAGATGCAATTCCTTTAAAGACTTGCTCGTCCCATAATTCAAGAGGAAGCCCAAGAAAGCGAACCCACACAAGAGCTAAATCAAAAGAACAAGCTCAGGGAGAAACTTGCCTCCCATTTCTTCAACAGTACAATAGATTTTCCAATAATCCATGGCCCCCCCACCAAAACCTTCAACAAATCTTCATCACAAGTTAAAGAAAATGAGAAGAAGCCCTTTCACAAGGGCCGCTACCTCAACCTGTCCTTTTAGATGCCACTGATTTCTTGCCAAGTTACAAACCAATTCAATATTAGGACGAGGTCCCAAAAACTTACCAACCATTGATTACTCCATGGAAAGAATACCCTTGTCAATAATACAATCCAACACAGAGAAAAAATAATCGCCAACTAACGGGTTGGAAAAGAAGTCCACTGGAGGCAAGGAGCTTTTCTCCTTAAGCTTAGCACCAAACAAATTTGACCAAGACTTACCATCCACCGAGGCATCAACAAGCTAAGCAACTTCAGGAATGACAATTGCCTCAAGAGCCACATAAATAGACCCCACCATGTCCAAGGAAGTGCCATCCAGACCTAGACCACCAGAGGGGGGAAGGACATATGAGACACCCAACAGAAAGGACCCACAAGATGTCCCATCCGAAAGACAACTGTCAGCTAACCTCCTAGTGTCAGCCTTACCACCGCCATTAATGCTAGTCATTGGAGTAGAGTTTCCTGCCTTACCAAATTTTGAAAAATCCTTACCTCCATCCAAAATCACCACTCCACCCGACGACGCACCCATTTTTTGCCATATGTAATTACATTGTAACCTATTGTTTAAACTATTATTAATATAAAAAAAAATTATTTTACAATGTGCCTAGATTGTCTCATTTATAACTATTTATCATTCATTATTTCTCACACTAAAAGATTCAAATTGTGTTCTTATGTTATGTATAAAATTATGTCTCCCTTAGGTCATGAGCATTATTTGTCAAAAACATAAATCAATCTTCAAAAGAAATCCATATAGGATTTTCCCATCATTAGGATAACCTCACTGCATCTATCACAAATGATTACTCATCAATAATTAATCAACCTTCCACATTGACTCTCCTATAGAGGCATGGAAAAACCCTACCTATTGCATTAAGTTATTTTGATATTCATTGCATTGAATTATATTTACACCAATTATGAAGCACTAATCACCTAGCATTGTTGTAGCCACATCAACATCACATGTGTTACTACTTGATATCTTCCAACTCTTTCTAAAATTATTTATTTATATCAAAAGGCTTTTCATAAAGAGAAGGTCCTTGCTTAGTAAGCTTCCAAAGTTCTTTCTTAACATTGCTAGTCTTTTATTACAAGTTTGGACATCAAGGTGAATCTTTGTTTACAGGGTATAGAATGCTTACTAGTCATAAGTGTTAGAGAATGCCAAGATCAAACATATAGAATTGATAACCTTCCACAAGTGAAATGATAAAATAATTAGGATATCTACCAATATGATATAAAGAGTGTATAATACAATGATGAATCCTTTCATATATAGACAAGGATGAGGAGGTAGGAAGGTAGGACTGAGTAACTAACTAACCCTCTAGATGTGCAACACTTGTGAGCTCACTTGACACTTGTATGTGAGCAAGTGGAAATTATGCATGCAATAGGTGTCTCAATACTATGAAGTGAGAAAAAGTATGAAATAGCCTAAGTAAACTTAAGCTAGGTGTGAATAGGTCAATCCTAGAAAGGTGATATCCTATCTAGATGGATACATACACTATTTACACTAATACCCCTTGTTAAGTGCGGCTTAGGGAGTAATGTTTCACTAATGATGAGACCCAACTACTAGGCCATGTTAGGTACTCATGCACAAATTTCTCATAAAGTGAAGTAAAGGAGAAAACCTAGTGAGAAATAAAACTCCTCTCCAAAAGAGAAATGCAATGCAATGAGATATACAAGTGAAGAAGGTAAGTGATAGATGGAGGACTTGTGATGACTCCCCAAGGATTACTTCTAGCATAATGTACAATGTATGTTCCCCCCATAGGAGAGAAAAGAGATAAGGTCTATGTGACCCCCCCAAAAATGTGAAGTAATGAACTGCATGTGAGGAAATGCTTCCTCCCAAAATTTATAGGAGAAGAGAAACCATGTAGGCTCCCCTCAAAATAATGCTTGATAGATGCTCGACATTGGATGTTGAAGATGATCCATGAACACTAAACATCTCTTCCCTTGGGAAGAAATAACACCACAAATGTGTGCAAGATGACTTCCTATTATGAATAGGAATACACACAAAGTAGAATAAAAGTCTCTAAATTCTACACATGATCCAAAGATTGAAATGATGCTAATGATGCCTTTGAATGATGCTCAATGATCTCCAAGATAATGTTGATGTGTGATGGATGTTGATAAGATGGATTAGGTACCATATGTGATTCAGGAATAAGGACCATGGATGTATGGTGATAATTGAACTAATGAGAATCTAATACTATCACAGATGATGCCAACATACATGATGACTAAGTCAGATAGGTCAACTCATGAATGTCTACACAATTTGTCATGATAGAAGATAATATAGGCGAGGAAAGAGCAAGATCTGAAGATGGAAATGGTGATGCATCTTCATCAAAGCTAACACCAAAGAGGAGATGAATGTCCTCAATGGTGTTGGTATGTGGTGACTGATCATGCTATACTGTACCCAACATGTATCCTTGCTGGGTACTGGGGTTGAGTCGGGCCTTGGGCGGGGGTTCAGGGGCAGCAGCCCCCGAGAAAAAATTTCCTCCTACTTTTTCGTGTCGTCGCTGGAAAAGGAAAAATCAACGAAATAGGGAAAAAACCGACTTTGTAGAACCCTAATCTAGAAGCTTCTAAGCTTGTTAAAAAGGGGTTCAAATGGGGGTTATTGTGATTACCCAAAAACGCATTATTCAAGTAAGATTGTGTAATAGGTTTTGCAATCGATAATGTAAAATCATTGGATGGTCGCTGGGTTTTGGTGGATGTAGCTCGGATTGGGTGAACCACGTTAAATTCTCTATGTTATAATTTATTATGTGTGTTTTTAGTTTCTTTGTTTATTACTTAAATATGCATTTAATTGTTAGATATCTACCTTTCTAACCCTAACAAGTGTTATCAGAGCGGGTTGTCTTTCGATTATTGTCTATAGGAAAGTCTCACAGTTGAGTGGGAGTAATGGAAGATGAGGGTAAGAAGGTTGAGAATTTTAATGGGAAGAACTATCAATTATGGAAGATGCAGATGGAGGACTGTCTCTATCTGAAGGGTTTATGGCGGCCATTGGAAGGGAAAACCAAGAAACCCGCAAAGAATGTCCATGAGGATTGGGATATTTGATAGAAAAGCTCTCGCGATTTGTTTATGCCCGCAATAACCGCTGGGGCGCTTTTAATATTAAACAACAAAGACAACTCCAAGAGTTGATGGAACCTTGGCTTAAGCTATAGAAAGCCTCCACTAATAAGGCATTTCTTATTTTGAAGCATTTAATATGAAAATGGTAGAAGATGGGTCAGTTACTGATCATTTAAATGAGTTTAACACGGTCACCAGTCAATTAACTTCGGTAAAAGTAAACTTTAATGAAGAAGTTAGGGCTCTTTTGATTCTATGTTCTTTGCCTGAAAGCTGGAATAACTTGGTAATGGTTGTTAGCAATTATGTTTCTGGTTCGAATACATTGAAATTTGATGATGTTGTTGGTGTTATTTTGAGTGAGGAAATTCGTAGGAAAAACTTAGGTGGAACATCCACATTAGGCAGTGTTTTGAATGTAGAAAGCAAGGGCATAACAAAGGAGAGAGGAAACAATTCCGGAAATCATGGGAAGTCATGAGGAAAATCAAAGGACAAAAGGTCCCAATCTAGAAACAAGAGGGATTATTGGTACTGTGGTAAGCTCCACACGAAGAAAGATCGCTGGTCTCAGAAAAATAAAGATGGAGACAACAAGGAAGGAAGCAAAGAGGAAAATATGGTAAGTAATAAATTTGATGAGGATGCTTTGATTCTTTCCCTTGATAATGCTGATGATTCTTGGGTATTAGATTCAGGGGCTTCATTTCATGCTACCCCCATAGAAGTTATTTTCTTGATTATGTCCAAGGGGATTTTGGGCTGGTTTATTTAGGAGATAACGAACCCTGTCAGATTGTTGGAAAGGGAAGAATCAAGATTAAGTTGTAGAATGGGAATCATTGGCTACTACATGAGGTAAGACATGTTCCAAAGTTAAGCAAAAATTTAATTTCAGCAGGGCAACTAGATGATGAAGGTTGTGTTGTTACATTTAGTGATAAAAATTGGAAGGTCACAAAGGGTGCTTTAGTGGTAGCAAAAGGTGTGAAAGTAGGCACCTTATATCTTTGTACAGGTCATACTGTTCCTTCTACTTTAATTGTTACAGAAAAGGTCAATGTTCAGGAACAGTTACTACAGTTCAGCAGGTAGAAGATCATATAGTTGTTGTGGACTTTGAATCAGCACTATGGCATAATAGACTTGGGCATATGAGTGCAAAAGGTATGAAAGTACTTCATTCAAATAATGTTTTACCAGGTCTAAAATGTGTTAATATGGATTTCTGTGAAAGTTGTGTGTATGGAAAACAAAAGAGAGTTAGTTTTCTCAAGGATGGGAAGCAAAAGAAAGATGAGAATTTGGAGCTTGTGCATACAGATGTATGGGGACCAACTCCGCATCTCTGGCTCTCAAGATATAAGGTGTTACATCTTCCATTGATGATGCAACTAGGAAGGTATGGATTTATTTCCCTTAGGCAAAATATGATGTATTTGAAACTTTTAAAAAATAGAGAAGCTTTGGTTGAGAATGAGATAGGGTAAAGCTAAAATGTCCTTTTCGATCCGATAATGGTGGTGAGTATTTTTAGCAAAGATTTTGAAGATTATTGTTCCTCTAATTGTATTCGTAGGAAAAAAACAGTTCCAAGGACTCAACAGGAAAATGGAGTGGCTAAGCGCATGAATAGAACAATAATGGAGTGTGCACGGACTATGAGATTGCATGTTGGGTTACCTTTAAAAATGTGGGCAGAGACTGTAAACACTACTATTTATTTAATTAATAGAGGTCCCTCTTAATCCTTTGGTTGTGGTGAATTCCAAAGGAAGCATGGAAAGGTAAGAAGGTGAGTTATTCTTTGTCAAACCTTCGGCCAGGAAGCATTTGCACATGTAGATTATGAAAATAGAACCAAGCTCGGGATGCAAAAATCAAAGAAATGTATATTTGTTGGATATGGCATTGATGAATTTGGTTATAGGCTTTGGGATTTTGAAAATAAAAAAATTGTGAGAAGCAGGGATGTCATATTCAATGAGAAAGTGTTGTACAAAGATCTGTTGTTGCAGCATGAGAAGAAAGAAAATGATTATGCAGTGTTGGATGATATTCCAAACAATAATGTTTCAGTGGTTCCTCATGCTCCACAACAATAGAAACAACAATTACCACAAACTCATGTGAATGTTAGACGATCTTCAAGGATTAGTAGACCTCCAAAAAGATTCTCTCCCTCTTTGTTTACTATTTTGTTAACTAATGGCGGTGAACCAGAATATTATGATGAAGCTATACAGGTGGATACCAAGGTTCAATGGGAGCATGGAATGGAAGAAGAAATGGAATCCTTGCTGAAAAATCAAACTTGGGAATTATGTAAGTTGCCTGCAGGTAAAAAGGTTTTACCAAACAAATGGGTTTATAGGCTGAAAGAGGAGGATGGAGGTAAGAAGATATTTAAAGCTAGATTAGTTGTAAAGGGATTTGCACAGAAAAAGGGTATTGATTTTGATGAGATTTTTTCTCCAGTTGTTAAAATGACTTCTATTCGTATTGTTTTAAGTATTGTGGCTGCTGAAGATTTGCATTTAGAATGGCTTGATGTTAAAACAACCTTTCTCCATGGTGATTTGGAAGAGGAAATATATATGGAACAACCACAAGGATTTGAGGTCAAAGGTAAGGAGAAACTAGTGTGCAAATTGAATAAAAGTTTATATGGCTTGAAGCAAGCACCTCGGCAATGGTATTTGAAATTTGATAGTTTTATGGCCGAGCAAGGCTACAACAGTGTAATTCTGACCATTGTGTTTATTTTAAGAGGTTGGATAATGACAACTACATTATTTTATGTTTATATGTTGATGACATGCTTGTAGCTAGGTCTAACATGGATCACATAAGTGAGCTAAAACAACATTAGCAAAAATCTTTTGCTATGAAGGATTTTAGCAGCAAAAAATCTTGGTATGAAAAATTTGTAGAGATAGGAAAAACAGATTTTTTTTTTATCTCAGCTAATTATGTTGAAAAGGTGTTGTAGAGATTTCATATGGAGAATGCAAAAGTTGTCAGCACACCTTTTCCTAGTCATGTTAAATTGACTAAGGATATGTGTCCAAAGACACAAGAGGAGGAAGAAAAAATGTCCAAGGTACCATATGTTCACCTGTAGATAGTTTAATGTATGCCATGGTATGCACAAGACCAGATATTGCACATGCCGTAGGAGTTGTTAGCAGGTATTTGAGTCATCCCGGAGTTGAGCATTGGAATGCAGTAAAATGGATTCTCAGGTACTTGAGAGGTACATCCAATAATTGTTTATGTTTTGGGGGCTCTAATAATGATTTAAAAGGCTATGTTGACTCGTGATTTACAGTGGAATATAGATACCAGCTGAGTACCACAAAGTTATGTATTTCATACTGGTGGGACAACAGTGAGTTGGATTTCTCGGTTGCAAAAGGTGGTTGCTTTATCCACCATAAAGGCAGAGTATGTTGCTGCAACAAAGGCGACAAAGTAGATGATATGGCTACAACTTTTCATGGACGAGTTGGGAAAACAACAGGCTAAAAATTACTTGTTTACAGATAGCCAAAGTGCTATACATCTTGCAAAGAATCCTGCCTTGCATTCTAAAACAAAACACATACAGTCGGGATATCATTTCATTCGGTCGGTGTTGGAGGATGGACAGGTCAAGCTGGACAAGATACATATAGATGTCAATCCAGCGGATATGTTTATGAAGGTGGTGACAAGGGAGAAGTTGAGCTCCTCTTCAGCTTTAGTTGGCCTTCAAGGTTGAATTCAAGTATAACAGAGCAACAGGGTTCAAGGTACATATTTCTAGTGGGAGCTTTAAGTGCAGCAGTGTCATCCAGGATCAATCTCCAAGTGGGAGATTTTGTTGGTGTGGAGCCTGATCAGTCTCCAAGTGGGAGATTGTTGGTATGTGGCGACTGATCATGCTATATTGTACACCCCAACATGTATCCTCCTACTTTTTCACGTCGTCACCGGAAAAGGAAAAATCAACGAAAAAAAGGAAAAAACTAACTTTGTAGAACCCTAATCTAGAAGCTTCTAAGCTTGTTAAAAAGGGGTTCAGATGGGGGTTACAGGCTGATGAAAAACACAATTATTCGCAAGATTGTAATAGGTTTTTGCACTGGATAATAAAATAATTGGATGGCTGCAGTTTTGGTGGATGTAGCCCAGATTGGGTGAACCACATTAAATTCTCTGTGTTATAATTTATTCTATGTGTGTTTTAGTTTATTTGTTTATTAATTAAATCTGCATTTAATTGTTAGATATCTGCCTTTCTAACCCTAACAAATGGTATCATCTAAATCTACAATATGAGAGTCTACAAATAAAAATGTGATGTCTGGTAGATATGCATCCCAATATGGTGGATCTAGAATGATGATAATAGTGTACTAATACAAATAATCATGAGAACTCATGAATGAGTCAGCACCAAATTCATATTAGAGAGCTCAAATTGATAACCTTACACAAGTGAAACGATAAACACAACAGGATATCTATCAATATGATATGAAGAGTGTATAATACAATGATGAAGCCTTGCATTTAAAGGCAAGGATGAGGAGGTAGGAAGGTAGAAATGAATAGCTGGCTAACTCCAAATATGCAACACTTGTGAGCTCACTTGACAAGTGTGTGAGCAAGTGGCAAGTATGCATGTAATATGTGTCTCAAGTGATAAGACACATGTATCAATGCCATGAAGTGAGAGAAAAGTATGAAATAGCCTTAGTAAACTTAAGCTAGGTATAAATAAGTCAATCCTAAAAAGGCGATATCCTATCTAGATGGATAAAGACATTATTTACACTAACGATAAATTCACTTTTGAAGATCAAAGAACATTTTTACGTTATTTTTGATCTATGAGCATGACAATCATTTTCATGTGCAAACAAATGACTCAAATTTATAGATAACTTTAGATTTCATAAATCATGTTTATTTTTTCAACTCATTCCAACTGTAAAATCTAAATATAAGTAATAATCTTCTATCACAATTAAATTTTTCTCTTCATTAACATGAAAATATATATTTATCATTTAATATTTTATTCTATTTTTAGATAAAAAAATAAACATAATTTATCTAACTTGAAAGTATTTATTATTATTTATTTACCTCTCTTTTATTAATACATGCCTTTCAAATATTACTATTATAATGATAATTACTTGACTAGTTATTACTAGTTAGTAGTCAATTATATTTTCTAATTTTTCCATCTAAAGTTTATATCTATGTTTTACAAACTAAACATGCAATTTCTTTATCTACAAATATTACTAGCATACATATATTAATTAATAATATATGTAAAAAACGTCGAGTTATCATGATCGAGGCGACTATTGACTTGAGAAAAAAGGTTTACATTCTCATTAACATGAATTTCCAAAGTAATATATGTGATTTTATTATAGTTTCTATCATTGTTTATTTCAATTCCCATATATAAGGGTACACATTCAAATTTAAAATAATATCAACTTGTATATAACAAAACATAACATCAACATGTACCATTTCCATTTAATTAGAACTCAAATACTTTTATTTTTTTTAATTAATAAATGTATGCTAGTTTATTTTTTAGTTTAACTCTATTATTATCAATTCATAAATTTTAATCAATCATCAAATTTAGTATTGAAAACAACAAAGAACAATATCACGACAAAAATCATATCAACTAACTTAGATATATCCACTAGTTTTTTTTTAAATGTTTGAATACATTGTTAACATGATATACATTCAAGCATTTGAATGTCATTAAACCTAAAGCTTTTCAATTGAATCTAATAAAGCTTTGCTCTTAGATGAATAATCAAACTTTGTTGTTTTTATGACTGTGCATTTAATCCTCTATTCATCATTATAAGTCTCTCTTTTCACTTGAAGTTTAAATATGTATCTGTTGAAAAGGACATTTTGTATAATGTGTGCAAACTTAACATCATCTTGTTCTTCATGCTTCAAAATGTTCAATTCTTTTGCTGTAACACCCATAATTTCTTCTGCTGCTTCTTCAAAAGTAGCAATCCAAGTGAAAGAAGTATGGTCTTGCACTTTGCATTGAAGTATATATTTATAATCACATTCAAGGAAAGTTTTATCACATCTTCCACAATACCTCTGACCATTTTCATTAGTGTTTACCTTCTTTTTGCAGTGCCTACCTCCAATTTTCAAGGGGCAAGCTGTATAACAAAAATTGTCCACCTTTATGAAAGATAAGGTAGCTTTTATCACTATCCAATAAGGTTGACTAGAGTTACCAAGTTCATGATCCTATATTTTTGAGATACTTTTTAACATTTTTTCTTCTATTACAGATGATATTTCCTTTCTAATAGAATGAGAATGGAGATTCTTCCCTTTTGTATCAAACCACAATCTCAATCGGTGTGAGTCTGGAAGATCTAGATTTATAAGGAGTTGGGTTGTAGTAATTGTTCCCACAGATTTCCCACCAAAATCACTAATTCATACAACCTTTATAGCAAGAATGGGGAAAGTTCGTACATTACACATTTCTTAGAGTTGTTGACCTTCCTTATTGCATAAACCATCCCACATTGTTAATTCCACCATACAACCTGACATGTCTTTTAGTTGAAGGGTTCTTTTTTGAGTTTGTGTGGCATTATTTTTTAATATTGTGTAGTTCATAGGCTATGGTATTTCGTTATGTATGAGACATCCATGTTCTCTCATGCTACTGATGAAGTTCATTGCTTGATTCGTACACATTTCACCATGATATTCATGACACCAATCTACTTGTCTATCAAAATATCTCCTTCCCAACATATCTATTTCAGAAACTTGTATATTTTGACCATGATGTAGTCCAGATAGTATTTCCCATTCATGCTCAGTAGTAATTCTTTGAAGAGCTTCATTGTCTTCAATTTCAACATCACTAATGTTTTCATCATGCTCTTCAATTGCTATTTGTTCCACGTGTCAAGGGTTATAATGGAATGACTCCTAGTTTTGTCTTATTGAATCATCATCATAACCAATATCTCTATCCACATCACGAAAAGGTTTGTACAACAATAATTTTAAATAACAAAAATCAATCCATTTATCTGACTCACGTGGAGGAATGGATAAAAAATTAGGACATACTCTAACAATAGTTGCTTTTTGTATTGGCTCTCATTTGTTATCTCTTCTTCTTTTAGGATTATATATCCATGATCTGGCTGCATCAATTAGTGTAACACCTTCCATAGACAAAGGCCTTATTTTATATCCTTGAATGAAAGATGTTGTTTGTTCTTCATTGTTTTCTTCATCATTTACACTTATGGGTTTGAACACCTCACACGAAATATTTAGATTGATAAACCTTCCACTGCTCTCTACCAAAGAAAGTTCAAGTAGCATGTGGCACGTCTCTTGAGCTCCAATGTCTCTTTCTATGACAGTCTCAGTCAAAAGTCTTCTATATGCTTTTGCAGCCAAATCATCTGGATTTTCCATGTTTGCAAGACACATCAACATATGTTGGTATGTTTCTAAACTTTTTTTTGCTTTTGTTGCACACTTTGCAATATATTTGATTACAACATGTTTGGAAAGAACGGGTTTCCAATCTATATTTTCTCTCCAAAATTGCAATATGTAACAATTGTGTGAGTTTACTCTATCATCATTCCTAGTTGGCTCAATTTTTTTTCACCTATTTCTATGTCTTCATATAATTTGGATCCCTCCAAATTTAATGGCCAAGGAGCATTATACCTATTATGAATATGAACAAGTAATGTATTTTAGTAGTTTAGAATCATATTACATTTGAGTTGAATATAAATATTTTAACTTATGAAAATTGTTACTTGTAAACCATTGTTCCTCCTTTTTTTCGTAGGCATGCACCCTCCCTACAAATTGTGTGTCTCTCTACAGAATTTAGTAGCTCTTCATAGTCATGATCAACACTTTTTTATTTTATTTAAGGGGTAAACGCTTTTGATCAGAGCTATGAACCAGATACAACCATTCAACAATACCACCCCAATGGGGTTTGAACCTTGGTGGCAAGAACAACAATGCCACCTATAAACCATCAGACCATGCCAATACCGACATAGTCATGATCAACACTTATCTCTATAAGTTGTCTTGTATTTTTCAGACATGGATGTTGAGGAAAATTTTGGAATGCCTACAATTGGATATACAAATAAATTGATTAGTTATGTGATAAACTACAAATCATTTATGACATATATGATATGCGCATGTTTTACTATTTTGAACATGCCTGGATATTTTGTTGATGTGGATCTTGTCTAGGATTCCATGCTTGAATAATAGAATGGAAATATCTTTCTACTCTTTTTCGTTGCTCTTGATTTGACCAATCCAAGTTGTCCATATTTGGTGCTCCATGCATCCAAATAAATTCATTCACATGTGATGAGCCCCTATGTTGCCACTCATATCTAGACCAAAAATCCCTAATTTTCATTCCTTTTTCTAGTATTTTTGTTCTGAACATTGAATATCTTAAATGCATGTACTGTGTGATTATATGAGGATAGTCAATAACATTTTGTTTTCGCCATATTTGAGCCTCCCATGGAGTAGTTGGCGATGTTCCTAGCATTAGTGCATGCAAATCAGGCCAATACAGATCTATTGCACTCAAAGTGAAGAATATTGTAGGAGAGCCTATTTGATGAAGCATGTCAATCAATTTTGCACAACATTGTGTCTAGTATGACCTTGTACCCCTCAATGTTGTTCCAAATCGCATTAACCTGTCAACTAGATGGGACTATGGCATGTTTTCCATATGATGATGCAACTCGTTGATGGTGATTGACATGTCTTGAAAGCTTCTTTTGACAAATACAATTGAAGAATTTCGTGCACAGTGTCTCATTATTATGTTCTTCATAAAATATCAAAATATTGGATGCCAACCAAAACGATGGTCCCTATAACACAATAAATTCTTAACAAATTCATGTAGATGCATCTCCTCATTCGTGGTTCTAACCAATCACATTTACCATCAGGGAACAATGTTGGGAATGCCATATCAAGTAATCCTGGAGTGACATATTCATTGATAGGTGATGAACTAATTCCTGGCCAATCAATCAATGTTGCTGAATTTGCATTAGGGTTATTAACCCATGCCTGAATCAATTCCATTTCTCTTTGAGCATTAGGTGGCATAGAAGCCATTGATGTAGTGTGCTCAATTATATTTCCTTGATCCATTTCCATGATTGGACCCACAAATACAATTTCATTTGAATCAGAATCAAATTCCATCTACACTGTTTGTAATTTGTTGAATATAATTTCATTAGAATTTCCTATGAGGTCATTTAGAGCATCTTCATTTATTTTTACACTTGAATAAAACTTTTCATGGTTTACTTTGTATTTTAATGCCCTATACACACGATCCCTATTCACTGTGAAGTTATAAATTGTGCTATGTTGATCCCTTCTTTGAACAATGATGATTGGAAACTCTCTTATTGAATGTGGCAAAACATTTGAAACATATTCCACATTTTGTGGAAAACTTATTGTGTGTCCTCTGTATTTATACTGACCACCTATTGCATGGGTAACTTGTAATATTGGGCTAACACGTGCAATCAATATTTCTTCTACTTGAGTCAATTTCACAAGCTCTTCTGGTTGTGGCCCAGGATCCATATTATTTAAAGCTGAAAATCTATGATTCCCTTTCTCTCGACGACATCTATTACAAACAACACCTTCAGAGGTGCGAAATACTTTCATTCCTAGGCAGCATTCTTGACAGATATAACACATGCCTGGTGTTGTCAAGTTATCTAATTGATGTCAAAATTGTATTTGAATTTTTTTGAAATCATCGCGAAGCATTCCATTTGGGTATTGTATGCTTCCTTGTACACCTACATTTATCTCATCTTGTACTGTTACTTCGACCCTTCGTCTAACATAGCTTTCTCTTTCAACTTCATTGTGTCTTTTTCTTTGTTCTTCCCTTTCAACATCTATCATTTGTTCCCATCGTCATCTTCTATATTCTCTTTGATATTATCTTCTTTGCTCCTCTGATTCAAAATTCAATCTTGGTCGCACCATATCTAGAAAATAATTGAAGTTGGATTTGTAAAATTGATGTTTTTCAATGGTAAATCTACTGTTCTTTTAAATGAATTTCATTTATTATCAAAGACTATTGCAATCGAAAGGTTCTAAATAGAATACAAATTTACATGACTATTAAATAAGAAGTATAGTTGAAGTATAATTAGTCGAATAAATTTCAAGTTATCAAACTAATGAAATTCTATTCCCTTTTTTATCTAAAGATTAGAAATTAACTAATTAAATTAAAGGTATGAAATTAATTCAAGTAAATGATTTGTATATTATTTGCTGAAAAAAACAAACATAAAAAATTCATCACAAAGAAGAAAAATTAAACCTTTATTGTGTTTTGGATATTGGTCCTTGAAAAAATGCACTCATTATTGTGATCTTGTGACTATTTATATATCAAGTAGGCCTGTATATCCAAAATATATGAACAGTATTTTGCAAAAGTAGACATCAAAGTCTATATGAAAATATTGTTCGTAAGACTAAGTCAATCATGGTTGCCACCTACATACAACACGCATGAACAATTTTTTAACATAATTAGTTGACTAGTTATTACTAGTTAGTAGTCAATTATATTTTTTAATTTTTCCATCTAAAGTTTATATTTATGTTTTACAAACTAAACATGCAATTTTTTTATCTACAAATATTAAAAAGAAACTATTAGTATTTTTATTGGCTAGTTGAGAGGAGTTTTAAATTCATTTTTTAAAAGATAAATACAATTTTAAAAATTTGTGAAGGACAAGTAGGGTTTAAACATGAAATTGATAGGATGATTGATAATTTACTTGTTGAACATTAAATTCACTCAATACTAATAATGTAATTTTGATGTTATTTTAATCTTAAGAATAAGTAAGTTGGCATTTACCCTTTAGATTGAATACTAAATTATCAAATAACTTTAATATATATTTTGATATTTATAGTATCATATAGTATTGTTAATATAATGTTTAATTCTATTTTTGAAATATTTATATAAATAATAATATTAAAAATAGGAAAATGTCAAATATTGCATATTTTACATATATATACATTAACTAATTAAATTTTAATAATAATCACAGATTTAAAAAGTAATATATAAGTATAGTATTTGTAACATTTTTGACACTAAAAATAAAATAAAAGAATTATAGAAACAATGAATGTTCGCTTTTTCAAAACTAAAACAATTTTTTTTATATAAAGATAAAATAGTTTTTCAAATAAAAATAAAAATAAAGTGATCAATATAGTAAAATTAAAATAATTCTTAAATAAAAAATTAAAATGCATGTGTCTATAGTAAATAAAATAACTCATTAGGAAATAAAATAGCTCATTAGTAATAAGATACTTATACTAATTGGGTGGTGGACCTAGCTCATTAGCATCCTAGGCAAGAGATCACGAGGTCTAGTCTCCCTATTGTCCCCGTGGTACCGGAGGGCGTGTCGCGCCAAAAGTTTACGAGGCACATTGCAGTTTACAACGCATTGCAGTCTAAATAAAAAAAAAATCCTTATACTAATTTATTTTTCAATTTTGTACATTTGATGATTGATCATGGATGATGCAAAATGTTGGTGTTGAAAATTCTCACATAATATAAGGTTCTCTACATTAACAACAATGAACAAATGAAGTTGCATAACATTTGAATTGTCCACTAGCTCTAATTTAGATACAAACAATATATTTTATTGATAAATATCATTATTTAATTTAATTTACTTTAATATAAATAGTCACTAACTATTATTATATATTTATATATTTTCTACATTCTTTTTTATTTTATTATATTTCTTTCAATTTGATAATTTATTTTTGATCTTTCATTACCCTTAAATTAAATGAAATTAGTTTTTTGAAAATATATTTATTTGGAAAAAAACCACAAAATTATATAAAATAAATAAATAAACAAAACTAATTATTTATCAAAAATATTTTTTAATTACACTTTATATCAATTTTAATATGATTAAAATGTATACCACTTTAATCTTATAAGAACTCTAAATTGACCATCAAACTTAATTACAATCTCACTAATATAAACACATTTCGGATTGTCTCTTACTTAGGTATCACCATCAATGAAATCTCTAATTCCGCTTGAATATCTACAACATAAATCTTGGCAGTCTAATATCCACGGTTTTAATAAGAATGAAATCGCAAATGTTCTGTTGAACACCGTATCACTGTGAAAAGTCCGAACGTGTGTAATCCTTAATGGCTTTAGGATGTACAATTCCACTTCCTACGTCTTCATTGACCTCAAGATTCCCTCATTTTATCCCTCAAATTTCTGCTCAATTCAAAATTTCTACGAGAGTCCAATTTGTCGGAGTTCAAAGAGATATCAATCTGAGACCAGTCTCAAAAAACATTAGCTGCACTTCTCTCTGTGTTGTGGTGAGTAAAGTTGTTCGAGCACTCTTTATTTATCGTTCATGGGAAAGTTTAATTTTGGATTCATGTTCATTCATAGCCTATTTTCAAATTTTTTATGCCCAAATCTCTGGTCCTGAAACAAAATGTTATTTCTTTGAATTTTGAATTTATTTTGGGGCACCCCTTCTCAATCAGTCAATCCAACCCAAGGAATCAAAATTGTATGATGTTTTGTGAGATTAGATAGTTAGCTTTGAAGTTCTGGTCTAGGAGGGCATATGGTAACGCCCTCGTGTTTGTGAGTGTGTTGGATTTGGAAGTTTGAGATGAGGAATATTTCATGACTCTTTTTTGGTAGAATTTAAGTAATAAGTAAAAGATTGGATGTCCATGTTGATTGATGAGTAAACACATTTATGTCCTCAACTAATTTCTTCACTGTTAAAGAATGCCTTTCCCCTCAAGCAAGATACACCTTAGAATGTGTGTCCTCATATCTGATTAATGAGAAATGAGTAAGCATCAGAGAACTGCTCTCGCTCAACCAAAAGGAGAGCATTAGCCAACCACTCTGTGCCAACACACTGAGGCTTCTTATCATTTGAGAACCCTTCTTTAACAAGAAAACATGTTTTTTTCATTTCATTTCATTTTATATATGTTAATTAGATATTTTATCCTTTAAGTTTTGATCTTGTGACCAAGCTTACAAGTAAATTGAGGCTTTCCAATCCACTTACGTTAGGAATATTTATATCGCTGAAAAATCAAAACAGATGCCAAAAAAATCCATATTTCTTACATGTTTTTCAGATAAATTGATAATAAAATTGCAAACCAGATATTGATATATTTGATTTAGTAATTTATTGGAAATAGTTGTCTGTAACTTATTTGAGAAATTGCAACTCAAAGTATCTTTCCGTTAAAAACTATACATAGGTTTTCCTATAGACTGTACACTAATGTTGATTTGTAGAACTAAAAAACCTAAAAACTTTAATATTCGAGTTAGACTGTTGCTTAGTTCCAAACATGTTCAAGTTTAAATATAATTTAAATTATAGTTCCTGAATAGGCATGGTTTTAATTGAAATATTGAGTTATATATGGAAATAATTGGTGCAGAGGCTGCCTAGATTTAAGAATTTGGTCGTATATGCTGGGAAACCACTTAGAGATGGCAGCACAGAGTCAAAGACTACACAATTGCCTACTGAAGGGCCCGAAGGGTCAGAAGCTGCAAAACAACTGCAAAATAATATGGAGGAAACTAGTGGTGTGAATGCATGGTATGGATGGGGTGCAGTACTTGCAGTGTTAGGGCTTATTGAAACATCCTACTTGACTTATACGAAAGTGGCAGGTAGTGATATCTATTGTCCCATGGAAGGTGGAAATTGTGGAGATGTCCTAAACAGCAGCTATGCCTCTGTTTTTGGTAAGTTTTTTTTTTCACAAGAAAACTTTAATGGGCTATTTGTGGTAATATTTGAATTTTCAAAACTATATTTTTTAATTGGAAAGTTCAAATTTATTTATTGACATGGAAAATTACCAATACTAGATGTGTCTGAAGATCAGTTTAAGTCAAATATCGTCAATGTATGAAAGAATACTAACTAAATTAATGTTCCAAAAACTGTCAAAATTTGAAAAAAATTGTTATACATGCACACATACACAAATATGTATGTCTATATAAAGTTCCAAAATCTGTCAAAATTTGGAATTTTTAATGCACATGCATGTGTGAATATATATGCACATAAGCATGTACACACACACACGTGTACACACACACAAATGTGTGCACACATGCACACACCCACGCCCAGACCCATGTACACAAACAGACACACGAGACACATATACACATGTATACGTGCTGTCATCATTTAATTGCATCAAATCTTTAAAGGACTTGCCCCAGCCATTTTTGGTCACCATTAATACAGGGTACAGCAAGGTTTGAATGCTAGGTAAATATAACATTGACTTGCGATCATTGAGATGCACCAAATTTACTTGAGAATTGCATGCTGGTGTGGCCCACACTTACATGAAGCATAATGACGATGCTAGAACTGTGGTCATTACTATGGCAATAGCTTTTCTTAACCATTAGAACATGGTCAGCTAGAACAAAAATATTACAAATTAATAATTATTAACAGCAAATTTTGTGTTTCTTTTTCA
>VDFB02047230.1:588647851-588708700 GCA_007258455.2 Sequoia sempervirens | reverse complement strand
GGCTTATATTAGCCCTTACCTATACCAGAGAGGCCATGGGAGGATATAAGTATGGACTTTGTTCTTGGTTTGCCAAGGACACAACGAGGGAATGATTCAGTCTTTGTGGTGGTTGATAGGTTTTTTAAGATGGCACATTTCATTCCATGTCAGTAGACCCATGATGTAGTGCACACTGCTGACTTGTTCTTCAAAGAGGTGGTGAGGCTACATGGTCTACTAAAGAGTATTGTTTCAGATCATGACACCAAATTTTTGGGGTACTTTTGGAGGAGCTTGTGGAAGAAGCTGAAGACAAAGTTGAAGTTCAATTCTACACACCATCCACAAATAGATGGGAAGATAGAGGTTGTTAACAGGAGTCTGGGTAACCTACTGAGATGTTTGGTAGGAGATAAACCCAAGGGATGGGACTTGATCTTACCCCAGGTAGAATTTTCTTACAACAATTCTATTAACAAAAACACCGGTAGATCACCATTCCAGATTGTGTATGGAGGTAGCCCCATAACAGCTCCATAATTGAGGAAGATGGGCCAAGAGAAGAAAATAAGTGCTAAAGCCAAAGATTTTGCGTAACACATCAAGGATATGTATACAGAGCAGTAAGAGAACATATTAACAAGATGAATATGCAAAGAGGGCAAGTGATCAAAAGAGGAGGTATAAGGAGTTTCAGATTGGTGATGAAGTGATGGTCCACTTGAGGAAAGAAAGGTTTCCAGTGGGAACATATAACAAATTGAAGATGAAGAAGTTCGGTCTCTGTAAAATTTTGAAGAGGCATGATTCAAGGAATGCATTGCTGGATGGATTCAACATTTCCCTTGTGTTCAACATTTCAGATTTGACAGAGTATCATGAAGGTGGCATAGAGGAAGTACCAATGATGGAACACTGTGGAATTCCAACCCCTACTTCAGAAAAGGAGGAGATTGAAGAAATCCTAGATAGTCGTGTGGGAAGGAGTACCAGGAACAGGTAGTATGAAGAATATCTAGTGAAATAGAAAGGAAGGCCTGTTGAAGATTCATCCTGGTTGCCTAAGGCAGAGGCTAACCATTTAGGTTTTTCCTCCACCATCTGAGATGTGACAGGGTCACTTCTCAAATTACCTTGGGTGTCTGATGCAGGAGCATCTAGTGGTGTAAGGGCAATCTTGCATCACCCAAAAATAGTTAAATTTCAAGTTTCTCAGTTTTTAGATTTTTTTACATTTTTGGATACCCTTTTCTTCATAATGAAATTTCCAATTTACGATTTTTATTTTCTATTCATGTGTGGGAAGATATTGCAGTCTTAGTTTCCCAGATTTGCACCTAAAAACCTTCCGAGTTAGATTTGAGGCACTTAGAGTTCCCAAATCAGCCCTGAAACTTGCTGAAATTGGCATAGCCAATTTTGAGTACGCTTTTGACTTCGAGACCTTTCCAACAGTTCAAATGGTTCATGAATCGGAGCCTCGGATCAAAAGTTATGGCCTTGGGAAGTTGACGCACTTTCTAGAAGATACAATTGCAAATGTTCTTTTGAAATTTGAACTTCAAGTTGTAATTTTTTGGTGCCAAACCACCTAAACTAAAAATTGAATGTTGTTTTGGCTCCAAACTAAAGAGGATCTCTATTTATGGGCGGGTTTCTAATTTTTGGGTAACTGTTTGGGGACAAGCTCGTATATTGCGAAAGGGTGATTCTGTAGCTTTCTGTAACTTGCATGTGTTGTAGAACTTGGGGATTTGAGATCCTCTCCATGTAAGAAGCTCCATTTTCTGAATAATAAAATTATTCTCTTTTTTGTGGCACACACAACTACAAACATCAAGCTTCCCTCACGCGAACACCTATAACATAAACCAGTCTTGCTCTCCCAGAATTCTTTGTGATCAACACTAGCTCTAATACCACTGTTGGAATCATGGGAGAACCAAAAGACAACCAAAATTGAAACTTATATTAATAAAAAATGAAACATTACACTGATTTACTGAGTTGCAGCTCATACATTAAACACCATTATATTCATACTAAGTCTCAGGCTGCGCCCTCATCATTTAATTAATTTTCTCAAAAGCACTTGGAAACCAAGTACTAGAGACATCATCTTAGCTAATTACTTCATTTCAACTCTCCTTCATACTCTGCAACAAAAAGAATAGGTCCATGTACTCATAGAACTTTCTTAAGGTCTCGAATTTACATGCACAACCTTTTTTTCACTTTTCCACAATTTTCTCAATATCCTCAACATCTTCATCCCATAGTCAACATCAATGACAATACCAGTCAGTAGAATTCCTACTGACATCAATGATAAAACCTTCATTCTTGCAACATATTTTCACAAATTTTCCTACCATAATTTTTGGCTAAATACATATTTAGCACCACTTTGAGGCCAATTTACGAAACAATAAAATTATTTGAAAAGCTTGATATTTCAATATCACCTACTTATGCATATAACATTTTTTTAAATATAAAAATACCATTTT
Organism: Sequoia sempervirens; assembly: GCA_007258455.2. Taxonomy (NCBI): domain Eukaryota; kingdom Viridiplantae; phylum Streptophyta; class Pinopsida; order Cupressales; family Cupressaceae; genus Sequoia; species Sequoia sempervirens. The sequence continues at coordinate 588,706,208 of VDFB02047230.1, read as the reverse complement.
GTGGATCCATAAGTTCAGTTTTTAAAAATATATATATTTAATAGTCTAATTATTATTTATATTTTATTTTATTTTTTAACTAAAACTAGGTTATCAACACAATATTTTAGGTTGATTACCACGCCAAGGGAAAATACTAAAACTTAGTATTTTTTTTCAATATGATGCACTAGATAAAAAAATCTATATCAACGTAGTGTAATTTTTTTTCTATTTTAGATAAATATTTAATATGAAAGTTGATGTCAAATGGAAACCTCTATTTTTTAGTACATGTATATATTAATATTTATTTAAAAATATATACTTATAAAAATTGGAAAAAATATATCCATGCACTATAGTTTCAAGTTATAAATACACAAAAAAAATTAATTTAAAAAATTACTATAAAATTTTGACATCTCATGTAACTTTTGTTTCAACATTTTATCAACAAATAAATTATAGTGTTAATTTATTGAAAAATATTTTAATATAATATTTTTTTTTTTTTTAAAAGTACAAAATTAAAATATACTGAAACCACATATTTTACTATTTTACATCTTTTCAAAATTAAAAACATATATGCCACCTTTTCATGATTCAAGTTTGAAAATTGGATCAGTGTTGGATATTTCCTTTATAAAAGTGTGACACAACTTTGTAATTTTACCCCAAAGTTAGAATGTGGTGATAACACAGGTCTAGGTTAAGGTTCTTGTGGATGCACATGACATCATATTATTTTTGGCAGATACAAAGTTGATTTATCACTGACCTTTTACATGTTCTATGTAATTTAAATTTAGATCCACCTTATGTCATCTTGGTTAATTGTGGATCCCTGAACAATATGTATTAATGTTAATGTAATTTAATTTATATAATAATCATACATTTGTGTAGATGCATAATGTGAAGTTTGAGAATAATTGAAGAGAAGGTATTGAGTGAATATACAAGGATGTCAATCTATGTGAGAGAGTGTCATTCAATGTGGTGCATCACAATCATTGTGTTCCATCATCTAAATATCTTGAGGAGTGTATTAGAGTGTTTGAATCAAGCTCATACTTTGAGTAAGTTGTTTAGCTATCATGAAAGATTCACAAGCTTTATCATTATATTTTTGTAGGACTGGTGTTATACTCATTAAGTTGGTGTTCAAACCATTTTATTGGGGATTAGTGTCTCCAATAGGTTGTTTCGTATAAATAAATTTTTGGATTGGTGTCTCTAGTAGGTTGGTTTATGTAGAGAGTCCCCCCCTCTACCCAAACAACAAACTCAAAACACAAAATCACTTTGACAGGCAAATCTCTTCCCTATTACAACATTTAACAAAACTCAATTGCGAGCAAACTTGATTAAATCAATCCCATTTCTACACATCTGTATTACAAAAAAAAAAATCATTCATTGGTATCTCATTCCTTTTATCCTACTATTTATTCTTTCACATCTATGTACCTTCTTATCTTATCATTTATGTCCTTCAAAATTGCACTCTCCATTGGATAATCAATAGCTTAACCATCATCTCAATACTACCTTCTAAAAACACTTGCACACTCTTTTTATTCACTCATTGGTTTCATTTTGTAAACTCATATTTAAATGGCGCTTCCCTTTCATACCAATAGGTATCTAATTGGCAGCCCCTTTTCAAACTATGTGCAACCTCCCACACACCAATTTGCAGTCCTAGATTTCTTTTCTTTTCAACTCATTTTCCCTCTACCTTCTTCCTTTATATTAATCTATTTTTCTTAAATTTTATTATGTATTTTTACTTATGGCTGATTGAACCATAGATTTTTGGGAATGAGGATTATAGGCTACTCTTGCACTCTCACGATGTTTCACTTAAAAGGAGAGAGATAAACCTCACTAAAAATCAATGTGGTTCACTCAATCTAATGTATGTATGATGTGATTAAGACTAAATGAGATGATCTAAATGCAACTAGGTAAAGCAATTGATTGATTATGAATGCAAAACTTAAGATATATGCAATGTTTGAAAACATAGTGTGATATGCAAGAATGAACTAAAACACGAATGAATGCAAAATGAAATTGAAAGCAGGCTAAATAGAGTGCACCTGGGTAGTGAAAGTTGAATATGGAGTGATTTGAATGCTAACAAAAATCAGTGAAAATCACTAGTGGGACTCATTCACCACTGATGGCGAATTAGTCCTACTTCTGGCAAAAACATCTCAAAATTGGTTTCTAACTGTCAGGATCCAGAATATAAGAAAATATAGTTTTCTAGCCCTAAGGTGGGACTCAGTCATGATTGATGCCAAATTAGTGCTCTCCAAATTTTTTTTGAAATCACAAACCAATTATGTAGCTCCAGATCTTTACTTGTCTTTTTGTTGGGTTGACAGAGTCACATCTGTAGAAAATGGACTATAGGTTGTCTCCAAGCTTGAGATAGGATGTAGATGACTTGAGACACCTTTTTTACTTCCTTTCCACTTTTCAACACCTAATTTCTTGACAAATCTAAATACAATAGATTACAAACACACATGCAAAAGGGGAAAGATGGTTAAGGGTTAGGTTATAGGGATTTGCCTTGGTCAAATCCCACTTTGGTAATCAAACCCTTAATGAAGAAATGAAATGAAATGAACAAGAAAAGATGAATAAACAACATGCAAATGTCTTAAACTCACCACAACCTTATTGAAGAAATTTGAAGTTATATCAATGGCTACCTCAAGATACTTGATTGATGCAAAGTGCTCAAATACTAATTTAATGTTTAGTGAATGAAGAGATTGCTTGAATGAATTAGGAGATGTAAAATGAGTAGAAAAATACTTATTTATACACACTTGTGCCTTAGTAACCCAATGATACCTCATCACAGGCCGACATAAGGTAATTTTGAATAAAACTCGGAAGAAAATTTGAAATATTTTGAATTTTGAGCCAAGAGGGACTCATTTGCCACCCATGGCGAATGGGTCCCACCTTGGACTTAAAAGCGGGTGTCGGGAATTAAGTCACATGTAATGTTGTTTTTTGGGTTTATATTCAAAAACACACTTAATTAAGCCTTATGAGTGCATAAAGGGGTCAAATAAAGCATAAGAAAGGTGTAAATAGTGAAATAAAGCCTAGAAAAGCATGAAATCTTATTACAAGAATTTACAACAGTTCAAAATACGACTTGATAAGTGATGAAAAGGTGATTTTTAGGTGAATTGTAATGAATAGAGTATAGAAAATGTAGAAATGTTTTACAACACTTCACAACACCTTCATAAGATGCTATAATTTGAATTTTAAGGACCTAATGTGAATATTTAAGTTACATTACAACATTAAATCAAAATAAAATGGACCAATAATTATGAGAGAATGACCTAAAAGACCATGAAAATGTCCAAGATCCATTTTTCTATGGTACATTTAGCCCCCACTTTAGTGAAAGGATGAACTTTCCTCAAACTCATAGTAAAGTAGCCATACATATCGAGAAGGATCCAAATACACTTATGTTAGAAAGATTGAATGACAATGATCAAGAGGGATGATCAAGCCCCTAGGATGAAGATCCCATGGAAACTAAACATAAGAAAAAAGGAACACGAGTCTGAAATGAAAGAAGAAAAGAGGGAATTGGATTGAGCTTCAATCATCTATCCAACTAGTTGTTGATTAGATCTAGGTAGTTCGTGAGAAAAAGATAATGCATACTCACTCTAGGGTGACATAACTCATGGTGGTCCACCAGATGAGAAGACCCAAAAAGGTGAAGTACATACGCTAGTTGGTATGCACTCACAAACACATAAGTGGCTATGAGGAAAGTCATGCCACTGAATGGGCTTCCTGCTCAACCATATCAAAGTTATAACTTATGATAACTTTAACAAGGTGCCAAAAAGGAAAATGTTAGTTCATGCTTCATGAAACAATAAAAGCTTTGTGTCCTTAGAACTCATGAACAAAGAGGATAGGTACCATGGGCATGCAAGTTGTGCTATGTAAGGTGGCAAAGATGTAAAATGAAAAATGCAAAAAAAATGTAAAAGTGTAAAAGAAAGTTCAAAGGAGTCTTGTTAAGTTCATGCAAGGTTTGTCACTTAGGGAACATTGTGTCTAATGTCTCCAAGAGAGGAACAATCAAAGAATATAATTTTCACAACTTATGGGATGGTGTAAGTAGTAGTAGGTGACTAAGAGGAATGTAATATGTTAAGATAGATCACACTTATGAAGGAAATCACACCCAGTGTCATCCACAAAGTGAAAAATGCATTGTATGAAATGACAATACTGCACTAAGAACCAAGATTGCAAATGGAATTATTCCAATGAATGCCCCCCACTTTAAAGGAATTTCTACACACCGTTTTGTGAGCAATTAATTTAAAGTAGCAAAGGAAAGAAAATGTAAAAAGAAAACAAGACATGAGAGCCAACTAGGAAAGCCCCTATGCCAAGTCATATGTTTCTTAGTTAGGCTACATCATGTAAATTAAAAAGAGAACAAAAGAAAAAGAGGGTTTCCTCCCAGAAAGGAACACACCAAACACATAAGGGATCTATGAATTTGGAATCAGTATGTTCACTGCTGCAATATTTTTGTTAAAGAGCTCAGAACTATCATCATTCCCCAAAGCACATAGAACTAGAAGAATGACACAAACAAAGTGAAAAAAAATAAATAAAAAAGTTCATTTTTGGTCAACATGGAAGAGAAATTTTGGTCTCAACGCTTTTCATCATCCCCAAAAGGAAAAACACAAGAAAAGATTAAAAAAAGGGAAAAGGGACCATTTGGGTCAACATGGAAGAGACATAGGGCATCTCAACGCTTTGCGTCATTCCCAAAAGGAAAACAAAAAATCAAGAAAAATGAAAAAGGAGAAAGGATCTTTTGGGTCAACATGGAGTAGACATAGGGCATCTCAAGATTTTGTGTCATCCCCAAAAGGAAAACACAAAAAAAAAATGAAAAAGGAAATGCAAAATGTACGACATATAGAAGAATAGAGATACAAATAGAGGTAGTGCACAAAGAGAGAGAACACCAAACACACATTATGTGGGATTATGATATGCACATAAAATAAATTCAAAGAAAAAGAAAATGTAAAAAGGATAGCAAGGTGAATGCAATTCAACCATATAACAAGTCATCTACCTCCCAATCATTTTCAGTATAATGTTAGGACAGTTGACTGTTGCAAGTGTTGAATTAGGATATGTACTAGGTTCTTCACTTGGTATAGAAGATTTATCCTTTAATCTCATGGTAGATGAAAATAAAGAGTTTACATTGTTATGCACTTCTTCATCTATTTTTTGATATCCTTGTCATCATCATCATCAAGATTGGTTACGATAGGAGGATGAAGGGTTATTTCCAAGGAAGGATGTATCAAAATTTGTGGTTGTTGGATCGGTTCATCTTGATGTGAATGCTAGACTATATTATCTTGTGGTGGGTCAGGAGGAAGAGGGTGATCATTTATTGCTTTTGTCAAAGGTAGTGGTTGGTTTTCTTTGTTTTCTTCCATTTGATACTGATGAGCAAGGAGACGATGATAACGCCTATGCTCCCTAGCACCATGATTTCGTTTTATTTTATTTTGAAGTTGTTGAGGTGTAAGAGTGGGTTGATCCATCATAGGTTCCTTTTCTTTTGAAGGAGGAAGAATGGAAGAAACCAAAGATGGTGGGTCAATCACTTTCTCTTTAGCTTTATACACTTGTTTAATGTAAGGAGGCATGACGAGATTTGTTTCAATTTATCTTGGACGTTTAATCGAAGAGGGGGAAATGTTTATGGTGGGTTGCTCATGGGGTGGTGTTGTTTGTTTAGTTTAAGATGCGGGCTGAAGCATGGTCTCATCTAGAATTTGGATTTGAACTTTTGATAGGCTATGTAAAAGAAATCTTTATGGGGGGTGATGGGCTCAATAGGCTTAGGCCAAAAGGCTTCTAAGAAAAATTACCTTTAGAAGATAATGGATGAAAACCACTATGTTGTATGGTAAATGTTCCATTGCCAAGTGGAAACTTAAAAAATTTGTGAACAACTGAGGGGACCACTTTAATCAAGCAAATCCAAGGGTTCCCTAGCCACATATGAAATTGATCTGATTGTGGAATGATGGAAAATGTTACATCCAAAGTTTTAGGTGCTATCTGTAATGGGAGTATGATCGATCCAATCATAGGGCATGAAAAACTAGTATTTTTTTTACTCCATGCAATTGGTTTATTATAATCTTCTTGATAAAGCTCATGTAATACTAAAAACTCTTCCATGATCACATTCTCGCCATGGGAAAGATCTATTAATATCCCATTGGTGGGCTTATCATATATTATACTAGCTATGTAAAGAGGACCATTGGGAAGCTTTTTAAGTATATCATGAGAAGAAAAAGAGATATCAAGAGATTTGTTGGTTGGGCCCTTACAAGGGAAAATGTTTATCATACCCATGAGTTCATCCATAGGATTAACTTACGTAACATTTGGAGTGATATCAAGTTTTTCATTATTTGTATCACTGTCCATCACATGAGTGTTTGAAGGTTCACTAGCCTTGACAAATGAAACATTGTGTTTAGGCATAGGGTTGGAAATTTTTTGTAAATTCTGGTTAGGGGGTGCAACGAACTTAGTGCCCTGATCATTGACACCTGCAATGGAAAAACAACTAGAATCAATGAGGTCTTGAACTAAGTGTTTGAGACACTTACATTGTTTGTTGTCATGGCCATTTTGGTGATGAAAATGACAATAAGCATTAGGTTTAAATGTGGATGGTAAAGGCTTGGTGGTATCAAGTGGTTTAACTATAGGCAAAGTGATCATTTGCTGCTAGAGAAATTGGTTTATTGTATTATGGAGAGCTTTAGGTAAGGGATTAAATTGTCTCTTTAGGTCCCCATAGGTAAAGGGCACTGCTGCTTTAACAACTACGACTTGACTCTGAATAGGTTGGGTTGGTTGCGGAGAAGGCAGATTGAACTATAAAAATCCTCTATTTGGTTTTCAAAAAATTTTCCCATTGTTTTGGTTGTTTTTCTCAGACTTCTCAACTCGTTAGAAGTGAAATTTGAATCGTGACTAGAAACCAAGTTATGATAGTCACAAAGGGTTGTGCATAAATGAATAAATGAAGAAAATTTCATCATAGTTAACTTATCCTGAATGTGAGTGCAAGTTTTTGATAAACATCTTTTGCAAATGTGAATTAGGAATCTTAACGTCAATTTGGGCATACAATCACTAATATGATGAAATGAAATCAATTACTTTTTCATCTTCATTTTTTTTACATCACATTAAATCAACCATTTTCTTTTTATGAGTCATATGGACTTGGAAATGAATTAGGAAGGCATCCAAAAGTTCATTGAAAGATCAGATTGAATGATTGGGTAAGTTTGAAAACCACTCCAATGCAGTGTCCTTCAAGGTCCTAGGAAAAAGTTTGGCTAATAGCTTATCATTGAGGAAAAAATCATTGCACAAGGCTATGTAAGCATTGACATGATTAGTAGGGTCTCCTTTACCTCCTTATTTCTCAAACCTAGACATTTCAATTCTTTGTGGCATCTATGTGCATAAGATTTCTAAGGATAACGGGCTACTATGTACATGATATGTGGGTGGACCACTTTGACTTTGGCTAATGGTGGATTTTTTTTGTTCCATGGATGAAACGGTGTTAAAGAGTTGTGTAATGATTGGATCGGTGTAAGTGGTGTGAGGTGCAATGGAAAATGTTGATGGAGTGTATGTAATGTTAGGGGAAGTGAAAGGGACATTAAGAGGGGTGAATTTGGAAGAAGGAATATTTGATGCCACAAAAGAACTAGGAATGCTAGTTGGAATAGTGAAAGGAGTCACTTGATAACCTGTTGCATGGTTGTTGTAACTTGAGGAGTGGTATAGGTTGGTATGGATGCTATGATTGAAGGAGGAGGATTGTGAGGTCCTCTTTGTCTTACAACAATGTTGGCTAACTCGAAAGTAGAAGGAACATGTTTTTTGTATATCTCAACTATTCTTTTCATAAATTGTAAGCCATCATCACTTTCAATCAAATGATGAAGGTTTTCTATTGCAAGTATGGCAATGGTGGAAATGTTTCCAAGAGATAAATCTTGTTGTAAATGTGCAAAATCTTCATGAATACTAATGACTTTTTCTTACAGGATGGAATTTTTTTGTGTGTCAACATTCATTGGATGGAAAGGTGAAGGCATAGTAGTGGTAGTATCCATGCCTAATGCACCATTGTCCATACTAGGAGTAGGACCTCTTGAGATCCCAAGGTCCACAATGAAAGTGTTGTCACAGGAAGCGATGAGTCTGGAAATTTCTCCCACTAAAGTATTATTAATGGGGCATCAAAAACTCATAGAAGTACCAAAAAAGATAGGATGAATGAAAATGCAATGTAATCTAGGAGTGAAAAATGCAAATAATAGGAATTCCACAAACTAAAACAGAGAAATAACAACATAAAACAAAAATGCAGTAAATGCCCACAAAAATGCCTAAAAATGTTGTTTGAAATGTCTAGGTGGACTGATTCACCCAGGTTGGTGAATGAGTCTAGCTATGAGAATTTTTTGTGTTTTTCAAAAAATTTAAAAGTGATTTTAATGCTTTCTGGATGCAAACTAAGGATGCAAATACAAATTTTTAGTTTTTCAATGATATGATATGCATAAATGAAGTCTAAATGAGTCTTTCACTAATGCAATTTGAGAAACCCTAAGAGGAAAAAATAAAACAAAACCTAATTGAATGCTGATGTAAATGAAGTCTAGGATACAAGATGCAATTGAAATCATAAAGATAAAGCGCTCAATATGCATGTTCACGAAAATGAACTATAGATTTTTAGGAATGAGGTTTATAGGCTACTCTTGCACTCTCAGGATGTTTCACCTAAAAGGAGAGAGATAAACCTCACTAAAAATCAATGTGGTTCACTCAATATAATGTATGTATGATGCGATTATGACTAAATGAGATCATCTAAATACAACTAGGTAAAGTAATTGATTGATTATGAATGCAAAACTTAAGATATATGCAATGTTTGAAAACACAATGTTATATGCAACCATGAAGTAAAACATGAATGAATGCAAAACATAATTGAAAGTAGGCTGAACAAAGTGCACGTGGGAATGAATGTTGAATCAAGAGTGATCTAAATGCTGACAAAAAGTAGTGAAAATCACTAGTGGGACTCATTCACCACTGATGGCGAATTAGTCCTGCTTTTGGAAGAAACTTCTAAAAAACTAGTTTTTGACTGTTGGGATCTGGAATCTGACAAAATCTAGTTTTCCAGCCTTAAGGTGGAACTCATTTTCCACTGATGGAGAATTAGTCCTCTCCAAAAATTTTGTGAAATCAAGGAAAATTTTTGTAGCTCCAGAGCTGTACTTGTCTTTTTGTTAGGTTGTCAGAGTCAAATTTGCAAAAAAATGGATTGTAGGTTGTCTCCAAGATTGAAATAGGATGTAGTTGACTTGAAACATTTTGTTGAATTCTTTTCCACTTTTCAACACCTAATTGCTTGAAAAATCTGCATACAAAATTCTGCAAACACACATGCAAAAGAGGAAAAATGGTTAAGGGTTAGGTTATAGCGATTTGCTTTGGTCAAATCCCACTTTGGTAATCAAACCCTTAATGATGAAATGGAAGGAAATGAACAAGGAAAGATGAATAAACAACATGAAAATTCCCTAAACTCACCACAACCTTGTTGAATAAATCTGAAGTTATATCAATGGTTGCCCCAAGATACTTGATTGAATGATGCAAATTGCTCAAATGCTAATTGAATGCTTAGTGAATGAAGAGATTTCTTGAATGAATTAGGAGATGTAAAATGAGGAGAAAAACACTTATTTATAAACACGTGTGCCCTAGTAACCTGATGATACCTCATCACAGGCCAATATAAGGTAATTTTGAATAAAACCACAAAAGAAAATTTGAAATATTTTGAATTTTGAGCCAAGAGGGAATGATTCACTACCCATGGAAAATGGGTCCCACGCTGGACTTAAAAGTGGGTGTCAGGAATTAATTCACATTTAATGTTGTTTGTCTATTTTACATTCAAAAACACACTTAATTAAGCCCTATGAGTTTATAAAGGGGTCAAATAAAGCATAAGAAAGGTATAAATAGTGACATCAAGCCTAGAAAAGAATGGAATCTTGTTACAAGACTTTACAACACTTTAAAATATGACTTGATAAGTGATGAAAAGGTGATTTTTAGGTGAATTATAATGAATAGAGTCTAGAAAAGTATAGAAATGTTTTACAACACTTCACAAAACCTTCACAAGACACCATAATTTGAATTTTAAGGACCTAATGTGAATTTTTAAGTTACGTTACAACATTAAATCGAACCAAAATGGACAAAGCATCATGAGAGTAAGACCTAAAAGACCATAAAAATGTCCAAGAGTCATTTTTCTATGGTACACTGATGCTCTCCCCTACCTATCGACCTTCTATATGTCGTAGCCAATTCACTATTGTGCAACTTGTTCAATTTTCAAAGCTATCAATATCAAACTCTTTATGTTTCCTTTTCCTTCCTCATTTTGGTGCAACCTCACTTTCCCCAATGAGTTTCTGCTTTTTCATCAATTGACATGAGATTTTATTTTCTATTTTGATTCACCTTCTATTCTTTCCTAATACCTTTCAAGTAAATGCTACCGCATAATTATTATTTTTATTCAATTTCTTGAAGTTGAAAAGATAAATATACATTGAACATTCAAATTAAAAGATAATTGACCTTCCCAAGATTTTATCATCCTTTCTTTTCATCTAATTTTTAAATTATTTTTCCTAGTTGAGATGGTGCAACCCCTCCAACTGTCCATCTTCCTTTTCTATGGCTATGTCTGGCATTATTTTCTCTTCATTTAAATCCGCTTTTTGACATGCCTTTGATGGATTTTGATATGCAAAGACAATGATTCTTGTTTCCTTTCATGAGTGCGATTTTCTTTTCTTACCTCTTTTACTTTTTCTTGGTGATATGGCGACAATAATGGAATTGTGCAACATTATTCTTTGAGGAGCTCAAAACTTTGCCAATATCAATTGTACCATAGAAAAAAGGCAACTTGCTTGATTTGGGAATAATTAATGATAAATTGGACTTAATAAGGCCTTGATTTGGTGTTGGGAGGTGTTTTTCACATCCACACTACATCTTGGACCCTTTCAAATGCATTTAACAATGTCTTGTGATGGTGTTGTGAAGTGTTGTAAAATATTTCTACACTTTTCTAGACTCTTCTTATTATAATTCATCTAAAAATCACCTTTTCATCACTTATAAAGTCCTATTTTGAAGTGTTGAAAATTCTTGTAACAATATTTCACGCTTTTATAGGCTTGATTTCACTAGGGTAATAGCACAAACCTGTGTCACACTTTATAAAGGAATTGGCCAATAGCAAAAAAAAATATGAACTTCGACCACATCAAAGTTGTCTTTATGTTTTGAATTTCAAAATGGTGTAAACTAATGAAATGTAGAACTTTTGATGAAGTTTATTCCTGTAATTTATTTATTTTTTATTTTTTAAATTCATTATGTTTTTATCAATTTAAGGATAAATTTTGGAATGCTGAAAATTTCAAAAAAGAGTGACCTCATAGGCCGTCAAGAAAAAGATTGAAAAAAAACTACGTCTCCGTATTTTTTTTCTTGAAATAGGTAACTGCAATATCTTGTGCATGGAAAAAGAAATTCAAATTTTGATGTATATTTTTCTTGTAATAATGTTTTAAAGTCAAACATGTTAAAATTTGATAGTTTTCAAGAAATGTCAACTATTTTTAATTTTTTAATCATTTTCAGAAAACAAAATATACCCTTTTGAAGAAGACTCTCTCTTATTGTGCCCCATATAAGATTTAATTTTTTTAATAAGTTTTACTATCTTTATTTTAATTTCTAATTAGCCATTATTTTTTTAAACCTACTTTCATTATTTTAAAAATAAAATATATTAAAACTAATCAAAATATGAAAAAAAATTATATTTGATTCTCCACTCCGAGTTCTACAAAAGGGTATTTTTATTTTTTGCAGAATGATTATTTTGACTAGAAAAATACTTTGCCAAAGTTGAATGTTTTAGAAATTTTTTTAAAATGATGAGTTGGTTGCCATGTAGGATGTGAACTAGACATTCTCAATTGAGAGGGTTTCGATCGAGCATGTTTTGGCCAAAACCCTCTCAGCCAATAAAAACATGGTAAAAAATGAATTGACCAAAACATTACCAGTCGACAAGAACTTGGTTGAATTTGGTCGATATGAAAAAAATATTTTCTTTTTAATTTTTCTACTTAAGAAAATTCAAAATATAGATATTTTGATTATTTCGACACAGAAAGCTATTTTCGATCAAAGAAGGATTATTTTGACATTTTAGAAGGTTTATAATTTTGAAAATTTAAAATACTTATTTCGAAAAAGAAAATACATTTGGACAATAGGAGAGCTATTTTTGAAGGTATGTATTGATCTTGTTGGTGTAATTAAAAGTGTTGTACCTTGTCCTAGGTCATAATTACACCTCAGTTAAGTTTACTTATGGACCACATAGGAGGTAGTTGGAGAATTTCCACTTTTGGTGGAATTGACATGTCATTACTTTATCACTTCCACCTTTTGTGGACACATCATGTGATTATCTCTCCACCTTTTGTGGTGATTGTCACATTATCACTTTTCCACTTTAGGTGGAGTGATAGCTTTTCATAGTTGTCTCATGTCATAAGATTATGACACTTGTCATAATCTTATGCCCTTCTATGTTCTCACCTTGGCTATATAACCAAGGGGTACCCTATGTACTTTTTCTCATCATATTTGCATTATTGGCATAATACAGTTTATTCTTGTCATATTGTTTTTATCTTTCTTATGTTTGTGCTTTCTATTAGGCCTCTAGATCTTGGGTGGCTACCTTCATATCCAATTATTACATGGTATCAAAGCCAATGGAGTTCCTTTGGATTACCATTTTGGAGAGATCTTGGTGCATTTGAAGATAGGTATAATATTTTTTTTTTTGTAAAATAATATTTCAATTCAATATTTTCTGCAATTTTAGTGGAAAATTTGGGGTAAATTTTTGGTGGAATATTTCAAGTATATTTGCAGAGAATATTCTTTCCCTCATTTCCTGCATCGGTCGTCAGTCAATCGTCTAATTTTGTCATTGATTCATTCATTCCACTAGCATCATCGATCGTTAATGTACTCTTAGCTCTGACCTCCATTCACATCTGCTATTGGAGGTTACATTTCAAATCATTGTCAAGTGAGATACCAGCAGTCTATCTACTCCTACATCAACTTATTTATTCTACAGAGGTTCCACAGTTGTCAGCTCCCATTGATCTCATTCGACATCTTTGTGTATCCCTTCCCTTGTCTATCCATAGGTACAAAGGTGTTGACATCAGTCAGTCACTAGAGGGAATGAAATCCTCTTAATTCACAGGTCTGAATCAAATCCTCACTGGCGGATGGTATGATTGGTTTGTAGGCTCATTGATTTCTTCTGGTTGATGGTACCTATCTCCACTCTTTCCACCAATCTCTTTCAATTATCGACCGATCAATCAACTATCTTCTACCTTCATTCATTTCCATAGGGCGGTCATCACCTAGTCGATGCTATCATTGGTGGATCCAATCGTAGTGTATTGAGCATTTAAATCATTGTCAACTTTAGCTATCCATGACTTGACAAAGCTATTCGGTATCCATAAATCCCTATGTACTGCACAACGTTAAAGGGTTTGAAGTTATTTATATTAGCTATTTTATAATATTAAAAGTTTCTTTTACATAAAATTTCTTTATTTTTTATAGGGCTGACAATTATATTAAAATCCTTTCTATTAATTGTTAAGATGACTATATTATAAGACTGACGGTTTATAGGGGTGGGGTGGCCCGTGAGTGGCATGGCCATCAGGGCCTACGCCAACTCCACTCTATCTATACCCACTAAGTACCAATGGAGGTAGTGCTTTTTTTTAATAAGGGGGTCATATGGCCAAACTAAGAGTGCATTTTTTTTACCCTAATTAGTATTAATTTTGCACTCAGTTAGTGTTAAAAGGTCCTCTTTTATATATTTTTTTGTTTCTACAAAAAAATTTCTCTAGATGGAAAAAAATTTCAATCAAAATATCATCGGAAAGGTGGTGATCTCAACTTTCCAGTGGTACTGATGTTTCCTTAGAATTTTGTTGTTTTGTATCTTTTATTGCTTGTTCAAGTTTTAAGGTCTAGTTGCACTCCTGCACTCTTTAGATTTTCTCTGCACTTTAGTTAAGTTCTAGAGCATCTCTCAATCAACTGTTGCATTGTAGATTCTAGAGTTGTGCTAGCTTGTGATTTTTCTAGTGTTCCTTGGCATCAGGTCTGTTGTTGCTTTATCATGATTCAAACTTGAGTCAATCAGTGACTCTAGTATGGTTTCAGTAGCAAACAAAAGTATCTTTCCTTGCTTGTTGCATTAAGAATTCTAGTGTTACTCCACAGTGTACTTCTAGTGCTTCTTCTTGTATCAAGTTATCTGTTATGAGGGGGTCATATAAATCTCTCTTATGAATAGAAGTTGATTGGATTTGTGATGGATATCATTATTATATTTCATCTCTTTGTTGAGGGGGATTTTTTCCCAAGAGGTTTTCTCCCTTTCCTCGCTTGTGAGAGATTGCATTGTTTGTACATGGGTACCTAACATGGCCTAGTAGCCGGGACCCATCTTGCATTGTTTGCATTTGTCTACATTTTCCCTATGTTTCACTTAAGGGGGGGTGTTGGTGTAATTAAAAGTGGTGTACCTTGTCCTAGGTCATAATTACACCTTAGTTAAGTTTACTTAGGGAACACATAGGAGGTTATTGGAGAATTTCCACTTTTGGTGAACTTGACATGTCATTACTTTATCACTTCCACTTTTTGTGGACACGTCATGTGATTATCTCTCCACCTTTTGTGGTGATTATCACATTATCAATTTTCCACTTTAGGTGGAATGATAGCTTTTCATAGTTGTCTCATGTCATAAGATTACGACATTTGTCATAATATTATGCCCTTCTATGTTCTCACCTTGGCTATATAACCAATGGGTCTCCTATGTACTTTTGCTCATCATATTTGCGTTATTGGCAGAATACAGTTTATTCTTGTCATATTGTTTCTATCTCTCTTATGCCCGTGCTTTCTATTAAGCCTGTAGATCTTGGGTGGCTACCTTCATATCCAATTCTTACAATATTCGACTTACTTAATTGATTATTTCTTTATTTTCATGAATGCATTTGAAGTTTTTTTTAACTATTTTTTTATTTATTAAAATATTAACATCAAAGAAATATTTGTAAAAAAATTAAAGTAAAAGTTACATCTCCATAATATTGTACCTAATATTATCGTTTATTTGTTATCATTCACAAGAGTGTACATAGTAGGTAATTTGATAATTACTTTTATATATACATAAAATTAACATACTTATGTTTAGTAAAATTTATAAAAAAAAAATATATATATATCACATTATCAAGAAGTTTAACTTTTGTTTATTAATTTGGGAATTATATATAATTTTAAGTTCCTTTTATGTAAAATTATATATTTATAAAGAAGTATATAGAAAATAAATTGTTTTATTTTATTTATATTATTTATTAAACAAATATTTTCTTGATTTAAAAATTGTTTGAACATAAATTTTCATTTGTTGTTTTCACTATTTAAATTCTTATATTTCATTATTATTGATCACCAATTCTATGTTTTTCCATTCTTGTTCTTACATGTCCTCCTTAAATATCAATATTTTATTAAATTTACCTTTGCCTTTACTTTTATTTCCAACTTGGAATTATCTTTTATACATGTATATATTATTAAATTAAATATTTTATGTTTTTCATGTTTGCATGTATTGTGATACTTTAAATGAGCATGTACAACTTTTCCACAAATTATTCTTTGACTATTGATTGTTTTCTTTGATGCTATATATATGTTCATGGACCACACTTTTAGATAGATAGTTACCACATAGACTAGAGGGCATCATGTGCATTCCATTACATCTTAAACCTTGAGTCATCATGTTTCATCTTCATATTATGGGAATCATGTCTCTATCCCTTTACATCTTATGAATATATGGTTATAAATCCCTAAACTTTTTAGGTCATTAATCCTTCATCATTTTAACATAGTGTGATTTTATTTGTCACATCCAAGTTGCATTGAAAAGGAATCATGCCTTGAACCCCTTTGTAATTTATTATCAGGTTTCATTGCTAATACCTTTTATTGGATATATATATATATATATATATATATATATATATATATATATATCACGTTTTCTCTCTTTCACATCAAATATAAGTGGTGATCTACACATTTAGTTATATATTGAGCTCATGATGAACTTCTCTTTCTATTTTTTATAGTGTACTTATTTTATTAAAAGATCTGGACATATATTTCAATACACATTTAGTGGTGCTTTAGTAAGTGATGTCATGATCTAGAACATGCATTTAGTTACTGTGGACATAAAAATCTACAAATGGTTAAAAACTAACATATAGAAGCATGGTTAGTGTTTTTAAACAAAACAAACCTTCAACATCCATATGAGATAATCTAACATACTTTTTAAAATGCAATAAATAACAAGATAACTAAAGCATCTATAGAAAAACATGAAGTATATCTATCCCATATTGGATTGGTGCTACTTTGATGTGAAAAGTAGCCCTTTCCCAACCCTTGACAAGCTTGATGTTGCAAATGATGATGGAAAAAATTATCTCTCAATGTGAAGACATTATCTTTGCATGAGTTGTGGATAGATTGATGAAGAATGAAGCTTTCATTTATAGATTTTCAAATTGGAAGAGAGCTCAAAATAGAGCAATGTGGGATAATGATTTGACCAATGAGATGAAGCCACTTGTCAACTTGTGATAGGATGAGGAATGAGCACATTTTGGTCAATGTGCCAAAGAGGGGGAGATTCAAATTTGAATTTGTGAATTAAATGTTAGAGGGAGACATGAAAGAGAGAAGTTATTGCAATGTTGGAAGGGACAAGTCAACTTTTCTTCATATTCAAACTTGAGGGAATATTCCATTTTTATGCCAAGTTGAAAGAAAACAATGAATTTATAAATGAATTAAAATGATTTATTGGTGCAAGTGGGAAAAGGTAGAGGATGTGATGGGTGGTTAAGTTAGGTTAATCAGGATTAGATTACCTTAGATGATGATTAGTTGATTTTGACCCATTTGACTTGAATATTTTGATTTATTTAAATCAAGAGGGAGAAATATGACTTTTGAGATTTAATTAAATAAAGTCTTGATTTATTTAATCAAAGAGGGAATGATAGGCTTAAATTAAATAAAGTTAATTTATTCAATTTAAGTGGATAATACTTAGAGATTGAATTAAATGAGCTTGATTTTCCTAATGAATGGATTTAATGAACTTGATTAACTTTACGAGAGGATGAATGTGAACTTATTTAATGATTGAATGAATATGAATTAATTAAGTGCATGATGCTAATTTTGCATGTCCATAGTTACATGTTTTTAAAAATATTTATGCTATATTAATTGTGCATGTTTCATTGAAAGCAAGTGAATTCAAATTTGAGTGCAATTTGTGATGGAAAATCAAAGGATTAGATCAAGGAAGTATGATAAAACACGAGTAAGAAAAAGAAATAAAAAAGTAGATGAAGGAACATCTACTGAACAAGAACCCATGGAAAATATTGATGATCAAGGTGACATACAGGTACAAGAACAAACTCAACCTAGTAATATAATTTTTTTGGACTATGGTATGGAAAATCTGATGGATATGGATGGGGATTATCTTTTCAATAATATTTCATCTAAAGATATGTTATCTGAAAAAGCATTAAAATTACAGTCTAAAAAATATGGGATGAATTTTTTGAAGGAAAATCTCTAATTGGAAGACCATAATTAGTTGTGAAGTTATTTAGATGAAAATAAATGACCCATATTTTGGAGTTGTTAGGGGTTGATAATAGGAAAAGGTCATCATATTTAAAACAAACAATTGTTGAAAACTTGCAAGAAGCATTCAAATGTATTGAAAAGAAGAGTCTATCTAGTGATCTAAGTGTTGCACGTAGAGCATTGATGACTGTAATTTCTAGTGAGAAATTATCACATAGAAGACAATTTCAAGCAATTTCTGAATTACTAAATGTTTCTAGAACTTTTCAAAGGTATATTGAAAAGGGAAATGAAACAAATGGAAAATTTGAGAAAAATTGGGTAAATATTTGTAGGGTTCCCCAAAAAGATAGAATTTCAAAAGATGTAAAGAAATAGGTGGTTGAATATTGGACCACCCACTCTTGTGTTTCTTCCAAAAGAAGTGATACTAAAAAAATAATAGGTGATGATGGTACAAAAATTTCTCACCCAAAACATTTTATAGATACAACACAAAGTGAACTTTTTGAAGAATTTAAACAAGAATTTTCAAATTTGAAGATTTGTCAAAGGATGTTTGAAACACTACAACCATCATTTGTATGTATAAATAAAGTACATGAAACTTTTTTTCGAAATCATGTTGAATTTCATCTACACCTAAAATCATATAGAAAAGCTATGGCATAAATTGATTGAAATTTAGCCATCCCTAGAAGCACAACACAATTTGTGAAGTATCTTCTATGCAAAAAATCACAAGATTCAAATGAATTCAATGTTTAGTACATATAAAAAATGTATGCAATTGTTGTGGAGATTTGAAGAATCTTTTACATGTTGACAATAATGAACTGCAAGTTACTTGGAAGAGATTTGAATATGAGACATCCTTAATGAAGTCAAGAGTTGAGGCTAAAAAAAATGTTCTCAAAGAGAGTGGATTGATTTACAATGAATTGATGAGTAAATTTCCCAATATCATATATCCACATATCCAGCATTGTCATGGTGCAAGATGGCAAGCTAAGAAATTTAGTGATTCAAAGAATTGCTTTCCACCAAGTTGTATTCTCTCTATTGTAGATTTCTAAGAACTATACATTTAGTCCTCAAACGAGATCCAAAGTCAATATTATCATTCAACAAGTTGCACTTTTGTGCAAAGTCTCTTCCATAGGCATGCAGAGTTAAATGGCCCATGGAATACAGGCAGCAAAAAGATGATAGAATTATCATCAAAGAGGTTCACTTTTATATCGCTGATGATACAAATCATGATAGAAGTTATGTAGCTCATTGTTTCAAAATGTTTTTTGAAGACTTGAGACGACGTGGCATAAATCAAGAACAACGCTTGGATATGGTCCGATGGATGTGCCTCTGTGAAGTACATTATTTTCTTTTAAATTAATTTTAAAAATTTATATATTTACTTTTAACTTTAAGACTTAAATTTTTAATCACTTAAATATATATATATATATATAATTACTTTTTTGAAGCTAATTTGGTTTGAGGTTTAATTATTTGTAACTTCATAGGACAATTTAAGCTCTGCAAAAATATTTTGTTTGGTTACAACAACATGCTAGATTTTAAATAAATAATTTTTTGTGGAATTTTATGAGAGTGATATGGAAAAAATGAGATAATAAATACAGATAATGGGTGAAGCATGAACTTCACAACAAGAACTTCTGCTGGTATGTAACTTTCACCATATATATATATATATATGTCCAATTTAGCTTGATATTTTTTAAAAGATTAGACATATATATTTAAAAACTAAATTAAATTCTTTTAAGTTCCTTGAAAGTAATAGGTGACAAATTATGCCAACTTGTGTACTTGTAGGTAATTCCATACGGAATGCAAACAAAATTATTGAATGGTGCAAAAGTTATTTTTTTTCTCACGACTCAACATACAACACACGGTATTTTTGGGAAGTTACAAGTACATCTAGTCAAAATTTGTTAAAATTTTGAATTTCAAATTTCAAGTACATACATGATTTCAAATTGAATTTTCAAGTTTGAATTTAAACAGATATTGATCAATCAAATCCTTATAATCATCAAGCAATTCATGGTATTAGAAATCTGCATCAAATCATGAAAATGGGGAGTAGTAGGCCTTATGTAATTAATGTGAGAGAAAAAACATTTTTTTGTGTTGATTGCATTGAGGACAATGCAAATATTGATCAATGTGAGAATATTAGAGATGGGTATGTTTCACAATGGGAAATGAAACAATTAATATCAATGCCTCCTTTTGCTAAAGATGACAATGTCGATGCCTACGATCCACTATATTCAGCTGATTACGAACGTGTATCTAATTTAGTTGTTACAGGTATGGAAATTGATTAATTTAGTTAAAATCAAGATTTATATATATATATATTCTATGCTTCTATAAGTTTCGAATATAAAATATAAATTTATAAATTAAATGTATAATTTACTTTATGTATATATGTGGTGCGTGTATAGGAGATATTTTTGTTGTATTTGTAGATCCTGAAAATGCGAAAGGTGTAGATTACTATCTACTAAGATGTATGCAACCAAAAATAAAATTGGTGGAATCAATGATAGATGGTGATGAACAAGAGTATCCCATTGGATCAGTCATTATTCAAGGCACATATTATCAACAAATAGTGATAGATAAAAATGGTATAATATTTGTTGATTATAGGCCAGGACAAAAGATTCTACATTACAATCACTTAGTTTTGGAAACAAAAGTAAATTTAGAAAATTTACCTAAAAGAGGATATTCCATAAAAAAAGTGGAGGTTTCCTATTGAATATCATGAAATGATTTTAGAGATAATTAAAGATAGAGAGGATCCAAATTTTATGTACCAAGAGCTTTAAGTTGTTTTTGGATATATGTACACATGTATGACTGTATCTAGATAATATATATTTGTATTGATTGGACATGTGAAATGATTTAGAATGGTTTTTTTTTTCTAATGTGACATGTGTGTTATTTCATATATATGCTTGATACAAAACCTAGTGACTTTTAAAATGTTTTCATTTACATTTTTCCTATATTTCCTTAAATCATCTAGATTTCCAATTGCATTTTTACGTGTTGGACATGGAATTATCTTAAGTTCACTCAAGAATCTTTGAATTCATTTGTTGAATTATCTTAGATCATACATATATGTGTACATGCAAACAATTTACTTGAAACCTAACTTGACTTAGAAATTAAAAATTTAATGTATTTTTCCTTAGAAATTCCTTTAAATCATCTCTAGATTCCTTGACTGTATTATTATGTTTGAAATGGAATTTTTAAACTTTCACTTTCAAATATTTGAATTTAAATATTTGTCTAACTCCACTTATATACATGAGCTAGATTGAATATATATACGTGCAACAATTTGTACAAAGCCTACTTTATGTTCCATAGAATTCTTAAGTTCACATGAATCTTTCATTTGATTTGAACATTCAACTCCACAAACTTATATAATTATCTAGTTGATTTGGTGTTTGAGTGGTGAAGAATCTAGACATAAATGTTGTCTCTAGTTTTCTTTATTTTTTATACATTACTAATGCACGACATTCAATAATTTTAAATGATCATCTGGATTTTCATGTATCCTAATCATCACATCCTAATTTTATTATTTTCATCAGGTAAGCATCCTTCATCCTAATCATCAAGTTAAGATCACTTTATCAAGTAATAACCCATTTAACCATAATCATCCTAGAATCATTTAAAAATTATCCATCTAGATCCATCTCAACCATACATCCATTCTAGACATCCTTAAAAAAAATCATCACTTGAACATCAAAATTTGGTTACTTGGTCTCAATCTAGTCCATACATCATATTGTCCTTTCGTCATCACCCAAAGTTTTCAACATCTCGGGACCTTATGCTTAATTTGGACTATCATCCATTTCAAATCCAATCTCCTAATAAAAAATCACTCGACCTTATAATTTGATTTCATCTTTAATCCAAATTTTCTTAAGAACATTAGCTCTTATCTTTTAAGTATAGTTATTAAATCCATTTTGTTAATGTTAGATTGTATCCACATTCTCTTGGTTTGGTCTTTCTTGTTCACCTCAAGGTGAATTGGAATATATGAACATTGTAGTGAATCATAGTGATGGTGTTTGGGGTTCTTGAGATAGCTACATTTTTGCATCAATTTAAATTTGTTTACCATGTGTATAGCTTGAGACCATGTATGTAATGGTCCATCTTTCCAGTACAATTAAATATGGATTGATCAATTTTTAATTTATATAGAGTTGTCATCTAGGAAGATCTAGATCTACTTATATTAAATGTGCATAACTTTCAAGATTTAAATATATCAATTTCCAATTGCATATATATAATGTTCCACATGGAATTCTTAAAATTTCAAGACTAGAAATTTGATTTCATTTACATTCAACTCCACTTATAGCTTACATGCTTTCTTTGAATTATATGGAATTCTTAAGTTCACTTTGAATATATATATATATATATATATATATATATATATATATATATATATATATATATATATATATATATATATATATATATATATATATATATATATTTGATTTCATTTACATTCAACTGGACACAAGTATATATCATCATCTAGTTCAAGAATTCTTTGCATGCACATTCAAATGAACATGTGTATTAGATTATATGGAATTCTTAATTTCATGTATAGCATGATATATGCACAATTTAAATGTATTTAACCTAGAGTGACTTTAAAAATGAATATTTAGAGCTTTAAAGAATTCAAGAACTATCATTTATTTCCAATTGTATTTTTATGTTCTACTTTAAAATATAGCATTAATCTCAAGCATATTTGCATTCAAATTTTTCTATTTCTTGACCTATTTATTAAAGACAAATTCATTTGAACTATTTATTTAAATTAATTGTGTACATGTCCATCTTTTTAAATTTACAAATAGCAACCATTAGATAGTGGACAACATTTTGATTTCATGATATAAATAGATATGTACAACAAGTGCATTTGAACAAACCATAATTTAAATTTAAATAAAGGTACTTGTTCCTTGCTAAATAAATAAAACCATAAACTAATAATGCAAGATGTATTTATAGATGTAATGTTTAAGTGAACATCAAACCATAATAATGCACGTATGTAACAAACCTATTCAAACCATAAAACATAAATATATGAATGTGACATGTAAATCATAACAAGTATATATGTGTACCATAAAACATAAGTATAGTACATGAAAATGTTCAATACATAAATCATAAAAAGCATCTCTAGCATGTAATAATCTGATCTCAAACATGTAATAGTATAAAACAAATCTCAAAGAGAGGGATGTTTGGTATAAATAGAATCATTAGATCTCTGGCCCGATCTATCCCTTGATCTCTCCCTTGACCTCTCCCTCAATCCATGGCTTGATCTCTCCCTCAATCCATAGCCTGATATCTCCCTTGATCCATGGACTGATCGCTCTGCTGATCCAAGATGTGTGGATCCATGTCCGAATCCAAGATCTCTTGATTTGTGTCTTGAGCCTCATCCCAACCCCTGCATGTGTTCAAGTACATACACATGTTTAAATTTAATTTTTAATGTAATGTATTTATATATATGTGCACATATATATGTAAAACTATCTAAAATTTCAATGTACTTGAGTTCAACGTGTTCAAACTTACATCAAGTAATTAATTTTTTTATTAAATTTAAATGTACCTTATTTGCATACTACGTTGGATCGCCATCATGCCCCAAATTTCCAAAGTTTGACAAATCACCATATTGCTTAAAATTTTCAAGTACACAATTTCAATCAGGAGTTAAACAACTAGAAGTTCTTAAAATGCATTACATAATTTTTTAGAACATAATTTTATA
Source organism: Sequoia sempervirens (assembly GCA_007258455.2). NCBI lineage: Eukaryota > Viridiplantae > Streptophyta > Pinopsida > Cupressales > Cupressaceae > Sequoia > Sequoia sempervirens. The sequence continues at coordinate 588,682,189 of VDFB02047230.1, read as the reverse complement.
TGTATTTAAATTATAATTTGAAAGTACATGTCGTGCCTAATCGATGGCTCTACCAATGTCACTAAGATCATGAGAATGTAAAGACATCGCAATGGGATCTGTAGCATGTACAATATCAGTGGCAAAAAGAAGTTGACTATATGTTCCATGGACAAGATTAGGTGCCATAGTAGCCTCAACATGACCTGTAACATCTTGACGACTACCTGGACAAGCTAAAGGATCGATAGAAACATGATGCGCATGGGATCTTGTAGGCTAATGTGGAATATCTTGAGTTGTGTTTGTCACCCCATGGCTTGTATGTGTACGAGGATATCGTTGTCTAATAAATTCTAGTACCCTATCAAGAGCAATCCCATGGTCCTCACTAATAACCTGATATGCTGCTAGTAAATCTAAAATTGAGAGTCTATACATATTATGTAGAGTCATGTGGGTCATATGCTCGACATCTACAAGAGTACGTAGATCGGCACTAATAAATGGATCATACGATGTAGATGTAGCCTCAGTGGGAGGAAGGTTGATCCACAAATGTAATAAGTATCTACCAACTTGATCAGATGAAATTTGATCAATCTGCATTCTAATAGAGGCAATGTTACAAAAAATCTGTTTCTAAGTGGAGCCTATTGTTTCCTCCCCTGTTGCTGCCAATTCCAAATGTTTTGGTAAAACCAAAAGGTTTGGGCCAACTAATGCCCTCTTGTCCATAGGTGGTGGAAAATATAAACATCTAAACTATGGTTTGTCAGAAAAATGACCTTTACCCTGGCCAGCATGCTTGGGATAAGATGTGTAGTCCACCTCTATATGTAAATGAAATTCTGCATATAACTGTTTGACAAAATATTGTGGCAACTCGTCATTGTGAGGCCATCTATGATGAGCTGCCAACCATCTAGGGTATATGAATGGCACAACAAGAGGATATTCACACATCGTAACCATATATCCTCTAATTTTATTTTTTCCTCTATAAAATGAGAACATGGATAACACATTTTCATTTGAAACTAATTTGGAAACTTCTCTATGTTTCATTGTGCTAGTAACACTCCTGGAAAGAGAAAAATAAAACTGCTCAATGTTGATTTCATCATAAGGATTGTATGATCGAATTGTCTCGATCATTTTTTAAATCTCCTGTCTAATAGTGACTAATATATCTTGATTAGCCAAATTGGGGAGTTTTGAATTGTTTTCTCTGAACATTTTAGAGCATTGTCTAATCTAGCAATACTATCCCGAAATATATTTGATCTAGTTTGAGCATCTCGCTCAGAATGAGGGGAATGATGAGATCCCTCATCGACCATGATATATATAAATAGATAGAGATAGATGCATATCATTAATACAAAATTACATGATGAACTAAGCAAATTTAAATTGATTTTTTTTCAAAACTAAAAAAAATATATATTTAAATTAAACAAAATTTTCAAGTTTCAAAACTAGAAAACATTTTTAACTTTAAATGTATATAATGAGATCTAGTTCAAACTTTATATCTATCTCTATGTGAACCTATTAAATCATAGATGCATGTAATATGCAACCAAGAATAAATATGGAAAAAATATATTTATCCTTTCAACCACTCTATACTAAAATTAGATAAGAATAAAAAAATACTCTTCATTACAATTGGTCACATATATATAGCCTTTCTTTGTAATCAATTATTTTAATCAAATACTAAATAAAAAGGTTAACATTTCCTTAATTTTTTGATAACTTAAAACATATTAAATTAATAAATAAAATTCTTTGAAATAAATTCCTTAGGAATAAAATATAAACATTGTACATTTTGTAGGCACAATATCTCCTTTGATATCATCTTTTTCTTTCATGAAAGATGAATTTAGGCCTAGGGAATGCTATGTTTGATTAGAAACCTTCGCCTTGTAAGCATGGAATGGTTTATTTCATCATATAATTTATTTTCTTCTTCATTGAACTTAACTCAATAGTTCACCTTTTGTAACAACTTAAATAACATAAGAAATTTGACAACTCCAAAGAGACTTTTAATACATTTTTGTATGTATATATACATTTATGTGTATGTATATATAAATTTATGTGTATGTATGTACATGTACATGTTGGAGTGCATGTGTACATGTATATACATATATATATGTGTATGTGTGTATGTATATGTACATACATGTACATATGTATGTATGTATATATATATGTACATGTACACACATGTACATGACATATGTATATATATGTATATACATAAATATGTATGCATAAATATATATATATATATGTATATGCGTGTGCATACATATACATACATATATTTATACATACATACTCAAGTACATACATACATACATATGTATGTGCATACACACATATACATACATATATAATACATACATACATACACACATACACATATCTATATATAATACATACATACATGTACACATGTACATATATACACATACATGTACATGCATTATGTACATAATGTATACATGTACACACATACACATATATATGTACACACAGTACATACATATATGTATACATATATTGTTTTGCATTTCAAATAGTTTAAATATAATCCATGATTAGTCAAATCTATGAGTAAAATATGTGCATCATTTTTCCCAAGAGGAATATATGACTATCCTATTGTTTTGTTTTTCTATGCATCTTAGTAGATGTGTGGTAACATGATTTCCAAGTCTTTAATCTACAGGATTATAAGTTCAGATAAATGCCTAGTGTAATGTCAATATGAATCACTTATGGATTGAAATTTAATTTATCAATGCTCTAATGTATGTAGGATGAATTTTGTTGGATGGGCGTATAGTTAGATCTCTTATTATAACACGTAATTTTATTTTATATTATGTCAACATAATTTTTGTAATTGTTGTTCGTAAGAATAATAACTAAAATACATATAATCCCGAGTTAAGGAATACCTAAAGGCATTACACTATTGAGGTTGTCCATAAGATTATTCCACATTATGAATCTATAAAATATTTGAACTATTTTGATGAACTTCAATTATTCTAATTTGATGTTTTTCCAAATTTTGAGTGTATTATCATTGTTGGAAATTGATCTGTTAATCATTTGTCTACAACATTCAGGTATTTATACATTATTCTTGTCATTTAATCAGAAATTTTTGTGGTTTGTTTTTTTTTTCAGCAATTTATCTCCTAATAAGTAAGAAGCATTTTCCACAGCGTGTCAAGTTGTGATATTGCTATCAGGAGTCAACCTTATAGTTTGAATCCTGATAGAAATATCACAATTTATCTCCTATTTTTGTAACATGAGTGAGTCCTATTTTGGAAGCTGAAATCCATGGGATTGCATCAAAATTATTCAGTATTCTATTTGTCATTTTCAACTCACATTCTTGAGCATGGAAATCAATATGGGTACTTGAGAAGATTTGTTGCTAACCTTATATTTTCCTTTGAATGCTAGGAAGGACTACTACCAAGAAGGAGACCATGTCTATCTAGAACTTAATGTACTGAAAGCTTACAAAAAATCTCTCAAGACATGGGCCAAATGGGTGGACAAAAAGATCAATCCCAAATGAACACTAGTTTTCTTCCGAGGCTACTCAACCACTCATTTCAGGTAGCGTTATGTGAAACCTTTTTATCATTTTGCATTTGGTATGTTTTTGAGATTCCTATTGCAAAAATAGTGATATTGATATGTGTCATTTCTTTGAAGTGGAGGGCAATGGAATTCATGAGGGAAGTGTCATAAAGAATCTGAACCAATATACAATGAGACCTTTCTTACAAAGTACAATCCAAATATGGAAGTACTAGAATCTATGAGACAAGAAATGTGATTCCCTATGAATTACCTAAACATCACAAGAATGACAGGCTATAGGAAAGATGCTCATCCATATATATATATAGGAAACTGTTTCCTTCCGAAGAGGAGAGAATAAAGGAAGAAAGGTATCAAGATTGCAGTTACTGGTGTTTTTCTAGGGTCCCTAATACATGGAATGAGCTCTTGTATGCTTCATTGTTGATAACAGGCAAAGGAGTATGGGCAACATGATGATTAACTATTAAAAAAATTCAATTTTACACCAAAAATTCTAATAATACGCAAGCATGCTTATTTAATCAACAAGTAAAACACAACCAAGTTCAGCCTCTTGTTGGAGTATTTATGGTGGGCATGGTTTCTTTCTCTAAATTTTTTTTAGGGATGTGCAGAACCTTCTCACATGATAACAGATATGGAAGATATTATTGCAAGATAGAATTAGGGAATATATGATAAAAAATTTCTTATTGCTATGATTTAAGAATTTGAATGATGAGCCCAAAAATTATTAAATGGAATCTATGACTTGGAATTGGTTTGATGATAGAACTTGCTACTCTCTGGGTCATGCCATTGATGGAATAGTGTATCCTAGTCTAATATTGGCAACATGAACCATGTGGTGGTAACAACTAATTTTTTGGGCATAAACTGTTTGTGCTTCCACTGCTCCTATTTTCTCAACCAATGCAGTTTGGGCAACATACCTTTTAACAAAGGAAGTAAAGGGCACTAGAGCAGGACTCATGGCTGAAACCCTTATAGCAAGAGTACATTCATGAATTTATTGAGCTATTGTTGGTATGTTTGTAGGTTGAAGTTTAAAAGTTTGATATTTGGGAGGCATAGGATACACATGTTGAGTCTCAAAAATCTGGTAAATTCATTTTAGAGGGATTGACATGCTGCACTTATTACTCTTGAATAGATTTCCAAAGGACGTGATAAGGTTATGAGTGAAAACCTCGAGCCTATAGTAAATATGATATTGAATTCCTACAAATTTGTTGAGAAGACTCTCAGGGATGAAAATTGAGGTTTTTGATATTACATTGAGATATCCAAAGACAGTAAAAAAAATCCTTCAAGAACGACCATGGATTACTTTCCAAGGAAAATAATGAATGATTTCAATTGAGATCTCAGATTAAGATATAGTTTGAAGTTGATAAATTTCTACAAAATCCTTTAGGAAATGCACCTTTACCCGTGATCAGATTCAGCTAAGGAAACTTCTACAGTTTAATCAAAGCATACAAACATTACAGGTGAAAAAGAATGCATACAAAGATAGCCATATGCATGGAAAGAGTTTTACATACTCTAAAAGTAGAGGAAATTCCACCAAAAGCCATGAATAGAGATTTTATCATCTTTTTATCACATCCAAAGTGTGAATAATGTTTTCTTTCACAGATATAAAAATATCTCTGCATTCACATTCACAAAGAGTGAATTATCATAGTCAAGAATGTCAAGTAGGGTTTCCCTTATCATAGTCAAGGATTGTCAAGCAGATTTTTGTAATATAAAGTCTGACAAAGTTTGAACCAATTATGAATACTCATACTTTCTAGCCAAGAAAATTTTCATAATGCATGATGTTTTGGTTTTCATTTTTATTTATGCTCATCATATTACAAAACCCCAAATTTCTAATCCACCAGAGCAACTTAAATAGTTTAAACAATAAAATATGATACTTAATGTTCTGAATTAATCATAACTAAATCTATGTATTTCCTTCATCAATATCACAAACAACACAAATTTTTGTAACATTCAGCCAATAAAATGGAATTCAAGTAAAATTTCTTTCAACAAATCAATGAAACCCTAACTCCAAATACATCTCAAAAAAAACTTAGACGAAATACACCCCACAATACTGAAATCAAACAATAAATCAAATGACCACAAACAAAATCTAGGTATATATGGGTGTTGTTGGTCTTGACCTCGGTTGACAAGCTCTCGTCCTAAACACTTTCACCCAAGCATGCAAAATGGTTAGGCTGTGATTTTTTATTTATTTTATTTTGACATTTTCAGTCAGTACCTTTTCGGCCAAGTGGCTTTTGGCCGAAAGCCACTCAGCTGAAAAGGTACCGACATGTAGGCACCATGTCACTACCCCATGGCTTCGGCCAAAACCCTCTCGGCTGAAAACATACCGGTCGAAAGTAATTTTTTTATAATTACTTTTTTAACCGAAAGTGTGACATAGTTTTGTGCTTTTACCCTAAAACACAAGAGGGCACCATGTTGGGCTCAACCCTGATGGGAGCCACATTTTAGTCCACATGCTGCAACTAGATGAAACAAAACAACAACAAATATTTTACCTATACTTGCACAATGAGCAAACATGTTAGATAAAATAGAGCATATGATAGATGTGTTTAATAAATCTCTTGTTTTCTTGGACATCTATGGTATGCAAGGTAGTTAATGCACATGAGGATTAGACTATATGTCTATGGATGTCTGCATATGTATTGATTGGTGATACTTCATTGCTTTAACAACACTCTTCTCACAAATGAAAGAAACCTAGGAGCAACAAGGAGAGCATCAACAAGAGACTAAAAAATTGAAAGGGACTGGAGATGATGTAGAACAAGACATCTCAACCAAGATTCATCATTTAGGCAATGACGGGTCACCCTTCTTTACATATGCATTTTTCTTTCTTGTATCTATAAATGCATAGTTTTTTCCTTATTTGCATTAAAATAGTAAGTCCCTTGACTTGTGTGGGACACTATACACTTATGATTATCAATAAAAAAATACCTTTCCAACAAATTTTGACTCTTTTCTCTATTGTATGAAATTGCATAATCTAATAATGTAGTCTTTTGATAATTTCTTTTATGCATATGAATGAAACTTAGCAAAAAATAATGTACCTTTTGTTTCACTTTGTAAAACATAACAACTCTACCTATTTGAGCTTGGTAGCTAAAATAGGTAATAATAACAAAAGATGACTCAAATACTTAAAGTGTATTTTAATTTTGAATATCGACCTATCTTTCTCTCCAACTGTATTGTATTCGCTATCTTTTGACTCAAAATAATCAAGGGTTATTTAAAAGTTGTCATATCACATCATGTGTTTATGTTATGGATGTTGAACTATTAGATTCTATTCAAGGAATGGATTAATATTCCTTGCAATTATTTATCAAAGATATGTGAATGTCAATGCAATAGGAATTTATAAATAGTGTGATAAGTGTTGTTCTTTTCTTAGTTTCTCATTGTAAGGAAGTGAGGTTATAAGAAGCCATGACTATGAGTTGGTCTATTGTAGGAGTATATTTTGTTTTTCTAACTCAGTTGTGAATAAGACACTGATCAAAATAATTCATAAATTGTGAAAAAAGATGCAAAATCACATATCAAATTCAATATCATGGAATACAATATAAAATATAAAATATCATCAACTACAGTTTGGAATATGATTCATGAAGTGTAATATAAAATAAAATATCATGAAGCACACAACGATTCATAATTTCATGGAATACAATATAAAATATCATCAACTACAGTTTGGAATTTGATTCATGAAGTGCAGTATAAATACTTAAAAACTATTAATTCAATTCCATTTCCCAAATCCATTCAGGGTCCTCAAACTAACGTTCAACTTGAGATAAAGTAAAATATTTTTCTTGATTCTGAGTCTAATCTTCATTTTCTTCACCCTGCATCTCAAATTCAACATTCATTGTGTCACTATCATTTGTCCCACTACCAGTGCCACCACTACTAGCATTTGAAGTGTTGCACAACCCTCTTCTTTCACATATGGACCTCTAGATTGTGAGTGCCCTTCCAAAAGGAATTTTTTTGACATTATACATAGTTCCTTTCACCCTCAAGAAATTTTCCAAATTCTTGTCTAGTTTTTTTCTTATTTTTTATTTCAAAAATACCAATGAATTGAAAAATCTCCCATTCTCTACTAACCCCAATATCATTGTTTGACATAAATCAGCAAGTTTGAAATATTCTAATATTGAACTATGCAAATATTTCACTCTGACCTAAGGTTGTACAAGCCTTTGTTATTGATCCTGGTTCAAAGGGCTTCTCCATGGAATCAAACTAGTCCATCATACTTCTTGAAAAATGCTTACATTGTTGTCTCAACTTATCTCCATTTATAATTCCCTCTATTTTCTACTCATTGTATTTTACACTTTTTAAAAAGTGTTTGACCAAGATATTTACTTTATCATGAAAATAGCTTGCACTATCTCAGTTGCCTTGAATCCAAAATTGAGGAAACACAATACCCATGGCTTCAAGTATTTCTTCTTGAGGTAATCTATTATAATTCTTTGAGGAAAGAGATTTTGCAATTTCCTTCAAATTATCACTAAAATATTTAATAATGTTGTTAAAAGATTCCTTTGTAATAGGTATTTCTCTGATCGAGTGTTTGACTGTCATACAATGGTACATTGGTATCTCAAATCCATGTACACAGACACATAAGTGACCGCTTGCATTAAATTGTAAATAATTATCAAGATGATTCAAATTTGTAATTTTCTACCAGCTTAAAAAATTTGGGCTTTTAGAAGTTAGATCTAGATATAGATGTTTGAGGGCCATGCTTGACATTCTACGTAGTTTAGTATATTCATTAATATACATATTTCTGTCTTGGGCTTTATTCACAATATGTTCATTTCATCCAACATGGGGAGAAGACTAGCTAAAGTAAAGGGTGTCTCTATATCACTTAACCTATGTAAGAGGTCAAGAGATTTGTCTACTATGTTGTGATGCTCGTACATTACTCCAATCAAGGATTGATATTTTGAAAGAACTTGTTGTGTTGGTCCATGCAAGGAGATCCATTTGGTATCAACATCCTTGAGAAGCTTGTTTCTTGTTTTTATTCCCTAAAAAAATTAAAATTTCGTGAAACATTTGGGACTTTGATAGAAGTATGCATAGAGCTCATGGACTAGATTTTCAACTTTTGATACTATAGGATACTTGCTTACAATTCTAAACGCTAAATTCATTCTATGGGCCATGCAGCGAATGGAAAGCGTGAATGGTGCACAAGTAGTTTGTAACTTTGTACAAACATTGATCCTATGCCCTTACATTACTACAGCTCCATCAACTCCTACACACACCAAACTTTTGGCAATTATCAACTCATCCATACCTCCAATTTCATTCAAATATTTCTTGACTAGTTCAAATAGATTTTGCGATGTTCAACTGTCCTTCATTTTATGAGCACAGAGAAGATGAGCTTGGAGGACATGTTTTTTAATAGTATACACATGCATATAGACCCAAGAAGTATTATCTATTGCAATAACTTCATCTAAAGATAATGCAATGAAGTTTGACTCTTTTACTTTCTCCTTTAAATCTCACTTTTCCATTGCAACAAGATAGTTTTCCCATTCCCATCTAGCATTTACTAACCAATGTGTGCTAGGAAAGTGAGGAACACCCAAAAAATATAATAAATTAAAATATTATGGTAGTCTGTCATAGGACACCCTCTGGACAAAATATGAATAACAACACTCATCTAAATAGTTTTTTCCAGTTGTGTTGCTTCCATTACTTTTCTAAATTAAGCCTCAATTGTACCTCCACATGCAACAAGCTTTGATATTTTTTTTTATGATCTTCATATTCCACAACATACTTAACATGAAAACATTCTTCCTTTGATTTCCATCATACTACTGATCGTTCCTTTCGGTCTATGATTTGTTTTTCATAAAATTTATCAATATTCTTTTCTATAGTGTCAATCTTCAGTTGCAACTTCTTGTCTCTTTTTCATTTCCAACTATAAATCATACAATTGCATTCTATAGGAGGTTCATCTTTGTTTTCTTTCTCCATTACTTCAATGAATGGGTACTTTGACACCCAATCAAGATGAAAATTCCTTGTCATTTCCCAATTGTGACCTGTTTTTATTTGCCTTTTATTTTCTTGATACCAGCATCATCCAAGTAAAATATCTCTTTCTGGCTAACCAAGGTATCCCTTGGAACATCTTTTGTGGTATTTCCAACCTCATTTGACTCATTTAACCCAATGAAAATCCCACCTTTCAATGGTGGTGAGGTATTGTGAATTCCTTCTTCATTAATATTTAGTGGAAGAGTTGATGATGTAGCTCCATCTTGATTTGATGGATCAGAAGCATTTCCAATTCCAAAGAGATTGTATGGTAACTATACGTTTTGGGTGTTTTGATGGCCTCCCAATCCCTTCACCATTCCGAGGAGTCTTACCCTTGTTGCACTTGTTGCTTGACATATTGATCTCTCAGACTCTCACTTTGAATAAAAGCTAGAAAAAATGTCTTCTTGTTTAAGAAGGATAGAGAATATAGATCCCATTCCCTACTCAATGTCATCTTTACGATTGAAACAAGAATGGAAAAGAGATAAAGAAATCTTATAGCACTATGAAGAAATGATCATTCACTTTAAGTTTAGGTTTTTACTGAATTTCTATTTGTTAATGCAGGAATGTATGTGTAATAAGTTTGTAACTTGCCTACGATCAACTTCAATGTTCCAAGTACAACTTCTAAATCGAGAGTTCACAATTTTAGAAATGAAAAAAATGTGTAAGAATAAATGATAGTTTTGATTGTATTTATATCAATCCATATTTGGCGAAATCAACAGAATTTTTAAATGATATATTAAAATTTTGGAAAATCCCACATGATTTTACAATGATACTTTTAAGTGTTGGGTGAATCAAACCTTGATGGAACACATACATTGTAATTTTCAAAATGATTATGCCCCTATGATTAGCATGGAGGTGTCATGTCAATTGGCGAAATGTATCCTAAAATGTAATTATTTTTTAATGTTATTGGTGAAATGGGTCCTCATAAGCAACTATTTATAAATTTTAATTGTGAAATGGGTCCTCATAAGCAACTATTTGTAAATTTTAATTGGCGAAATGGGTCTAATACATAATGTTGTTTTAATAGTATTGGTGAATATGTAGGTGATTTATTACATGCTTCTAAGATTCTAGGAAAAAATATTAATCAGTCCATTTGAAATGCATAGTTTGTTATGGTGAATTTATTGCTTAAATATGCCTCAAAATAAATCAATGGTGAATGGCCATGCATTGGACCGATAATTCATAAAATTTGAGCAGTTTGGCCACCCTATTGGGTGTGATTTATTCACCAATTTTGACTTGGCTAATATCTAATATTTGCTAATTGATGAAGATTCACCACTAAAAGAATCCCTAGGAAGTTCTTGAGTGGCTAGTGCCCAAAAGTGTACCAAAGGTTAAAGTTTTATGGGTTTGCCTAGTTACTATAGGAAGCTTGTTGAAAACTTTTCTAGAATAGATTTTCCTATTACTTCATTACAAAGGAAGGGTAAGAAGTTTGAATGATTGAAAAACTATCAAGAAACTTTTGACCTACTCAAAGAGAAGTTGACTACTACACCAATATTGAAGGTACCTGATCCGAAAGGAAACTTCACTATCATTACAGATGCATCAAGTGAAGGATTATGAGGAGTTTTGATGCAATAAGGTCAAGTCATTTCTTATCAATCAAGAAATTTGAAGCCTTACAAACAAAATTATGCATCACATGATTTAGAGTTAGTGGTAGTTGTTCATACATTGAAAATGTGGAGACATTATCTAATGGGAAAGAATTTTGAACTGGAGACTGATCATCATGGTATGAAGTATTTATTTACCCAACCCAATCTGAATGCACAACAAAGAAAGTGGTTGGAGCTGATAGCAGACTATGACTTCAACATTAGCTTCATCAAGGGAAAAGAGAATTGTGTTGTTGATGCCCTATGGTGAAGAAGGAATATCACCTCTATGATAACAATTCAAATTGACTTCAAGGGACAGGTGTTGTAAGATTCCATGAGTGAAAATTTTTACAAGCAAGTTAATCAAGCACTCATAGATAATCCACAAGATACAAGATATGAAGGTTTTCACTTTGAACCAAATGGATTATTAAGGTTTAAAGGAAGACTATATGTACCTAATTCAAAAGAGTTAAGGAACCTAGTGTGGAAATAAGTTCACAATGCACCATAATCAGGACATCCTGGTGTGACAAAGATGTTGGTGGATGTGAATCCACTATATTTCTGGAAGGGTATGAAGGGGGATACTACAAGATTTGTTGTGCAAGATGCTTAGAATATCAAAGGGTAAAATAAGAACATCATCACCCTACAAGTCTTTTATATCCACATGATATACTCAAAAGCAAGTGGAAAGTCATTAGTATGGAATTTGTACAAGGTTTACCTATGTCAAGGAATAAGCACAATGTTATTCTAGTGGTGTTGGATGATGAGCCTAGTTTTTGGTCCAATTTTGGGTAGAATCCATAGTTTATTTGCTGGTAGATGTCATGGAATTTAATGTTAAATGTTGGTATTTTCATTATGTTTCCCTCAAACCATTGACATTGGACTTAATCCTATCTCTACAAGCTTTTAATGAAATTTGGCATAGTATGTGGATTATCTATATTGATTTTGCATGTGGTTAATGAATGTTCCTTAAGGTGGTTATAGATGTGCAGTTATTATGCATACTAACATTACCATGCAGATTTAATATGCTAAGTTGGGGAAGACACTACCAACTGGGCATGCACCATAACATCCAGCAAAGGAATCACTCCAAGTCAAAGGAGGCTGACGGCAAAAGATTCTTCATTCAACTAAACGTAATCGCCTTGTAGTGAAATTTAGTGATCAAGCATGCACATGCTTTACTACTGTGTTGAATTTGCGTTTGGACCTACATGTCTGACCAAATTCCATGCATGTGTAACCACCATTGCTCCATTTTCTCTATTTTCCCTAAATGGCATCCTCCCATCTGTGGAGTTGACTACCTTATTTAGTTGTTAGTATAAATAATGATCTAATGCTCCTTCTTTAGGAGGTTGCACGATTTGATATTGTACTTGCACTCTCCAGATTTTAGTAATACAGATACACTACTCTTTTGTACTCATGATTTATAGTGAATAAAATAAAGTTATGAGTTTGAGCATCTGAGTTCTCATTAGTTTTAGAGGATACTTATCCAAGGGGGCCCACTTGGTGAGTAATCCCTCTTCTTAGTTTAGCATTAGTTTAGTATTACTTGTTGTTTAGTACTTAGTTAGAAATCTGTCATCGACTATTCATGCAACCACTAGAATTCCATTTTGCGACTGTTCCAGTAGCCAAAGCAGACAGAGTAGTTTCCTGTTTGTTGCATAAATTTTTATTCTTGTTATGCATTTTAGCTTAGCATAGTCGTTGATTGATGTTTAGCATTTTCCTCATTCCTTTTCAAGCAATTTACTTTCAGTATTGTGTGTTCCTTAGCTATATAATGAAATGGCTACTTTGAGTTCTTAGTGCACATACTATGCTAACCCATTTCAAGTTCACTTCCCTGGGTTGATAAGTTAAATGCACCTTCATGATGATTGAAATAGCTATTTAGGTTAGATGTCCAATATCTGAATCATGGCTATAAAGGCTTAGTTATTAAAATCATTGTAGGAGACCAACATTGTTGGCGTTGTTGCTAGGGATGGTGTCAAACTAGGGATTCTTTTGGAATCATTGATATTTTTTCTTGTTGTAGTGTTTCTGGAAGTTGTTCTTAGTATATCCTCATTTAGGAAGTAATGACCCCCTTATTCTTTACCAATTCTTTGTGTGAGCTGACTAATAGTGAGTGATACCACATGCATAGAGGAAGGAGAAGGGATGCTTATGGGAGATTCCTTCCTAACAATTCTAATCCATTCTAGCTAGTTGAATATTAGAATCTACCAGAAGAAGAAGAAGAAAATCCACACCCCTTTGTTGATGCATATCCTGATCTGACTAGTTATGAAGTCTCCTCTAAAGATCAAAGTCACCTTGAGAACCCCTTTGCTTTGGAACCACATCAAGCAGGCATGGGTGATGCAAATAGGAATAGACCTAACCAACCAACTTTTCCTTTCACCATTTCCCATCAAAATGAAGTTGAAAACATCAAGAACATTCCTACCTCAGCACTCCCAATTTTATGGACTTGTCACATAAGATCTTGATACCTTTTTATTTGAGTTTGACATACTCTGCAGGAGTTATGATTATACTATTGATGCCCACAGGCTTAAGCTATTTCCCACCACTTTGAAAGAGGTTGCATTAATATCGTTCATGAGCATAGGAAGGTATATTGTGGAAACTTGGGAAGACATGAAGACAAAACTCCTTGAGAAATACAAGGAATATTGTAAGGGCAGTGACATGAGAGGAGGTGACATTTTCATGATGCAGCAAAAGGAAGATTAGAGCCTAGAAGATTACATTGCAAGGTTTATGTTTTTCCTACAAAAATCTCCACACCATACAATTAATGAAGACTCACATAAGTTGTTTTTCTTGAGAGGAATCAATGATAGTTGCACTGATGCCTTGGACCTCATGGGAGGAGGAGATATCTCCCAAGTTCCTTGGGAAGATATCAAGAAAATATGCCATAACTACTCTAGGTTAGCTTCAAAGAAAGGGAGAGCTTATCAATCTTCCATGAGTAAGTCAACTATTGGTGGAATTTCAAGAATGGAGATTACTCATTTGATGGAAGAATTCAAGCAAGATATTATAAATAATCTAGCTACTCAACTAGATACACTTCAGGCCAAGAAGAAGCAAGAGTAGGCAGAGGCAATGTTGACAAAGTATTTCCCCCACTACAAACAAAAGAAGAAGGACTGTAGATGTAAGATGGTAGCTAATATTGAAAGAAAGCAGGTTCCACCTGAGTTCAAGCCAATCCAGATTGAAGAAGACCAAGTCTACTATGTTGCACAAAGGAAGCCTTGGGCTCCAAGAAAAGGTATGCCATTGGATCCACTTTCCTATGTTGGGCCATATTTTAATTCATATTCATCTGGTAACCAATGGAAGCCCCCATATCCACCCAGTTATGGAGGATATACACCACAACCTTGGAGTAACCCTCCAAATGTTTGGCCTAGTCATCAGAGTTCTTCACCCCAGTGGCAACAACCTCAAGGGAATTGGCAGCAATTTCAAGGGCATTGGCAGCCACCTCCAAGAAATTGGTAGCAAACAAATCAATGGAGAGGAGGGCAACAATGGACTACTCAGAAAACCAGTTACATGCAGCCACCTTCTTAGCCCTAACATCCTATATAATGCCTCCACCTACTAATCCAAGCTCAAATGCACCTAAACCTGCTCAGCTACTAGCTCAACCCACACCCAATCCAAATAACAAACCACAACAATAGCCTGCATACTCTATTGATTCAAATCAGTTCTCTGCATATGTTATGAGTATAAGTGATATCCATTTGCATTCAGGAACTACTTTACCAGCCCCTTCCAATCCCATTATCACTAAGCTTCCTATGGAAGAGGAAGAGGAACCTCTAAATGATCCCATTCAGCCAAGTGTACCTAAAATTCCTAAACCAGCCCAAGTCAACCAGACTGAAGAAGAGCCACCATTTCCTCAAAGATTGGAAATTTCCAAGAAGAAGGAAGAAAAGGAGGATACAACTTTTGATATCTTGGATTAGCTGAAGCATATATGTGTCCAGATACCTCTGTTTTAGGTCATAAAGGATGTTCCCATCTATGACAAAGAAATCAAGGAGGCATGTCTTAAGAAGCTAGGTAGGAAAAATAAGGACCCAACTATAGTACATGTGGTGGGACAACTAGGTGACATCATGTTGGGAAAAGTGACTATTCCCAAGTATAATGACTTAGGCATTCATGTGGTAGCAGTTGTTATAAATAGGGTCCAAGTAAAGAATGACCTGATTGATTTAGGGGCGGTAATAAATGTAATGACCAAAGACATCCTGCAACAACTAAATATTGCAAGCATGAGATCTACTCCTATTGTCCTGCAGCTTGCTGATAGCTCTACTATTAAGCCTGATGGTCTAGTGGAGGATCTTGTGGTAGTTCTAAACTCCCGGGAGTACCCAATAGACTTTATGATTCTTTATCCTAAAGCTACACTAGGCAGGTATCCCATTATTCTTGGAAGGCCATGGTTATCAACTACAGATGCATACATTGGATTTTGATCAGGTGACATGACCATTTCAAATGGAAAGAACATTAAAAAGATTGTTTTTTTTATCTGCTTGCTCAGCCATCTGATGATGAAGATAATCGTATATGGCCACATGTTGGTGAAGAGGCCGAGGAAGTTAACATTGTGGCACAACTTATGATGCTAGGTAGAAGCTCTTTCATGCAGCTCCAAGATGAGGATGAAGTATTGGCTAACATCATTCAAAACCATTGTGAAGTGGAGAAAGCATCATCTTCTCATTCTGCTACTCTAGTCAAGACACTTTTTTCTACTCTTTCTATAGCCATTATTCCTATAGACATTCTTCCTGCAAATGCTCTTCCTGCAGCCACTGTTCCTGCAAACAGACTTCCTACAACCACTCTTCCTACAACCACTCTTCCTAAAGATAGACTTCTTGCAGCAACAGGTATGTCCCATACATTTTTTCCATATGAACTAAAGGTATCGTGTGTTAATGAAGCATCCATGATAGAGTTAACTATACAAGTATAGGTGTCATAAGGAAAATATCTAAATGTTAATAGTAAATTGAATGAAGAACAACAATTGTTATTGGAAAACCTATTAAGGACCCATCATCATGCATTTGTATGGGATTATCATGATATGAAGGGATTGGATCCTAAACTTTGTACACATAGAATTTACATAAGAGATGATTGTACCTTAGTAAGACAACCGCAAGGAAGAATTAACCTTGCACTAAGAGAGATTGTGAAAGGGGAAATGCATAAATTACTAGATGCAGGTTTTATCGACCCCATTTCAAATAGTCAGTGTATGTATCCATTAGTGATTGTGCCCAAGAAAGGAGGTAAATGGTGAGTTTGTGTTGATTATAAGGAACTTAATGCTGCCACCAAGAAGGAACACTTCCCCTTACCCTTCATTGATCAAGTTTTGGACACACTTGCAGGAAAGCAATACTTTTATTTTCTAGATGGATTCAACGACTATAACCAAATCCAAATTGTACCAAAGGACCAAGAGAAGACTATATTTACCTATCCATGGGGGGCCTATGACTATTTGGTGCTCCCATTTGGCTTATGCAATGCACCTGCAACTTTTTAGAGGGTAGTCATTAGCATATTCTCAGACATTTCTCATAATTGCATGGAAATTTATATGGATGACTTTACCACTTATGGTGTTGATTTTAACCAAGCATTGGAAAATCTCAGAAGGGTCCTACAGAGATGTGAAGAAAAAAATTTCTCCTTAAACAGTGAAAAGTGCTTCATGATGATGCAGGAAGGTGTAGTTCTTGGCCACTACATCTCCCATAAGGGAATTCAAGTAGATCCTGCAAAGATTGAGGTAATCACAAATCTGTCCACACCTACAAAACATAAGGATGTTAGGAATTTCTTGGGTCATGCAGGATATTATAGGTGTTTCATCAAGGATTTCAATAAGGTAGAAACACCATTGTACACTCTTCTCACTAAAGATGCTGAATTTCAATGGACTAAAGCCTGTGATAAGGCATTTTTTAACTTGAAGACAACTTTGACTCATGCTCCTGTACTCAAAGGGCCTAATTGGGAGCTTACTTTCCACATCCATACTGATGCATCAGATTATGCCATAGGAGCAGTCTTAGGACAAAAAGAAAGATCTGTTGAAAATGCCATTTATTTTGTTAGTAAAAATTTACAAGGAGTTGAATTCAATTATACAGTGATAGAGAAATAAATGTTGGTAGTTATCTATGCAATGAATAAATTCAGACATTACATAATAGGCTACCAAATATTTATGCACACTAATCATGTAGCCATTAGATATCTCATTAATAAACATTTGATCACATGTAGATTGGAAAGATGGTTATTGTTGATGTAGGAGTTTGATATAACCATTGTGGATAAGCCAGGGAATGCCAATGTTGTTGCAGATTTTCTTTCAAGACTGACTACATCATAAGATAATCAACCCATAGATGAATCTTTCCCTGATGAGAATCTATTCTCTCTCAGTGTACAAACACCCTGGTATGCTGACATAGCCAATTATTTGGTCACAGGTAGAGTTCCTTCTCACTTCTCTCCAAAAGAGAAAAGAGCACTCATTAAAAAATATTTTCCTTTCTCTTGGATTGTTGGATGTTTGTTTTATACTGGACTAGAGCATGTAATGAGGAGATGTGTTTGGGAAGATGAGACATATGACACTTTGCATGCATGTCACAATGAACCATGTGGACACTTTGTAGCCAAGAGGATAATAATGAAGGTTTTGAACATAGGATATTACTGGCCAACACTCCACAAGGATGCAGGAAGGTATACCAAAAAATGTGATAGATGTCAAAGAATGGGAAAACGAACTAGATTTGATGAGATGCCACTGTGCCCTCAGGTAGTAATCACTCCCTTTTACAAGTGGGGATTGGATTTTGTGGGACCCATTGACCCTCCATAAAATGCTAAGTCTTATATATTGGTATGCACTGATTATGTGACAAAGTGAGTAGAAGTTAAGGCCATGAAGCATGCAAGAGATAACAAGGTTGAAAATTTTCTTTATGAGGAAATGTTTACAAGATATGGAGTCCCAAGAGAAATAGTGACTGATCAAGGGGCATAATTCACATCAACCCTTGTTGTAGCACTAGTTAATGAGTACAACATAAGGAATAGGAAGTCTACTCCTTATCACCCATAGGCTAATGGCCAAGTTGAGGTGACCAACAAAGAAATTGAAGCCATTTTGACTAAAACAATAGCTATTTATAGAAAGGATTGGGCAAACAAATTACCAGAAGTTTTTTGGGCCTATAGGACAACCTGTAAAACAACTGCAGGTTTCACCCCATTTTATTTGTTGTATGGAAAGACAACTATGATGCCAATTGAATTTGAATATAATATTTTGTGTACTGCAATAGATTTGGGGATGGATATTTCTAAGGCACAAAGAGAAAGAATCATGCAGCTAAATGTTTTGGATGAGATAAGAAGAGAAGCCCTACAACATACAAAAGTAGTGTAGAATTAGAGAATCAAGTGGCATGAAAAATTTATCAAGGACAAGAAATTTCAACTAGGAGATTGGGCCCTCCTCTATGACTCAAAATACCAAGACAATGCAGGAAAATTGCAAACAAGGTGGATAGGACCATATGAAGTTGTTGAGATCTTTCCTAATGGAGTTGTTCAGCTTACTACCATTGACCCTGTCAGGTTCAAATTAATTGTCAATGGTCATCACCTCAGATTATATCACAAGCCAGCTTCCAAAGAAGAGTTCCTGTATAAATTCACCCAACATTCAACACCTGAGCTTCCTGCAGCTGAAGGAAGTGGACCTAGTGTCCCTCCTTTTGGCTAATTAAGGTACGTACTTTTCATAATAAAGACTTTCACTTATGTGGAATTCCATTTCTTCGTCCATCCGTCCATTCACCCATCGATAATCATCTTTCTCTCTTTTCCATCACTTCATTCCACCTCACCTCATTCCACCTCATTTTCATTAATTGCTCAATTTATTCCCTAAAAGGCGAGTGGTACTTTCTCCATAATCTTGTAGCAAATCTTCCACACATTCAGGTATGTGTGCATTAATTGCTATCTTTAATCATCTTTTAAGTGCGTTCATTTAATCATTGTACGTTAGTATAGACGTTTACATAAAATGTCATCATTATTTTTCAAATCATCACTCCCATCTCGCATGTGTGGACACATGTCCAAATTTAGGTTGTGGGGAGGGGAAAGAAAAATATGTAAATATATTGCCCATGTGTCAATTTATGCTAGGCTATGTCAGAAAATTTAAAATGAGCCGATTTAAAATCTGAGTGAGAGGACGGCTTGCATGTGTGAAGTGACATTAACTACAACCATCATTTCTTCCCATCATAATTCCCCTTTATCACTCCTTTTCTTTCCATAATTCACCCTATCATAATCTTGAGTTGTAAGAAAAAAGGTGAAAGAAAGAAAAGAAAATTCAATCGATATTGGCACTGGAAATTTAGTAGGTACTGCAGGAAAGTGAGCTTGATTTTCATATGGGAATTGTAGGAAAGAAGTTGTAGAGCATTTGTCGATTGTAGACAATGGGAGGTGGGTTAATTCAAAATGAACCCATGGTGCATGATGTTTTATTGTAGGATGCACAATGCCTGGCTGAATTTAGAAACTATGGATGGATAGACTACTTCTTGAAGTTGGATGGTTTTGATGAAAGAATTGCCCTTGAATTCACCTAGACATTTTCTAAAGGGAAAGCCACAGTAAAAGGGTCGGAAGTTGTGGTAACTAAGGAAAGAATTGCAGAGGTCATAGGGTTACCAGCTAATGGCGAAAATTACCCTACCTCCAAAGATGCCAGATCAGCCAGGGCTGAATTTATAGAGCCGAACAACCCCCCATTGAGCATTGATAAACAAGGTACAAAGAGAATGTCTCTACCTGAGCTATGGAAGTAGATAGCCATTTATATTATCAAATAAATCACTTGTGAGGGTCACCAGTCAAATTTGCATTCCTTACACTTCAAGATTTTGAATCACATGTGGCACAGAAAGAGGATGAATGTGCCTAACGTGTTATACAATATTCTCTCAATCATGGTGGCCGAGACCCAAAAAGGTAGGGATAATTTTGTTTCCCACCATTGTCTGATTAAATTGCTAGTTGAAAAGTCTTTGCATGATTTATTCGGAAAGACCTGGGAAGAATTTATAAATGTTGATCAAATTAGACCTAAGCACTTGCAACCTAGGGCTTTACCTCAACCTCATAGGTCTAGTAGGAGATTGAGCATAGTTAAAGCCCCTCTTGGCGCTTCAACCTCTAGTACTAGCTCTTGTGTGAATCCTCCTACAATAGAGTAAACCATAGAAATTAGTTCTTCTAGAACAGAGCACTCAGAAAAAGAAAGTTCTTCCTCCAATTATGATGATGAAATTCCACTTGAAACACTGATAAAAATTAGGGCATAGCAAAGAGAAGTAGAAACAAGGAAAGGGAAGGCCAAAACACAACCTATAGAAAGAAAGGTGCCAAGTTCTAAAAAGAGGAAGGTTGACATTGTTTATCCTGTAGCCAAAGGAAAATGTGAGAGACCTCCCAGGAAATCAAGACCAACTAGGCTTGTGATTGGTACACCTCCATAGGAAATCCCTAAGCCTAGTGAGACATCACAAGAGGACCCTAAAGCTCCAATGTGGTAGGATAATGTCAAATAAGAAGAAATATTTAGGAAAGTAGTGAATATAACACTAGCTGATCTTGCTAACATTGCAGAAGCGTTTGAGGAAAATTAGGAAGTCCTGCAACAAGAAATCCTATAGCAAGAAGTCCTATAGCAGGATGTCTTACAGCAACAGCTAGAACTAGAGCAGCAGTTCTTGCAGCCACAACAAAAACAAGAATGAGGGCCCTTGCAACAAGAAGTAGAAGAAGAAATAGTGCCCCTACAGCCAGAGATAACTAGACAACCTGAGTCCATGCAGATAGTGCCATATGAGGAGTTGCAATCGACTAAAAAACTAATAGGAATTCATAATCCTCTTGATTTTACAGTACTTGGAACAATTTTGAATTTATGGAAAGAAATACAAAGAAGGGAGGAAGAATGGAAAAAGGAAAAATAGAAATTGAAGAAGGAAAGTCAAAAGAAGGATGAGGAGATTGAAGATAAAGATGTAGAAATTTCCATGTCTAAAGCATAGGGTGGATGATATGGTAGCTTTGGCACCACATATTTTGGAATGTAGGACCCCTCCAAGGGTCTATGCTCTACTCCTGAAAGAGAAATATCTCTCTTTTAAGTTGTCAAGGATTGCCTCAGGTTTGAATCCTTTTATTGACACCCCTGTTGAATTTTTCAATGCTTATAGGATTGCCTCACTTGAAATGAAGAATTTTCTGTGAATTTTATTTACATAATTATGTTGTAACTCAAGACCATGATTGGAATCCACTTTTATATGTTTGGGATGTCCAATTAAGAGAATTTATGTCTTGGGTACAAAATGAGATTAGTTGGGGATAACAACATGGAGCTTATAACCAATTGGAGTTTGATATCCCTCTGCCCGTTAGGGCTAAATCAAGCAACTTGAGTAATATTTATAGAGAATGGCATAGAATGCTTCTTAGACCTAGTTATGACAACAGGATTATGCCTTGGATTGAGGCAATTTAACGTGAGTATGAGGTAAAGAAAACAACAAAGGAGGAAACTATGAGAAGATGTCTATCACAAAGATGGTATAGTCTAACTGATGAGCTGAAATAGGTTGGGCCTTATTCCATCCACAATTATGTTGCAACACTAAAAAGGATTGATAGGTATATTTAGATTGGTAGAACACAAGGGAAATGTTGGCTTCCCTCGACTTTCCAACCACCCATGCTCATGTCGCCCGTGCCAAACTTCAAATTCTATTAGTATGACATTGCTACAGAGAAACAAAGATGGAATAGATTTGATAGATTGGGAGGATTCTATTGGGATCCCAATTCACACACTGCAGCCACTGATGTTGGACAGCTATCAGTTGCAAATTTCAGAGCCTTGAACAAGCAGAAAAACAATCCTTCCCCTGCTGGAGGACCAACAAAACATTAGGTTGGGGAGAGTGATGAGCCTAGTTTTTGGTCCAATTTTGGGTAGAATCTATAGTTTATTTGTTGGTAGATGTCATGAACTTTAATGTTAAGTGTTGGTATTTTCAGAATGTTTCCCTCAAACTATTGACATTAGACTTAATCCTATCTCTGCAAGCTTTTAATGACATTTGGCATATTATGTAGATTATCCATATTGATTTTGCATGTGGTTAACGAATGTTCCTTGAGGTGGTTATAGATGTGCAGTTATTATGCATACTAACATTACCATGCAGATTTAATATGCTAAGTTGGGGAAGACACCACCAGCTCGGCATGCACCATAAGGTCCAGCAAAGGAATCACTCCAAGTCAAAGGAGGCTGACGACAGAAGATTTTTCATGCAACTAAATGTAACCGCCTTGTAGTGGAATTTAGTGATCGAGCATGCACATGCATTAATGTTGTGTTGAATATGCGTTTGGACCTACATGTCTGACCAGATTCCATGCACATGTAACCACCATCGCTCCATTTTCTCTATTTTCCCTAAATGGCATCCTCCCATCCGTGGAGTTGACTGCCTTATTTAGCTATTAGTATAAATAATGATCTAATGCTCCTTCTTTAGGAGGTTGCACGATTTGATATTGTACTTGCACTCTCTAGTTTTCAGTAATACAGATACACTACTCTTTTGTACTCATGATTTATAGTGAATAAAATAAAGTTATGAGTTTGAGCATTTGAGTTCTCATTAGTTTTAGAGGATACATATCCAAGGGGGCCCACTTGGTGAGTAATCCATCTTCTTAGTTTAGTATTAGTTTAGTATTACTTGATGTTTAGTACTTAGTTAGAAATATGGCACCAACTATTCTTGCAGCCACTACAATTCCATTTTGTAACTGTTCTTGCAGCCAAAGCAGAGAAAGTAGATTCCTATTTGTTGCTCAAATTTTTATTCCTGTTATGCATTTTAGCTTAGCATAGTCATTGATTGATGTTCAAAATTTTCCTCATTCCTTTTAGAGAAATTTACTTTCAGTGTTGTGTGTTCCTTAGTTGTAGAATGAAATGACTACTTTGAGTTCCTAGTGCAAATACTATGCTGGCCCATTTTAGGTTCACATCCCTGGGTTGACAAGTTAAATGCACCTTCATGATGATTGAAATAGTTATTTAGGTTAGATGTCCAATCTTTGAATCATGGTTGTAAGGGCTTAGTTATTAAAATCATTGTAGGAGGCCAACAGTGGATAAGTTAACTAAGGTATTGCATTTTATTCTAGGGAATATAATTGATGGAGCTCTTGTAATAGCTAAAAAATTATTCAAGATTTTTTTAGATTGCATGATATTCTTGAGATCATTCTAGATAGGGATGCTCGTGTGACATCTAGATTTTGGCAAACCTTGTTGGTGTAGGGGCACCTTTAGACACCTTGATGCACTTTGAGTTTTGTTTTTCTTTGTTTTGGATAGATTTATGTAAATAAGGTACTTTGAGACCATTATAGGTCAATCTAGGTTCATTTTGAGTCACTAGGTGTAATGTTGTGCAAAGATGTAAAAAGATATAAAAGTTGCTAGTTATTGTCAAGGTTGTAATCACAATTTTTTGCATTTTGATAAAAATCGGTTGGGGGGTCAGTTGGAGGTATAGAAATGGTTGGAAAATCATAAATATGTATTGAAAAATTGAAACCAAAGGTTTTCAGGAGTTTGAATAAAGAAATCTTTAATTTTGCACACTCAAACTGTATTTTTATTGCAAAACTAACTATTCTATCATGTTGTATGGACTTGTACTTGCTACTATAGTCTGAAGGTCAATTAGAGAAGTTGTAGGGGTTCATAAACTTTGTAATTATTTTTGTTTGACTAAAATTCATTGGGTTTTGTAGGAGATATCACCATTTTTTGTAAAAACTATCATAACCCTACCTAGGGTTTCTTGTCACTAAAGAAAATGTAAAGGGAAAAGATTCCTTTGTGAGAAAATGATACAAACTTGTGGAATGCTCTACCCTGACGCCATCTACATCCCTACAAAATTGGAGGTTGGTGTAGGAGCACCCATAGGTTACCATAGGTTGTTTAGAAGGTCTGTTTAGGACAGTCTTGTCTAGGACAACTAAGCAATCAAATTTATTTCTTTTGAATGTGAGCCTTAATAGAATTTTTGGTTGGGTTTTGATTAGATGAAGGTCATGTTGACCATAGAATAGGTTCCATAAGGTTCTAGCTCAAAATGAGGTTTTGGATTTTTAGGAATTCTTGCAAAATATTTGAAAATGTTGCTCAATTGGAGCTACAAGCAGCCAAGAAGAGCCCAAGGGAGAGGATAACTGAATTGGTGACCTATTTATGGGATGCCTCAGCATTGGAGTGAGGGTTGGAATCATTTTTAATTTGTTTGAAGTTTTTGAATTCAAGAAAAGCAATTGTGATTGTGTGATAATTTTCTGGTTTTTTCATTGAAGTGTTGTTTTAATGGATTGATCATGGCACTGTAACTTGTGGAGCTTGTAGTGTAGTTGTTCTTCAAGCATTTTGTGGCATTAGTTAGTTTCTTTATTCAATTTCAAGCATTGTTTGTAAATGGTTTTGATTTCATACTGTTACTAGTATGAACTAGGTAGTTTGTGAGAATGGAGTGCTAGTTCACTTTCCCATCGTACAAATTGTACGACCCTTTGGAAACAATGAATAGACTCCATGGATGTACATATAGTAGGGTTTAGGGCTTTTGAAATCACATGAGTTGCTATAGAAGTCTTACCCTAGGCGAGCCAGGGAGTGTTCGAATAGGGAAGACCTTAGTGTAGGGCATTTAATTTACAGGGGTGTCAAATTCTTGACAAACTATCTTTTGGAGAAGGTAGGTATGAGTCTTGCCAAGACATGGTAAGCAAGAAGAAACTCCATCAATCCATCTGGTGAGGAAAGGACTTGACAATTTGTAGTAAGCTAGGAAAGGGCTTAAAAACCATAGTATTGCTCACTTTCAGATTAGGGCTTTGTACGACCAGTTGTGACCCAAGACCCCAAAAATATTTGAGAGGTGGGAATATGTACCAGGAATCCCAAGAAAATTTTGGGGTGTCCTTTGGAAAGACTTGAAAAAAACCCTGATTTCTCAAAGAAGGAGGCCTAATAGGGCTAGTAGCCTTCTAGGCCTAATAGAAGGGTTTGGTAAAAGCAACTAGCAGATGGAGTTAGGTGGACCCCTAATACACTTAGTGGGATGAATTGACAACTCGGGAGCACCTCCACACCCCTGTAAAACTAAATTCAAGAATTTGGATTAGTAGCCTTTAGGGTGGATTAAGGGCTAAGGCAATTGTTTCAAGAATGCACCAAGTCTTGACTTGGTAGGAGGATCTATGATGATAGTTGGGTTGGAAAGAAGAAATCAGGTGACCCTAAGAAGGAATAGGTCCTAGAGATTTCAAGTGGTGGAGTGAGCCACCCTAGAGGTCTTCCAAGCAAGACCCAGATCATGAATCAGTGATTGATTCATCCAACCTCCCTATCAGATTGGTATCAGAGCTCCAAAAATATTTGGGATAGAATATTATATGTCAGAGATTGAGTCTAGTGGTTCTACAAACATGGTGACAAATGCAGTATTGGCCAAGAAGGTCGAAGAACAGGAGGAAGACAATAGGCTATTGAGGGAAAGAATAGCTCAACTTGAGCAAGCAATGAATAATGTGCAAACCAAGACTGATGAGGTCAATGATAGGTTGGAAGGAAGGGTACCCAAGAGTGAAGAGGTTGCAGAGGAAGACAAGATCCCTGAACCTAACCTTGTTTTGCAAGAAGAGCCTTTCTTGAAGGCATTGAAGGCATACCACTGTTTAGTGGGAAAATGGAAGCTAATCTAGTCATGGATTGGATAGAGGGAATGGAAAACCATTTTGAGTGTGATGGAGTCACTGAAGCATAGAAGGTAAAGGTGGCCAAATCAAGATTGAGAGGTTCATCCTTGACATGGTGGAAGTTCATTCAGACAGAGAGAGAAAAGGAAGGCAAGAAACCTATTTCTACTTGGAAGGGAATGGTTGCCAAAGTGAGAGAAGCATACATTCCAGATGATTATGAAATTCAGTTGCACAAGAAAAGATAGAGCTTGATACAAAGAGACCAAGATGTAAATTCCTATACAAAGGAGTTTCAAAAACTTTGCATGAGGTCTAATGTATCTGAGGATGAAAGTCTTAAGGTGGCTAGATACCTTAACGGTTTGAAGTGGAACATTCAAGAGGAGATGACTCTTCTAAGTCCAAAAATAGTGCACCAATGCTATCAATTGGCTATAAAGATTGAAGAGAGGAGTAAGAGGAAACAAGACCAGGCTTCCAAGAGCAGAGGTAAAGGCAGAGATCAAAGAGGACATAGAGGTGGATACCAAGGTAGAGGGACTGAACAAAGAAGCCAGGGAGAGTCTAAACTCACAGAGCATGGAAGTGAAACAACTTCTAGAGGAGGCTATGGAAGAGGTAGAGGACCTCAAGGAGGTTCAAATAGAGGAAGAGGAGTAGGCAGAAGTAACTCATACTTTGCTAGTATGAAGTGTTATAACTATGGTCAAGTAGGACATCCAGCTTATAGGTGCCCGGAGAAAGCATCTTGTTCAAATACAGAAAAGAGAGTAGCATATGCTCAAGAAGACACTATGAGTGTCAAGTCACCAGAGGTTAGTCACATTGAGTCAGAACTAGGGGAGAACTTGATGTTTAGCAGGGTTCTAATCAGAAAACCAGTCAAAGAAGAGCCAAAGCAAAGGAGAACCTTATTCAGGGCAAGATGCAAAATACTTGGGAAGGTGTGAAAATTTATAGTGGATTCAGGGTCTACTGATAACATTATCTCAGAGGAAGCAGTGAGGGAGTTAAAGTTGGAGAAGGTACCCCACACTAATCCTTACAAGGTGAAATGGATGAATAAAGGGCAGAGTGTTCTTGTGAATGAGCAGACAACAGTGGAATTCTCCATTGGAGGGTACAAAGACAAACTAATTTGTGATGTGTTGCCTATGGATGCATGCCATCTTCTATTGGGAAGGCCATGGCAATATGACAAAGGAGCTATCTATGATGGAAAGGAGAACACCATCTCATTTAAGAAGGATGGTAAAACATTCAAGTTACAGTCACTGTTGGATGAAGAAGAAGGATAGTCAAAGACCCCTAGTGTCTTGTTAAGTAGTGGCAAGGAGTTTATCAACACTCTACAACAAGGAGGGGAAGGATATGTGGTCATGGTGCAACCCAAGGAGGAAGATAAGACTAAGAAAATAGTCATACTAGGAGTAGTCCAGAAGTTGCTTGAACAGTTCAAGGATATAGTTAGTGATGGAACACCAACAACCTTACCTCCAAAGAGAGCCATCAGTCATCAGGTTGACTTCATACTAGGGGCTTCATTTCCAAACAAAGGAGCTTACAAGCTTACACTAGATCAGAACCTAGAAGTAGCTAGACAAGTGTAGGAGTTGTTAGACCAAGGAATAATTAGGAAGAGCATCAGTCCATGTGCAATACCAGTAGTCTTAGCAACTAAGAAAGGTGGTAAGTGGAGGCTATGCACCGATTCTAGGGCTATAAATAGAATTACTATTAGATATAGGTTCCCTATTCCTAGGATTGAGGATTTGATGGATTGTCTTGGAGGAGCTCAGTATTTCACCAAGTTGGATCTCAAGAGTGGATACCATCAGATCAGAATCAAAGATGGGGATGAGTGGAAGACAACTGATGGGTTGTATGAGTGGAAAGTGATTCCATTTGGCCTCTCAAATGCCCCTAGCACATTCATGAGGCGAATGAATGAAGTGCTTAAGGATTCCATAGGGTTATTTGTGGTGGTATATCTAGATGATATACTCATCTTTAGCAAGACAACAGAAGAACATCTAAAGCATGTGGAGTTGGTTCTTAAAAGATTGCAGGAGGAGAGGTTAGCCATCAACTTAGAAAAGTGTGAATTCTTCAAACAAGTGCGTGTATTTGGGGTTTGTCATATCCCAAGGGTCATTGAAGCTGGACCCAAGAAAGGTGGAAGCTATCCTAAATTGGCCTACACCAACCACCAGGATAGAGGTAAGGATTTTTCATGGGTTAGGTCAATTTTATAGGAAGTTTATAAGGAACTTTAGTGGAATATGTGCACCAGTACTTGATACAATCAAAGGCGGCCTAAAAACTAAGTTCAAATGGACTCTTGAAGCTGAGAAGGGTTTTGAGAAACTGAAACAAGAAGTGGCAACTCAACCCATCCTTTTGTTACCTAGTTTTGATAAGCTATTCACAGTGGAATGTGATGCCAGTGGAATTGCAGTAGGAGGAGTACTAAGCCAAGAAGGCAGGCCTATAGCTTTCTTTAGTGAAAAGCTCAATGAAGCTAAGAAGAAGTACTCTACCTATGACCTAGAGCTATATGATCTAGTACAGTCACTTAGAAAGTGGAGATATTATCTCCTACCCAAAGAGTTTGTAGTGTTTACTGATAGCCAGGCACTTAGCTACATCAACACCCAAGAGAAGTTGAGAAATAGACATTTGAAATGGATGGAATACCTCCAAGCCTTCACATTTACCATCAAGCACAAGAAGGGACAGTTGAACAAGGTGGCAGATGCATTAAGTAGGAGGTTGTTGACAATGCAAGAGATACAAATAAAGAGCATTGGGATAGAGAGTTTCAAGGATCTATATGGAGAAGATGAAGACTTCTCGGAGGCATATAAGGTATGTTTTGATTTTGAGAATCGCTTTCATAGTCAATTCTCATAGTATACATTGCAGAGTGTACTTTTGTTCAAGGGGAATCAGTTATGTGTTCCAAAAGGTTCAATGAGAGAGAATCTTATCTGGGAGAAGCACAATGGTAGTCTTAGTGGTCATTTTGGTATCAACAAGACAATGGAACTAGTGTAGAGGTTCTATTATTGGCCCAAGTTTCCAAGGGATGTTAGAAGGTATGTGGAGCAGTGTGTAGTTTGTATGAAATCCAAGGGGGGAGCTAGCAATGTAGGTTTGTATCAACCTCTACCCATTCCCAATAGACCATGGGAATGTATTAGCATGGACTTTGTGGTAGGACTCCCTAAGACTAAGACAAGGTTTGATAGTGTCTATGTGGTGGTAGATAGGTTCAATAAGATGAGTCACTTTGTTCCTTGCAAGACCACCCATGATGCTAGCTATATTTCTCATATTTTCTTCAAAGAGATTGTGAGGATCCATGGATTTCCATTGAGCATTGTCTCAGACAGGGATGTGAAGTTCATGAGTCATTTTTGGAAGACTCTATGGAGCAGATTAGGTACTAACTTGTCTTTTGGATCAGCCTACCATCCTCAGACCGATGGAAAAACTGAGGTGATTAATAGAGTGTTAGGTAACCTTCTAATATGCCTAACCAAGGAGTATGGACAGACATGGGACATGGTCCTATCACAAGCTGAATATGCCTACAATGACAGTGTGAATCAGACCACAGGCAGAAGCCATTTTGAAATAGTGTATGGAATGCACCCAAGAGGTGTGTGTGAACTCAGAGATCTAGGAGCTATGGAGCATAGGAGTGGCCATGCAGAGGATTTCACTCAGACCATGAAGGAGATTTAGGAGCAAGTGAAAAAGACAATCACAAAGGATACTCACAAGCTGAAAGCTAAGGTGGATATGTCTAGAAAAGATCTCCAATTTGCAATAGGTGACTATGTCATGGTCCATCTCAACAAATCTAGGTTGCAGAAAGGAACATCAAACAAGTTGTAGATGAAGAGAGTGGGACCATGTCAGGTGTTAGAAAAATATGGAAAGAATTCCTACAAGGTGGAGCTACCTGCAGACTTAAATATTTCACCAGTGTTTAATGTGGCTGATTTGATCAGGTATAAAGGACCAGTCACTGACTTGGATCAAAAAAGTGTGGATGTCTTGAAGGATGTGAGTAACATAGCCTTCACTCCTAAAGACAAGCTACAAGCAGAGAGGGTCTTGGAATCAAGGGTGAAGAAGTCTACCCGGCATAAGGATTACATGGAACATCTCATCAAATGGAAGGACAAAACCAGAATCTGAGGCTACATGGGTGGATGAAGCCCAGTTCAAGAAGCAGGGTATTGATTTATCTCTGATCTCTCCCCACATTCCTTAGTGTTTATGCAGAGGGGGGGAGAATGGTGCAAGAGCACCCATAGGTTACCATAGGTTGTTTAGAAGGTCTGTCTAGGACAATCTTGTCTAGGACAACAAAGAAATAAAATTTAGTTCATTTGAATGTGAGCCTTAATGGAATTTTTGGTTGGGTTTTGATTAGATGAAGGTCATGTTGACCATAGAATAGGTGTCATAAGGTTCTAGCTCAAAATGAGGTTTTGGATTTTTAGGAATTCTTGCAAAATATTTGAAAATGTTGCTCAATCGGAGCTACAAGCGGCCAAGAAGAGCCCAAGGGAGAGGATAACTGAATTGGTGACCTATTTATGGGATGCCTCAGCATTGGAGTGAGGGTTGGAATCATTTTTAATTTGTTTGAAGTTTTTGAATTCAAGAAAAGCAATTGTGATTGTGTGATAATTTTATGGTTTTTGCATTGAAGTGTTGTTTTAATGGATTGATCATGGCACTGTAACTTGTGTAGGATGTAGTGTAGTTGTTCTTCAATCATTGTGTGGCATTAATTAGTTTCTTTATTCAATTTCAAGCATTGTTTGTAAATGGTTTTGATTTCATACTGTTACTGGTATGAACTAGGTAGTTTGTGAGAATGGAGTGTTAGTTCACTTTCCCATCGTACAAATTGTACGGCCCTTTGGGAACAGTGAATAGACTCCATGGATGTTCATATAGTAGGGTTTAGGGCTTTTGAAATCATAGGAGTTTATGTGGAAGTCTTACCCTAGGTGAGCTAGGGAGTGTCCAGATAGGGAAGACCTTAGTGCAGGGCATTTAATTTACAGGGGTGTCAAATTCTTGACAAACTATCTTTTGGAGAAGGTAGGTATGAGTCTTGCCAAGACATGGTAAGCAGGAAGAAACTCCATCAATCCATCTAGTGAGGAAAGGACTTGATAGTTTGCAGTAAGCCAAGAAAGGGCTTAAAAACCCTAGTATTGCTCACTTTTAGATTAGGGCTTTGTACGACCAGTTGTGACCCAAGACCCCAAAAATATTTGAGAGGTGGGAATATGTACCAGGAATCCCAAGAAAATTTTGGGGTGTCCTTTGGAAAAATTTGAAAAAAACCTTGATTTCTCATAGAAGGAGACCTAATAGGGCTAGTAGCCTTCTAGGCCTAATAGAAGGGTTTGGTAAAAGCGACCAGCAAATGGAGTTAAGTGGACCCCTAATACACTTAGTGGGATGAATTGATGACTTAGGAGCACCTCCACACCCCTGTAAAACTAAATTCAAGAATTTGGAGGATTAGTAGCCTTTAGGGTGGATTAAGGGCTAAGGCAATTGTTTCAAGAATGCACCAAGTCTTGACTTAGTAGGAGGATCTATGATGATAGTTGGGTTGGAAAGAAGAAATTAGGGGACCCTAAGAAGGAATAGGTCCTAGAGATTTCAAGTGGTGGAGTGAGCCACCCTAGAGGTCTTCCAAGCAAGACCTAGAGCATGAATCATTGATTGATTCATTCAACCTCCCTATCAGAGGCCATGATTGTCATGTGCATAAAATATATCCTTGACAATATGCCTCACAACCCTTTGGAGAAGTCCTAAAACCCTATGTGATGATTGATTGAACAATTCCTTGTACTGTCTCATAAATTTTGGTTTGGAAATCTTGTGTGATGTTGTTGAAAATCCTATACAAGCCAAGGGTACTATTGAGAGGTTATTTTTCCCTGTTGGTGAAGTGTTTGTGTTTGGAGACATCTTGTATAAATATTCCATTGTTGAAGGATATGAGGTATTGATGTCTAATAAGTGTTGTATTTGGTCTAGAGTGTTTGAAGCCCATGAAGAGCCTTGAAACATGTCTACACAAACTAGTATTCCCTACACCATGGATTTTTTCTTTCCTTAAATTCCAAGAGTCTAAGGGGTCAATGGTGACAAATTATACTAAGATGATTTTTAGGTTTTTCTTTCAATGAATCTTTGCAAGAAGTGTATGTGTGAGACAACCAAGTTGAATTAGAGACCTCCCCTAATCTACATCACTTGTTCTCCTTACTTGGAACTAAGTTGAATATAAGTTCATCTTATCATCTGAAAATGGATGGAAAAATGGAGAGAGTTAATCAAGTGATTGAATATATACTAAGGATGTATTGCATGGATCAATAATACAAGTGGGAAGATTACTTGCCTTTGGTTGAGTTTGCATACAACAATTCTTTTCATTCAACAATAAAGATGGCTCCATTCAAAGAATTGTATGGCAAAAAATGCCAAACTCCTATAAGTTGGGATAAGCTAGAGGGTAGGATAATTCTTGGGCCAAAAATGTTATCAAAAATCGAGGAGCAAGTACGAACAATTAAGCAGAGGCTAGATGAAGACAATGATAAGAAAAAAAGTTATGCAGATTTTAAGCAAGTACCTAGAAAATTTGTAGTAGGGGAAAAGGTGTTGTCAAAAGTGAAACCTCATAAGAGTTCCATCAAGTTTGGAAAGTCTTCCAAAATATCTCCACACTACATAGATCCTTTCAAGGTTCTAGAGGAAATAAACTCGGTTTCTTATCAAATTGTGTTGACACCAGCTCTTGCCAGGATGCACAATGTCTTTCATGTCTCATACCTTAAAAAGTATATACTAGGGGATAACCATGTTATTGATTGGAATGCTTTATAGGTACAATACCTAGGAGTGGTAACAATCAAGCCTCTCAAGGTGCTCAGAACATATAAGCTTTGCTTTCAAAACAGTGAGGTTCTACAATGAAAATTCTAGTGGGACCAGTATTCAAAATATTTTGTCACTTGGGAAGACTATGCTGAAATAGATTAGAAGTTTCCTCATGTATTGCATGCTTTTGAAAGTTCTTAAAAATGATTTTGATATGATTATCCTTATATTTTACTAATATGTTACCTACTTAAATCACTGAGGATGATGATTCACAATGGGGGGATATGTTGCACCCCGTTGTGCTAATACATATTTACTTTTACCTAGTTAGGTGAAAATGCTTAAAATGAGTGTATTTATGTTTTATGTGTTTTGGAAATATGAGGAATAAATATTGATTCAACTGATGTTATGAAATGATTCTAATTGTGAAATATTTGATACAAATGAATGTATTGTTTTCAACTAACTACTATTACAATGTAATAAGTCGGATGCAAGAATTGATTCAAGCCTCTTGAAGAGAGGGGAAGTATCACTTAGGAAGAAGAACTTGGTCTAGTAACCTTCGATAAAAGACCTAAATTTATCTTTCACACACACACTTCTAGTTTGGTCAAGTCCGGATAATAGATGGGAAATAGTAAGTTACCTTTAGTCTTGGTTATGGCTTACTTGTGAATGTTCTTGTTTAGAGGTTTATGATGTTGAGTCTCTTTGGGATGAGTGAGTTCTTTATGTGTTTCTATTTAATTGATAGGATATATACATCAAATGTATATATATGTGTCAACGATAAACTCATACACATGAGCAATTATGCACATGAGTATAAGTAGATAGATGTATCTATACATGATCATGGATGGACTACCCATATGCATGGGAATATCGATTA
>VDFB02047230.1:588543285-588647751 GCA_007258455.2 Sequoia sempervirens | reverse complement strand
GGGAGCTATTCATGGGCTCCTGCAAAGGTTCCCCTTTGGGTGTTGATAACTGATATTACCTTGACTTGTAACTTGTTGTGATGACAAAAGGTCCCAACCAATTGGGTTCAAATTTTCCCTTGCCATCTGGATTTGGAATGTTCTTCTAATTCTCCTTGAGCACAAGTTCCCCAACCTAGAAGGTCCGACTCCTGATCTTCTTGTTATAACTCCACTTGATATTTTTTTGATACACCTACAAATGGTTTAAGGCATCCATACACCACTCATCCTGTAGCTCTAGCTCATTCAGTCATGATACTCAGTATTCTTCACCTATGATGAGATTCTATAGTGATATTCTCAGTGACAGGAGCTCGATCTCAATGGGTAATATGGCTTTTGATCCATAGACCAGGGAGAAAGGGCGTGCACCTGTTGGTGTGTAGATACTTGTTTGATAGGCCCACAGGGTGGGATTCAATTGGAGATGCCAATCACGACCAACTTCATTGACCATTTTCTTGAGGATTTTTAGGATGGTCTTATTTGTAGACTCAACTTGGCCATTTCCTTGGGGATAATATGGAGTGGAAAAGTGATGTTGGATTTTAAACTTGTGGCATAGATCACGAACATCCTGATTCTTGAAAGGTGTCCCATTATCTGAGATAATGGCTTGAGGGACACCAAAATGAAAAATTAGGTAATTTAGGATGAACTTTGATATCTGCTTTCGGTAATATATATGTCATGGGGATGGCTTCCACCCACTTGTTGAAAATACTCGTGCCGTGATGATAAACTTGTGTCCACTGGATGAGGTGGGGGTGATTTTTCCAATGAGATCGAGCCCCCACTATGAAAAGGGCCAAGGTGTGACAATTAGATGGAGCTCTTGAGCTAGTGCATGGATGAGGTCCCCATGCTACTAACATTGTAGACACCTTTTAACATAGTAATGTGTTTCTCTTTCCATTGTAGGTAAATAGTACCTCATCCTCAATAATTTCTTGGCCAATGTCATACCACTTGAGTGTGAACCACAAATGTTGTTATGTACCTCAGTTAAGGTAGACAATGCTTCCTTAGTGTTTAAGCAATGTAACAGGGTCCCGTCAATGCTTCTACGGTATAGGGTATCTCCTAGGATGACAAAATGGGATGATTTTTTGACAAAGGCTCTTTTGAGGTTTGGGGTTATGTCGGCTAGGAAGACTCCAATTCTTAGATAAGTGTATATATCATGGTACCCGAGGATCGCCTAGGACCAAAATTTCACCACCGTTTGGTTTCGACATGGAACATAAGCATGGGAAGCTTCTCTATGAGGAACTCTTGCTTTGGGATGTCAATAATGGGATTTCTAGGGTGTCAGATTGTAGCCATTGCATCTGCCGCTTTGTTGTTTTGCTCTTGGTAGGCTGCTCCAAATGTGATATCGATGAAGGACTCCTTAAGAGTTTCCACCAATTTCTTGTATAGAGTTAGCTTGTTTTCCTTTGTTGATACTCATTATTGACCTAGTTCATTGTGAGCTATGAATCTCTGTATACCTTGAGGACCATTATTTTCCATTTCACTACAATTCTTAGCCCTATGACAAGAGCCTCATATTCTGCTATCTTATTTGTGCAAGGGAATGACAACTTGTATGATTTTGGAATGCAATCTCCTTGTGGGGGGATGAAGAAGATCCTTGCTCCTAATCCATGCTGCATGTAGGATCCATCAAAGTACATTTTCCAGTGATCTACTACACTTAGGTTGAAATTGATTCATTAGGGAATTATGAGACAAGTGGGTTTTCTGAGTATATCAGTGCCTCTACCAACTGATCTGTAATTGCTTGTCCTTTGATGGCTTTGTATTCCACATACTCAATATCATGCTTTGTGAGGATCATAACCCACTTGGTTGTCTGCCCTGTAAGCAATGCTTTGGAAAAAAAGTATTTAAGGGGGTATATCTTTGTGAAAAGCTTTATTTGATGGGATAGCATGTAATGTCTTAAATTTTGTTCTACAAATACAACTACTAGACAAGTTTTCTTAATGGATGTATAGTTCAGTTCATGGCCCACCATAGTTCTATTGATATAATAGATAACTCTCTCTTTTCCATTTTCATCATGTTGTGCCAAGAGAGCGCCGAGAGCTGTTGTTGTTGCTGATATGTATAAGATCAAAGGTTTGCCTGGAATTGGTGGTAGGAGGACTAGCATCATGAGTAAGTATTCTTTGATATTGTTGAAGGACTGATCACACTTTTCATCCCACCTGTATGCTATCCCCTTGTGGAGTAGATGAGAGTAGGGGATGACCTTGTCTGCTAGTTGTGCTATGAATTGATGGATGGACTGGAGTCTTCCTTGTAAACCCCTTAGTTGTTTCAATGTTTTAGGTTCCTACATTTCGAGAATGGATTTGAACTTAGCAGGATCCATCTCAATTCCTCTCATGGACATGATGTACCCAAGGAGTTTCCCTGATTGTACTCCAAAGATACACTTCTTTGGGTTGAGTCTAACTTTATATTCCTCTAACCTATCAAAGATGGAGCCCAATGTGACTATGTGATCTCATCTTTTCTTTGACTTGGCCAATATATCATCAACATAATATTCCATAGTTTTGTGGATAATATCATGAAAGATTAGTGTCATGGCCCTCTGATAAGTAGCTCCTACATTCTTCAACTTGAATGGCATCATATTGCAACAATATGGCCCCCATGGGAAAGTGAAACTTGTTTTATGCTAGTCTTCTTTAGCTAACATGATCTGGTTGTAGCCTGAGAACCCATCCATATATGATAGCATCTCATGTCTTTCCGTCATATCCACGATCATGTTAATGTTCAGAAGTGGAAAGTCATCCTTGGGACATGCCTTGTTGAGATCTCTGAAATCTGTGCAGATGTGACTGCCCCTGGTGGGCTTTGAATTAGGTACAAGGTTTGAGACCCACTTTGGATAATCTATCGGCCGTATCAACCCTACATCTAAGAGCTTTTGTAATTCCATTTTACCAACAATGCTATTTGGGGATGCATCTTCCTAAGCTTTTGTTTGATGGGCTTTGCTTCAGGATATATAGCTAGGTGATGAACCAAAACCTTTGGATCAAGCCTAGGCATGTCAACATAGGTCCATGCAAAGTTTGTCTTTCTTTATTTTAGGAACACAACTAAAAGTTCATGTTCTTTTGTGAGAAGTGACTCTGCATAGAATGTTGTGTGGTAGTTCCTTTGTTCCCAAGTTGACTAGATTGTACTTCTCGACTAATACTGTTGACTTCTCTTGATGAGTTGCACTGAGAGGAAGATTGAATCCTTCATCCTTCGGTGCCTTAGAGAGGTTTTCACCATTGGATATGTCCTTTATTTTTAGTATTTTTTGAGTCAAAGAGTTCCACAGTATGGTTTTCACTCAAATACCTAGAGATTATTCTCATATTTTCACATTTGGAATTGAAGGATTCAATCATTTCCCTATAATAGGAATGTGTGTCCAATATGATGTTGAACCCACCCTTGTGATCTCCATATGGTATCGTATCTCATAATCCCATGAATTCTGAGAGTGCCTCATCATTTTCAAAATTGTCTAGAATTGGAAGTCCTCATTGGTCGTAATCAATGAGTTGGGGATAAACTAGGTTTATTTCATGGGTTTGATGGTCTGACTCAAAATATAAGGTACTAATCATGAGTAGGGAGGAATCTTCAAAAAGAATAGGAAAGTCAGTTATGGGATCCTCATCACTACTACACACATCAGTTATGTCAAAGCTAAAGTTGTCTAAGGGTAGACATGTGGATACTGGTAATTGAAGGGTAGTTACTGATAGCTAAGGGGGAGTTTTGACCTTTCTAACCGAGGCACCTTTTCCAAGTATGGTCACCTTCAGAGGGGTACATCTGAGACCAAGGTTTCTTAGTCACTTCTCCGGAATGAGGGGTTCAAATAGGTCGTTGTCATTCTACTCGAGTTTCTTATTTTTGTCATAGCCCATATCAAGCATCATTTGTAGACCTTTTCTGCTTTCATCCATTAGAAGATTAGGCACAGGCCTTTCATCTTGATATAGGAGACTAGATATGTCTCTTTCATCTACTATTTCCCAACTTAGATCCCCAAACTTCTAAATCTTGAAGGGTCTGCTTTGAAGGTATGGGATGATATTTCAGCTGGTTTGGGTTGCCCATGAGTCCTAGGAGATTGAGGTAACTCTCCTATGATGAAAGCACTCTTCTTCATCCTATAATCCCCACATCCATTATCTTGGATAATGACATTGATTTTAGATATATCAGGGATGGCGGGTGTCTTTGTCTCAAAAGCAGAGGCTATTGTAGCTGGGTCTGCATATGGAGTAGTGGGGCCTTCATTATTCTTTGGAACTTGGGGGATTTTATAGTATTTTGCTTCTAGGATTTTGTAGTAGGCAAAGGGCTTGGGATCAC
The DNA here is from genome assembly GCA_007258455.2 of Sequoia sempervirens. Taxonomy (NCBI): domain Eukaryota; kingdom Viridiplantae; phylum Streptophyta; class Pinopsida; order Cupressales; family Cupressaceae; genus Sequoia; species Sequoia sempervirens. The sequence goes on along the minus strand of VDFB02047230.1, from coordinate 588,643,305 downwards.
CATGAATTGTGACCTCTTGATTTTGATATGGGAACTTGATGCATTGATGGAAGGTCGATGCAACGAATTGAATCCCATGGATCCATGGACACCCTATAAGGATATTATAGGGTAAATCAAGGTCAAGGACTTGGCATGTGGTTTCCATAATGGCTAGTCCTACTTGAATAGGGAGCTAAATTGTTCCTTGAGACACTCTTTCCTAGTCATCATAAGCTCTGATGGTGATGCCCTTTCCCTTTTCAATGGTATCCTTTGAGAATCCAAAATTATTTATTAATTTGAGGGAACAGATGTTTAGACCCGCAACCCCATCCACCAAGACCCTTTTGATTTTTTTTTTTTTATGAACCAAGAGTTCAAGGTGGAGTGCATGATTGTGAGATGGTTGGGCAAGAAAGTCTTGATCGAGGAATGTTAGGAGGCTTGAGGTGGTGATGTTTCCGACCATAGCTTAGAACTGGTTAGCATCATGATCCGCGAAGATAGTGGATGAAGCCAATGCTTCCTCTAGGATTTTCCTATGTGCTAGAGATATCTTCAACAACTCCATGATGGAGATCTGAGCTAGGGTTCTTTTTAGTTGGTCTAGGAAATTATAGCCATTAGGAATAGTTCTCAGATTTGAAGTGGATGCCCTAGGTGGCTATGATGGTCCAACAATGGTGACTTTGTCGCCATGTGTGGTGACTCCACAATAAACTTTGGCTCCTTTGATGCTAACAACAATGACCATTTCATCAATGGATGTGACAACATGATCATACACATGGTTCACATTGGCATGCTTTTTTTTTCATGGTTTTTCTCTTGGTCATGATCCAACATCCATGTATATTTTTAAGTCTTTATTTCTAGTTGGTTACTCAACATTTATGATCTTATCATGAATGAGATCTTGGATTAGATTTTTCAACCTCATGCAGCTGGTAGTTTTGTGCCCCTTGATTTTGTGGAAATCACAGAGGTGATTCTCATTGTACCACGGTGGTTTCACTTGGGGTTCCTGATAGTTCTCATAAGTGGGAATCTTGATGAGATTTTTGTTTATTAATTTCTTCATGACAGCTTCAATCAGTTCCCCAAGGGTAGTGTACTTTCATTTGGGGGGATTTCTGTTTCACGGGGGTGGTCCCCCTTGATTATTTAGATTGTTGACTTGATTGTTGGGTGGTTGTTGTGATATCGTGTTAGCTTGCTTGTTATTTCAATTTTTTTTTGTGGTTGTTGGTAGGTTTGGGTGTTTTTCTTCAGAGCATTGATTATGAATTTGGTGTCCACCACACCATCATTGGTGACATTTTTTTTTTCTTTCCCACGTGCAAGGTTTTTCATTATAGCTGGTGGATGGGTGATTGTGTTGGTTTTCTTGATATGTAGGTGTTCCCCCTTGTGCAATAAGGGCTCATTCAATGCTGAGCGCCTTGGGGATCAGTTGGTCATAAGTGGTGATACATTGTACCTGAAGATGAAACACCAAAGTTTTCTCAAGGTTGGTAATGATGGTGCAAACTTGTTGTTCTTCTAGCATAGCCCATTTGCTCCTATTGGAATTAGATAGCCATCTTTGCAAGAAGGAAGCGAATGATTCCCCCTTATCTTGTTTAAGCATGGAAAGTTCCTCTAGACTAACATCCATACCGATATTGAAGGCATAGTTTTTTGTGAATGCACCTATGATCTCTTGGAACTTTTTGATGCTAGGAGGAAGGTGAGAAAACCACTCCACAGCGGGACCAGCCAAACTTTGAGGAAATAGCCACATCGGATACATATCGTCATATGCAACCTCCATGCAATGTAACTGGAATTCCCTGATGTGATCTTCAGGGTTTCCCATCGCATGGTATTTTTCAAACTTATGGATTTCAAACCCCTTGGGGAACGATACCATTGCAAGGCTCCTGTTGAATGGATAGGGACACAAGCTGCTTGGTGTCTTTGTTGTTTTCCCTAATTAGAGATCAAGCACTTGCTGTGAGAGCAATTTGATTTTTGTTGTCATGTCATCTTGCAGATCAGGGGGTGGAGTGAATGTGTTTTGAAGTGGTTGAGGTGTTTGAATGATGGGTGAAGTATTGGGTGTGTTGGTGGGAGTTTGTTGCAAGCTCTGTTGGGTGATCAAGGCTTGTTGATATGCCTACATTTGTTGTTGCACCAACAACTCTTATTGTTGGTATTGTTGTTGTTGCACCAACAACACTTGTTGTTGGTCTTACTGTTGTTGTGCCAACAACTCTTGTTGTTGCTCATGTTGTTGTTATGCCAACAATGCTTGTTGGGCTAGTAATGTTGCTTCTTGTTGCACTTGGTATTGTTGTAGGTCTTGTTGTTTGGCTACTTATAGTTGTGCTTAATATTGAGCCTACGCTTGTGGTTACTGAGCTTGGTATTGGGTTTGTGTTTGAACGAGCTTGTGCTTGAGCTTGCGCTTGTTGGGTAGCTTGTGTAGCCTTTGCAACCTATGCTACTTGTGCTGCTTGAGCAACTTAATCATCTTGAGCTACTTGCACAGCTTGGGTGACTTGTTGTTGTAATAAGGCCCAGGCTTGTGCAACTTGCTATGCTTGTTGTGCTTGTTGCACTTGTTGTGTGGCTTAAGCTACTTGTTGAGCTACTTGCAATGTGATGCTATATGGGTTTGTCATGTTTGATTTTGGGGTTGGTGTTGGTGGATTCAGAATGGGGATTTGGGTGATGGATGGTAAAATTGATATGCTTGGTCCTTGAGAGACCACGTTTATGGATGGTGTTGTGATTGCTTGGGTTGCTTGGATGGTTGCCATTTGTTGTTGCAATATCGATGGAAAGATCAGAGGATTTGGTATGATGTTTTGATTTATGACTGGGGGGTTGCTTTGATTTTGATTAAGTGGTGGTAAAGGAGGTAACCTTGAACCGAGAGGTGGTGTCTATGCTAATGGCGAAGGTGGAAGTGGTGAAAAAATAGGTGGTGTACTCCCTTGAGGAAATGATGAAGATGAAGGGTCAAAGATGCCCCCTGTTCAAAATAGCCCACCTCCTCCTTGTGAAGTCATAGGGAGAGATGTTTGTGTGTTGAGAGGGTATACCGGTGTCACATGAAAATATGATGATGGGTCATTGGGGTCTTGAAAGGTGAAAGGAACATGTGGGTGTAATGAATTCAATGGGATGGATTGACCCAAGATAGTATTCATATCCAAATCTTGGTTGTTCACAAGGGGGTGTGTTTGTAATTCCTAGAGCAATTGGCTCCCCTTGTTGACAATTGGTTGAGTTCAAGAAATGGATGTTATGATTTGGGGGATGTTTTGAGTGATGCTTTGAAATGGAGGTGTGGATGAGATTGGGGGCATGATCCCAAGAGGCTTCTCCACAATAGTGCTTACATCAAAATCAGAAGGGAGTTTAGCCCCTTCTTTAGCTAATTCAAGCATGTATTGGGAAGGATTGAGTCTCATCATGGTATTGAAAATTTTGTGAGCTTTTTGATTTTGGAATATTTTGATAATCTCATCTTGTTTCATCCCTAAGACATTATTGGTGATGTCTTATACTTGACCTTCCTCTTGAGGATTTTGTGATGATAGAGGAAGACTAAGTGTGGGATTGCTAGAACCAACATGATTGATTTTGGACGTGGTTTGACTTAGGTCACTCGAAGTTGATGTTTATTTGTTCATTTCCATGTTCTTCTTGTGTTGAGATCTAGTTTGAACCATAAAATAGGGATCAATTTTCAAGAATGTAAGAGATGAACCTCTAATTCTTTTGGATTGACCTAATCTTTAGGTGCAAAAAAAATGTCTAAGACAATGAGGATCAAAAGGATGATGATGGTAATAATGAAGGATGGAGGATTGGTGGATGATTGAAATCTTTGGAAACCTTGAGGAGGATGCTACACTTTAGGACTTTGGATTTGATGCTTTGATTTTTGATTTTGGATTTGATTTGATTTGATTTTGATTTTGATTTGGAATAATGAACTCATAAACTCTAAGAGGTTAGATGTTGTCTTAGAGTGAACTTTTCCACAAGATGATAATTTGACTAAGTGTGCAAAGAAGGATTCATAGCATGATAAGTCACCGAACTAAGGACAATTAAACAATAATTACCTCGCAGTTTTAAAGGTAACATAACATCACGTGCAATACACATTAAGTCATGACACATACATCCCTTGGGGTACCGCGAGGAGTCATTACAGACTTAGATCCACACAAGCATTAATAAAAGAATAAAGCCAAAGATATAATCCATAACAAAATAAACATTAACAAATATAACACAGACATGAAAATCATTGATAAGAAATCCTCTGTATACATAAATGCAACATATGCATGATTAACTTAACACATTGAGTAACAATTGCCATGGCCAATATCCACACTGAGTTTAACATTACATTACAGTACAATGTTCTAGAGGTACAATGATACAACAGTGTTTCCAAACATGAACGGAAACCATACAACAAGAATCATGATGCAAATGAATAGATGAATGCGATTATCATAACTAGCTCAAGACAAATGCTTCACAGGTCACATAATGGCACCAATCTGCCTCTCGTCCTGTTGGGGACCCAGGGGTGCTTAGCATATTCCGCAAACCGCGTGAGTCCGAAGACCCACCCCCCGTGCTAAAGAGCTGACAAGAAAGAGTCTTCAACCAAGAACATCCAAACACAAAACCACAAGACTCAACAACATACAAAGGTATCATAAAACTCAAGGATTACAATGACATAATCAATAACATTCATGAGTCAACATAATAACTTAAAGTCATAAATCTCATCACATTAAACAAAGAAATAACCCGTAAACAAGTAACCAAGGGATGATCATGAAACATTTCCAAATCAAACCAAAATAATAAACATAATACAATTCCAAATTCAATTAAATAACATCCTATTACAGTACCATAAAAGTACAAGGTCATAAGTCAAATATCAATGGAATCATACAAGACCACAAAGTACACCAAAGATGTATCAAGGCAATACTCCATAAATCAATATAAGTCCATTCAACCACAATCTAAACCAACTCACATAACATACTTCTAGAGGAACACAATAAAGTAAAACACTTGGGCAACTAGGGGAGAGTGTCATCGCATAGTCCTACATGGGCTGTCTTGTGCTCTTCCTCCCAACTGGAGGCGTCGGTCCCATCTATGGCTTTCCTGTGCTCTTCCTCCCAACTGGAGGCGTCGGTCCATGGGAATTTGACTCATGTAAGGAGTTGTAAACCTCTCATGAAGATGAGGTCATGACCTTGCCAACCACGGCCTTCTCAGCATTCCATTAGTCTATGGAAGCACTAATGAAGACGGGGCATCCATTTTTTAAAAATCTTATAATGATATTACTACCCATCCCTCCTAAGTTAATTGTGGGTTTTCGCCAATTACTAACTTACTGCGTGGGTTATCTGTGCCCTTCCTTAAGCGGAACGCAGAGGCCCCGCGAGGAACCCTCCTAGAGACCCAACAACATCAAACCAAAAACCAAGGGTTGTACCATCATAATTTGAACAAAGAATCACAACATAAAAGAATGCGAGGCATTACCCATCTCACTAACAAGTACAAAATCAGAGTCTCAACAATTCTCGTACAACCCTTTCAAAATCCTGATACCAAAACACTTGCCACTTCAAGGGCACATAAAGGAGAGACATTGACCAACAATAAAATAAGCCTCTGGAAGATTCTCATAAAGTTTACACTAGGGTTTCCCCATCAAAGAACTGACAACAATAATTGCAAGGCCACAAGAACTATTTTCAATTCAAATATAATGAGTGAATACATCAAAATAAGATCAACAACTCCATTCAAACAACATCAACAACTTCGATACGAACTAAATCAGAAATCCAAGGGAAACCTCTATTTTCTCCTCTCGGAATACCCATAACTCAAAGAACTTTTCAATTTGACTCATTAACAACTCAAGCAGAACCATCAATCATGACAATGATAACATTAACCGATTTACCACTTAGGGTAAAGAACAAAAGAAAACATATGGGTTCCCAACGAATAGCAACATAAATTAAATGAGAGAAAATCTCCAACTCAAAATCAACTCACGAAAAGTCACATTGAAAGGGTCTATCAAAACAATCCATAAAACCACACATTCAAATACAATATAACCATTCATTCAATAAGAAGTAACTTGAAACAATCTAAAAAGAACATTATTTTAAAGATCAATCATTTCCAACATTTATGGATAGCACAATATTGCGAAGTGAAGATAAAATCTAATGTTTTTAAGCCATAAGACACTAATCACAAGTATACTCTTCCAAACACAAATTAAAACAAATATATTCCAATTTACACATTATACTGTTACTCTTAAATAACAACAATCTCCATTCCTAATTCTATCACTCTCTTATTTGTCAAGATTACTTAATTCCTTTATATAAAACAAGTTAATAACTTTACGATGATATAATTCAAGAACCTCCTTAATATTACCCAATTAATCATCTAAACTATTTAATCATTCTCTTTCTTCTATTTAAATTAATTGTTGCACCTAATTTAACTACACTTTACATAATTATTTTTCAAAATATTTCCTTTTAGAAACATCATTCACTCAAAACCATAACTTAAACACAATAAATTATCTAAAAAGGCCAAAAATATTCTTTTCTCATATGAATTTAAAATAATTTTCACATAATAAACTCATAGAATATTCCATCTTATTTTTATTTATTTTTAATTATCTTTGCTTCAAGCAACTTGATTCTTCTAATAACATAATATTTCTAATTTCATTATATTCCATAATCATCTAATTTAACATCCTATAACTTGTTAGCAACCATTACCTATTCAACAAATAAATTAACCAATATCTTATTACTAGTATTAACATTTCCTACTAAACTTAAGACACTAAAAAGGAACTCGGTCAACAATTCTATTCTATCAATTGCAACTTACATTTTCTAAATATTCAACCACAAAATACATTGTTTCCGCATTCCCTTTACTAATCTAAATCAATGAAACTACTCTTCATTTTATTTATTTATTATTTTCTAATTCACTAACTATATTTTCTAATAAATACAAGGCAAAGGTCTTCTTTCTTGAAATCATAATATTTATATACAAAATTACATATATATATATCGCACACATAAATATACATCTTTATTTATTTATCTATTCACATATTTCCTTATTATCAATATAAGGATCTGTTTCCTAAATGTAAAATACAGATTTTAACCATATAAAAGTCCACACACAGTTAGATAGACAGATAGATAAATATATATATATATATTGTTACAGATGGGTTAATGACCGAATGTCAACATGCAATAGAACGATTTATAGTATTCGAGTTACATCATTCTATTACTAAAGGTCACCAAGATGCTAACACAGTCATCGAATGACCAAGATACTCCCCTAAAGGGCAAGGAAGGCCATGACTATCGATCCAAAATATTAAGTGCTACGGCTGAGACTGGATGACAATGAAATCAGAGAGATTATTTAAATCTATACACCCTACCATGATCAAGTGCGCCACTGATAGGTTAACAATGAAACCAGAGGGATTATTTAATTTACTCCACCTTTGCAAGTCTAAACGTTGCAGCTGTGACGGGTTTCCAATGGTTTCAGGGAGACTATTTAATTCTGCACAATGCCTCCACTCTAAATGGCGTGACAGTGACAGGTTGCCAAGTATATTAGAAAGTGAATACTGGAATTTGGAATTATCGCCATCTACTTGCATTATTATCAAATCTCAAATGTTATACGAAAGACTGAAGGGAAAGAGAAATGTGAGGTGCAAATACGTGACTTAAGAGAAGGAGAATTAATGTACAATTTTTCCTTTTTGAACCAGGCGCATTTCTGTTTGGCAGCGAGTTTCCAAAGACGCGCTCAAGTTTGAAGTTTGGAAATTATACTTCACCACGATCAACTGCAAGAGGCCATACAAATAACCGAGTATACTAATATGAAAACTCTTAAGCCGATTCCCTGAGGAGTTTTATCATTTTTTTATAGCAGCTAGTTTAGGAAAGCTTCTACAATCGATCTCATTTATTGGTGTAAAGAGAATCCAGATTGGAAACCAAAAAGTAGCCTGAAATGATACGAAGGAGAGAAAAAGAGATGCAACACAATAAGGACATTGGAGCAATTATAAGGCGAAATTTCAATCCTCTATTTTTAATTCGGTGAGCTAAGGAACTTGGTTGCTAAATGCACGAATTTACAAGAGAAGAGAAATAAAGCTAAGGTCGATGATCTAGAAGAACATTGAGAGTAAAAAAAAATGCAGGAGAGAACCAGAGAGAACAAAATATTTGCTGAGCCAGGTTACATAAACATAAAGAAAAAACCCATCATCAGTCATTCAATCACAAATTATATTAGAACCGTTCTAATCTTTTTCCCCAAAAGTACATATAAGACATTGCAACAATGTTGAATATACAGAAACTCGCATGGACACTTTGTTTGCTATGGAGAATATAAAGCAGAGCATACCTTGCACGTTTTTCCCAATTTTCCCGTGTCTTCTTCTGCGGTCCTCACGAACCGGGTTCTTGTCTGTACGAGATCTTCTCAATCTGGTATCCCTAGTTGTCGTCCTTCCTCCCTCCTCCTTTCACGCCTCCCTTCCTTTCTTGATTAGGGTAGTTGGTTTCCCTTCAACTTCCGATGGAATCTCCTTTTGGGCTTCCCCCGAAAAGGTCGCTTTCTCTTCCTTTCTTTCCAACTTTTCTTGCTTTAAGACACTTCAGCTTCCTATCCATTTAAATTTCTTATAATTATCTTTTCAAGATTATTTGTTCATAATTATTATTAACTTCAATTTAACACAACAATTTAAATCAATTTATCTAATAATATCACTTTTACTTTTAACAAATTAGTTTAATTTGATCATTTGTTCTAAATCATTTGATTTGATTTAATTGATTATTATTTTAATTTCTAATTATATTTTAAATAACTTTGCAAATCACTTATGATTTAATTAATTATTTAAACATGATTACTAACATATGATATTTTTCACACAATCAAATAACACGGTATCAATGGAAGCACAAAGGAGATCGAGGAACAGCAGGACCGCAGGAGGGGCACTCTGATTCATCTATACACACATAGTCAAACAAGATGATTTGGATTTTTTTTATTTTTGATTTCAAGAGGATTTGCCAAAAGTTTAGCATAGAGGATTTTTTCAATATTTCCAAGAGTTGTTGGTGAGGTGAATTTGGATTTTGATGTTTGAAGGATGGATGAAAGTTTTATTTTGACCTCAAGAGACTTAGAAAGACTTTCGTTTACTAGACCAAGGTGTTGAAGAACATGCTAATACTTCCTAAGTGAGATACTTAAATCTTTGAAAGAGACTTGGATTTTGACAATAATAAAATGAATATAAATTTGGATTGTTTCTTGATGCACGTTTTTAAAAGTTGAAGGTCAATCTTTCTCTAAATTCATAAATCATAGACAACCTTTTCTTAGGAGCTTTTTTACTAAGACCTTTGGAATTTGGTTTTCAGATTTTGATCTTGCGGGAAATAATTTGGAAGAGCACATGTGTGGGGTTCAATTGTTTCTTAGATTTTCTTAATGACTTATTTTTACCACAAACAATCCTTGATTAGGTTTTCAAAATAAATGTCCAATGTCCCAATTTCTTCTCATCCCACAAAGTCCATTGTGTGGAAATAAAGGAAATTAAGGAAAAAGTTCCCTATTGTTGACTTTAGTGAGAAAATGGAGATATAAATTCAAATGCTTAGAATCCCTAGGGAAAGCACTAACACTTGAATTTTGTCAAATGTATTTTCTTCCTAAAGGGTTTGAAATTTGATGATCATGTTGAATTTTTATTTCCAATGTTTTAAGATCCAAGAAAAGTGTTTTGATTCCAAGAACATGCACAACCCTATGGATATTAGAAAATATTTGTTGAATCTCCACTTGGATAAATCTAGCTACACCTACTCTTAGTGGATGATTAGATGCTTGACCACATTGGCTCCCCTCCATGACACACACTTCTCAGGTTATCCAAGCATCAATACCCATGAAAATCCCATGGAATACTTCTCACATCTCTATTAAAGTTATAAAAATGTGGAAGTCTTGAGCGATAAGTTCTTGCATAAAAAAATAGATTAAGGATTTTTCTTTTTATACAAAGGGTTTTAATATAGGAATTTCATTAGGTGGGGATCATCCATCTTTGAAAGAGACCATTGACCCTATGCTTGTTGAAACAATCCTCATGATACTTGAACTTTCCTCAAGTACCCACTTATATCTTGATTGAGTGGCTTGGCAGCATGTTCCCGATTGGGTCTTCCCTTTAGACGTTACTTTTCCCACAAAAGTGGGACCTCTAAAAGAGATAGACAAAAGCGAGAGCAAATTACATCATATTTTGATTGATCTTTGTTGAAAACAAAGAGAGAAAACACGCGATATACCCCACTCATACTCACAAGATTTTGTTCAATTTTAAGAATCCCAAATTGAAGTGTGGAGGTAATCACTTATACAACTTAATATCACAAAAATCCTTTTGATTCTCAAGATCGCCATGAGGCCCAAGAGAAGCACATACGCCTTTTATATGATATTATTTTGGATAATAGATTACAAAACATAGAAACACATGTTTATTTTAATCCCTCAAAGCAATAATTGGATTATTTTTAAGCACTAAAAGGAAAAGTGAAAGTTGCTTGTTCAATTGTTAAACCTTAAAAAAAATCTAGTAAGCTGCCTAAGGTTCCTTTTAATCCCTTTTCCTTGTTCTTTTTAAACCCAAATTGAAATCTATTGAGTCCTAAAAGATTGAAGAAACAAAGTCCTTAAATTTGGAATTATGATTGTTTCCAAAAGTGTTTAAAATGCTGCAATGAGACTCAATTTGTCATACCTTTCATAAAACACTCACTACAGGCTGACAGAATGAACTGGGAAAAATGGGTTAAATGGGGTTTGGAAGCAGACAAAGGAAAAGGCTTTTGTAACCAGGCTGATTTGGGAGGCCCAGCTCATAACAGGTAGTTTGAATGCATGCTTAAGCAATGGAGTTGAGATATCTTGGACTTGCTTGGAACAGCGACTTCTGCAAAACAAGGACAGTGGCCTTGATTGTGATGCTATTCTAAGCAAGCGATGTAGTTTGGAATTTGGAATCTTGGCAACAAAAAAATGGTCAAGCATTGTAGTTTGGAAATTTGAATTTCTGGGTGGGAAGATCTCAGTGGAAAATTTTGGAGTTTGCAATGTCACTATATGGCATTGCTGGACTAGTAGTGTTGTTGTATGGTGCTGCTGGACTGATAGCGGTGCAGTTTCCTATAGGCACAAAAATGTCAAGAAAACAACAAAATTTTCTCAAAAAAATGTGTTAACATCTTTAGATTCACCCTCCTTCTAGCGCCAAAATGTTAATTTCAATTCTAGACTTGCATAAACACAACAAAAAATCACACAATTAGATTCATATGCAAGTTAAATCAACATTCCCCATATATTTCATTTACAATGCATAAAATAGGAAATAAATGAACACAACAAAGAAAGCTATTAAATCCTATTAAAGCAAGCAAACTCTTAATCCCATGGGGGAATTGGTGCCATTTTGATGTGGAAAATGGCCCTTTCCCAATACCTTGTAAGCTTGATGATGATTTGTTGGTGATTGAAGCTCCTTGATGAAAATTTGGCATAACCTAGCTAGGAAACCATGAAAACTATGAACACTTGATGAAATTAGCTCTAAATATGAAGATAGTGATTTTGCAATGAAGTTGTGGATCCAAAATCCAAATGAGGGCCTCTTATTTATAGATGAGAGAAATGGAGGATGAGGAAAAATGGATGAATGTGGGATAAAAAACCAACCAATAGCATGAAGCCACTTGTCAACATGTGAGTGGACAAAGGTGGAGCACATTTTGATGAATGTGCTAATAAATGATATTAGGTGGAATTTCAAATTTATGAAATGACATGTTGGAGGGAGAAAGAAATGAATTAATTGCCACTTGGCTCAATGCACAAGGACATGTAAGAGGTATTGAATGCCTTGTTGGAAGGACAAATCCCTTTGGAGGGATTTTTCAAATTTGGAAGAATATTCCCTTTTGATGCCATGTTGAGAGAAATTAGAAGATTTAATAAATCAAAATAAATGATTTATTGAGCAAGTTGCAAAATCTAGAGGATTGGAGTGATTAAGATTAGAATTAATGAGGATTTGATTAATTCAAAGAGAGATTAGTTGATGTGACAATTTGATTTATATTTTTGGACTGGTTTAAATCAAAATGAGAGGAATATGATTTAGAGTTAATTAAATAAAGATTTTGATTTATTTAATTAAAAAGGAGATGTTGTTAGATTAAATTAAATAAATATTGATTTATTTAACTTAATAGGATGACTTTTGGAGATTAATTAAATAAAGTGATTTATTTTATTAAAGAGAGACCAGAGGATTAATTAAATAAAATGATCTATTTAATCAACATGAGATGATGACTTAATCAGAGAAATAATGATTTATTTAATTAAGAGACAGAATGCGATGAATTTAATCAAATAAGGGATATTTAATTAAATGATTATTAAAGGAGATGATTCAGGATGAAGTGGTGTTAGTAATCAAGATCAAGTGTAATGGGTACATTTTCCATGTCTATAGAAACTTTATAGTTATCATTGATACTTCTACAAAAGGTTTTGAGGGTGCTATAGGACATTAAAGATATGTGAAATTAATTATGTACCTTATGATTTAGTGTTGACACCAATTGCACATGCACTTCAAAAGTGGAGACATTTCCTATTAGGAAAAACTATTTGAGTTAAAATAGTCATCAAGGGTTGAAATACATTTTCATTCAACCAACAAGAAAATATTATGATTGTAATTCTTAAGTAAATATAACTTTGAGATTATGTATAAATAGAATAAGGTAATTGATGCTCCAAGTAAAAGAATACATGTGAAGGATAGAGAAACTATTAAAACCACTTTAAAAGATCAAGTAATAGTTAAAAACCATTATTAGTATAATGAAGTAAAAATAATTTAGAAGTTGATCTAATGAATCTAAGATCTAAAAGATATACTTTTAGTAAGGATTTTATTTGGTAGTACAATAGTGTTCTAATTGAATCTAACAAAACTCATTCAATGAATAAAATGCATTCATATATTTAAAAAATTATAGTTTTTATTCATATATTTAAAAAATTATAGTTTTTCAAGAATGAAAAAAGAAATAGTATTCTTTATATTAAGTGTTTAGAATTTCATAGAGTTAGAGTAGAACAGTCACTTAGCTAGATTACTATATCCTCATGATAAATACATCATGTGTTACACATTATTAGTATAAAATTTATATAAATATTTTTAATGGTACCTTACATACATAATACAATATTGATGTTAATTGATAAACTCATCAAGGTAATTCGTTTTGCATTAGGAAATCTTATAGATGATACCTAAATCTTAGAAAAATGTTTTATAAAAGAAATATTATAAGTGGTAATTTTTTTTGAAAAGATCATGCATTCAATATTTTGGATGACTTGCACTTAGAATTGATAACACAATTCAACTCTAGCATGAAATATCATCTTGAATAGATAGGTAAATAGAAAGGATAAGTCAATTGGATAAAAACATACTAGTAGATTTTGTTGATAATAACTCTTTGAATGAACTGACTTGAATCATTATATAGAAGAAAGTGTTAGAATGATTTTGAATTTAGGTAATAGAGAAGATAAGTGGTCATGAAATTTTAAACAATATAGAAAGTCATATTAAGACTATAAAACAAGAGATAAATAAAACATCTAATGGATAAAATACTTGTGTAGATAGAAGCAAAATTCAAAGATTTTTTTTATTGAAAACGTGTTTCTAAGATTTAAACTCCACAAAATTTCTATCTCATTTGGAAGAGGGCTAATTTTTAGAGATAATAGTTTAGGGGCTTATGGATTAGCTTTACCTTCAACTTCAAGTTGAATCTATAATGTATTCCATGTGTCACTCCTTAAGAAATATGTACTAGATAGTAAACATATATTAGAATAAAATACCTTATAGTTCCAAGAATCAAGAATGATAAGAATATAATCTTGAAAAAAATACTAGATCAATATAAAGTTCAATAAGATCAAAAAATTTCATATGAGAAAATGTTGACTAGATGCAATAGTTTTGAAGAATTCTAGAACATGATATTATGTAAGTTTTACTTATTAGGATATAAAAATATTTTGATGCATCAAGATGCATATTTTAAGGGGGGAAGTATGTCATGACCCCTTTCTGTTTAAATTATAAAAAATTATAATTATAAATTATTATAAAAGTATTTATTATTTAATTAATTAGATGAAAATAATAACTGAAGATAATAAATAATGATAATAATAATTAATTAATTAATTTAAAAATAATAACAATTTTAAGATATGTAGTAATTAGATAAAAATAATAATTAGTTTTAAAATGATAAATTAAAATAAATTTAAAATATTGAAACATTATCTTGACAATTTGAAAATAAAATAAACTAAAACAAAAAATAAATATTTTTAAAGCAGATAAAATGTAATTACTTTCTTTAGCTTTATCCATAGAAAAACAATTATAAAAAAGTAAAATGAGATAATAATCTCTATTTATAAAAATAGTATTTGAAATCTTGAACAAAATTTAAATCATTATTCTTCTTTAAAAATGATATCTCATCCTTAAATAATATTTTTAAATTATTCTAAAACATTTTAGAAATTAAATATTGAAAAAAAAAATTAATTAATTATTTGTTTATATTGATTTAAATTTAAATTGTCATTTTGATTTTATTGTGTTTTAAATTATCTTAAATTAAATTTATTTTTAAATTATTCTAAAACTTTTCTAGAAATTAAATATTGATAATAAAGGAACAAAACACTATTTATTTATTTAATTTGAATTAAAGTTAAACTATCATTTTTCTTTTATTGTATTTTGAATTATTCTAAATTAAATTTAAAATGATCATTTATACTTTAAAGATTATATTTATCTCAATTTTATCCTATAACATATTTTTAAAGATGTCCTAATATATTTTTGAAATAAAGTTATTACAAGAAAATGAATGAATCAATATTTAATTAATATTTTGTAGTGCCCCTCCACGATTCGCCCTTTTATGATGTTTGATAAATTTTGGTTGGTTTGTTCAAGAATTAAATTGGTTTTATAATGTAGTTTGTTTTGGTGACAAATTAAATAAATTATTAAATAAAGCATTTTGATAAATTGATATAAATGATGTTCTTGGATATTTAGATTACTAAATTAAATTGTTATGTGATAAAGTATTTTATAATTAAAAATAATGATATTTATTATTAACGAGTGAGTTTTAATAAATTACAAAGTGGGAAAATATTATAATATGCAAATAAAATATTAAAGGAAGGAGATAATGGATAATTTGTTTAAACAACTAGAAAAGATAGAAAAAAGTAATTTCGAAGCACATGTGACTTCAAACTGGTAATTGTTTGGAAACTCAAGTTTTTAGGAAATTTTTATCCACTTTTTATTTTGGAAAAATAAAAGTTTTTCTTGGTTATTAAATATCACTTTGGGGGATATTTTGGGTTATCATCTTGATTTTTTTAGTTTTCGAATGAGAACTTTTTTTGAAGAAATTCTTCTGTGGGATAATTGCATTTTTATGAATTGTTTCAAAAGAAAATAGGGAATTGGGAAAATTATAGAAGAATTGTTTAAGGAACGGAAGAAGTGGATTGTTGCAGACATAGGAGTTAATCTTGGAACTGGGGCTTTGCTTTAGCCAACATTAATCTAGGTTCTTTTATTTCTAAACTTTAGTTTTGTTTAGAAAATGAGTGCCTAATTGTTCGATGAGAATTTATTTGTTGAATAAAACGATCCATAAATATATTCACAATCCCCACAAACATTATTTTCTTGTATGATGTTATTTTCCTCCTTCACGGGGTATTCAAATGAGTTTCGTAGATTTTAAAATATATTTCAGTTGGTGCATACTTGCCATCTTTTGCATTTTAGCATCGATTTACATTGGTCATTTACGTGCTTGAAAGTTTATGAAGTCTTTGCAGTGAACTCTTCTATGCATAACTTGTAGTCATAGCATTCCTTGGGACGCACTTCTATATTCTTCTTCCTTTGTATCTTGGTCTTTTTGCGACTCGTGATCTTTTACCTCATTTTATACAGTTGGTTTCAAATACCACTAACAATCAACCTAGATCTTTATATTGCTCTTCTATTTTGGATGGATGGCTCATGCATCCCATAGTCAACCTCTTTACCTTCATTTTAGTCTAAAATTTCCTTTTTAATTGGCCTTTCTATTTTATTGAACCATTTGGCATCATGGCTTGGTCGAGAATATCTCTTAATAATCAATTTTCTACTCTGATGTAGTTATTGGGAATGGATTGTTCTAAGTCTTCATTGAGAATCTATCGATACTTCTTACCTTTGGCCAAAATTTTGAACTGGCTTAGTAATAAACTCTTACTTCATTATGGATCCTTATATTTTCTTAGAGCTAGAATTCTTGAAGAGGTCCTTTATATATATACATCAGTTGTCTGTGTCTAAATCTGCATTATGTAGTTAAATCAACTTCTTATAGCGCAAGCCTATCTTTCAGATTGTTCCATTTAGAATCACCAATATTCTACACAAGAACATAATCGTTGTTTAAATGATGGAAATGGTTCATAGGTAAACCAACAAAAGTGGTTTAAAATTTGAGCGAGGAAGGAAAAGTTGCAAAAAATGACCCCATGCAAAAAAAATGAGCTTTTGGGGTTTGAATGAACCATTTGGTTTGAGTGAACCTAAAAAGGGTTTGAATGAACCCTAGTTCGAACAAACCAATTAAATGCTAGGTCCCACCATTCTTTCCAAAAAACAAAAAGAAAACAATTTTTGAAAGGGGGTTTGAATGAACCTTGGTTCGCCTGAACCCCCCTTTTCCCACCTTCTCACCCTCTAGCACCAAAAATGTCTAGAATTTTGCACTTCAAAGCTCAGGTTGAGGATGAAAATGGAGGATACTTCATAGACCCAGCTAGATGATGGTAGTCCTCAAAATGAGCTATCTAAAAAATATAATTTTAATATGTTTTGGTTTTATTATGTATTTGTTTTTTTAGTTTTATTAAACATAGGTTTTTCACCGAAAATCAAGCTCTTTGTTCTACACATGTAGAAAAATAGCAAATTATCAAAAAAAAAATTGAAAAATATGAGTGCACTAGATATTGAAGTCCTTGATCCAAAAAACAAAATTTGAATTTCGATACATACAAAAAAAATTATTTGTTATATGGTCTGCCTATGTTTGAATTGTAATTGGTTTGAATTCAAAACTTGATTAAGGAAAAAATATTCAATAAAACACTATCTAACCAATTGGAAGCACTAGATATCGTAGTTACAAATCTAAATTCAAAATAATTAGAATTTTATCCTTCATGGAAAAAAAGTTATGCGTAATTGAGTGTTACTCCTTAAAAATATTGTTTGCTAAAAAACTAGTTTTCAAAGGAGATGGAAAAAGAAGTGCAATTTGATTCCAAATTTTTTGAAAAAAAATAAAATAGAATCTACAGAAAAAATGTGACAAATCACCAGTTTGTATTATCTTCAAATTCTTCATGATTTAGCCACTATAGGTGCCCAAAAGTGAATATTTAGTTAGAAAAAATTATTTCAATGTCCAATTTGGCAAAAAATTGTAAACTAGTATTGTGGGATCACCATCACATCTCCCTAAATGATTTCTCTTGCAAGAATCTTGGAGATGAATTGTGATGCAACACTAATTTTGTTTAGGCATAGTGCCTTCTACTTTTGTGCTCCATCTCCCTCTATCTCCCTTGGGTCACTGCTTGGCAGCCTTACTGCTGGGTGGAAACGAAATTCCTTACATGTCTTCTTGGCTATGTTTTATTTTGTTTGGAAATTCCATCTCATACTTAAACAATCTTTGATGTCAAAATCTGTTTGGAAGTTGGCATTATGTGTGGTGTTGTTATTATACAGTTTCATGTAGATTTGATAAATGAATTTCTTAGGCATTTTATTCTATGTTGGTAGTAAACTTTGTGACCTTCGATAGATAAATATCTTGTTGTGTGTAGTTATTGATATTCGGCGCCTGTGGTGTTTGCAAACATAGATATTGGATGTATTCCTTATTGAATGAATTTTGATAGTAAGCATAATATATAGCATTAGACGAATAAATAACAATTGATTTATATCCCTAGCACTTGATTCAAAGTTGGAAAATTGATTCTTGTTTAGATGGTATTTTATTTTTATGAAATTTGTTGGGTATTCGATATTACATTATGTTAGTTGATGAAATTGCTTATGCATGGTAAATCAATATGGTATATATATGCCAGTGTATGTATCTATTTATGTATTTGGCATAGCTATTAGGTGATATAGGTGTTAGAAATATTTTTTCAATTATATCATATGCTTGTATATATGTATACATGTATTTGTATTATAATGATAGAAAAGGTATAATCAGGCTTTAAGATTATTGGGTTATGTAGATAAATATATTAGAAAGTTGAATAGTTATTTATATTTTGAAATTGAAAGGAATTGATTATACATATTAGATAATTGGGGGTTTGGTTTGAGTAAATGAACTAGATTATCTAATGCTATTTTCTTTTATAAATAATTAATAGTTAGAATGAGAATTACCTTGTAGTTTCCTGATTGGATTATGGGTCTTGTTTGCTATCTTGAATAATGTGTTTATTTAGTGAAATTAAGTGGTTTCGGAGCATTATGTCAAGTAGGAGTCTAGGAAATAGGGAAAATGTTCATATAGTTTAAGGATTAAGTTATTTACTTTTATGATAGACACTTAAGTATTTAAGTTCATCTTATGGAAATTAGTTCAATAGATGTCTATAGTGATTTAAAAGATATAAGAAGGTTTTGTCTTAGAATTTAGTATTTATATCATGGCTTAACCTTTTAGAGTATTTACCACAAATTTAGTTAAGTCTAGTATTTTAACTTCCATACTCATGATAAGAGAAGTTAAGATGTTAGGTAACGATATTTTAGCATGCATAGAAGCAACATTTCTTTCAAACAGAGAATAAGATAAGTTGTGAATTTTAATATGAGAACATTTTTGGATAATAAATTAGAATATTGCTATTGTGGTTGTGTTAATAATGATATAGTGATTTTGTACATATAATTGTTTTAAGTGTTGTATAATTGTTTTAAGTGTTTGGATTAAGTGATTAATTTGTTGAGTAAAATAGGAAGTGGAAGTGATGTTTATTTATGGAGAGGTTCGTGATTGCTTGTTTATTGTGAGGTTGCTTTAAAATAGTGTATTTAATGGTTGCAATGTTTGATTGTTTCCTTGTGATGAATTATGTGTACGATTTGGAATTTAAGTTGATTTTGATTAATTGTGAAGTTACCTAGTTGTTCGTTAGTTATGTTAGTTTTGATTGAATTTGAAGATCTCTTTATGATGCTACCACTTGTTATTCTACACTTGTTGTTTCATAATTGTGGATTGTAAATAGTCTTTTGAGATCATGTTATTGTTTCAACTTCGATGGGGGAACCATTGTGTTAGTGATTTGTTGAGTTCCAGAGGTTGGGGAAAGAGTTTTATTTATGATTGGATTTTCATGTTGGTTCTTTGTGAACACTTGATTCTATCCTTGATTTATGATTATGTGGGTGTTGGCCTTGTATTGTGGAATTGTTAACTGTGGAGACTTTGGTTGAGGTGGTACATGCCTCACTTTATGTGTTAGTTCATGTGACTTTATATGTTGTGCAAGTTGGCTTACTCAGTTAGTGGACTATAGAGTCTTTTGTTGCTAGTAGGGAGAGTGGCTTCCCATGGGGGCTAGAGCCCTAAGTGCTGTCCAGGGTAACCCGTGTAGAAGCTGTGTTGATTTAGTGATAACCTAATAAATAGTTTGGGGGTTGGGTAGTACTCACATTAATAAAAGATAATGGATGCCTATCTCATGGCTCAAGTGCTCGTTTAAGCTTGAGATGAGATGAGAAGGCCTAGAATGGCAATATCAACTGTGTTGTCTTTATGAAAGGTATGTTGATTCCACATGAGTTAGAATGGGGGTCGGGGATCGGTTGAGGTTGCTAGGGTAACCTAGGATGGGGATCGAGACCTAGGAAGATCCGCATTGGGTAACCGATATCGAGTTATGCAATGACACTCTTCCCCATAGCAACCTTGTATGCCTTATTTTTTTTCCCCTTGTTATTCATGTACCTCTAGAAGCGGTTGTACTTTATGTTTTGTTGTTACTCTTGTATGTTGGATTCTTCTTAAGCCTATGTCTGCTTGACTATTTGTGTAGTGGGTCCTTATTGTCATCTCCTAGCATGGGGGTGGACCTTAGGGTTCCACATGGTCAGGTGGAACGTGCTATGCACTCCATTGGGTTCCTACTTGATGTACATGAACATGGATGTTGTACCTTATGCAAAGATTCCAAATCTTGTAGCAAACTTGAGATAGTGTTAATTTTATGTAATGTGATCATTTCAGTTGTATCTTATCATGTATATGATGTATCCTTCCTATTGTATGTTGGGAAGTATTGATGTAATTGTGTAATCATGAAACGATGCACCTTTATGTAATAAAAGCAATGTGTGTACTCCTTGGGTTTGAAATTTGGTCTTTTATGGTTATTTATTTAATATGATGTATGGATGTATGATGTTCATTTGCTTAATGCTATGGCTTTATAAGTAACCTTTGTGGGTTAGTTAATCTTAGATGTTGGAATAGAACATGTTAGGAATGTATGTATGTAATGTAGTCATGATACCCTAAAGGACCTAGTTGGAGCATATATACGTGTAGTTTACATTCTATGTTAGTTGATAGTATGATCTATTTGTTGATTGACTTTAAAAAAAAATTGTGTCATAATTGTTAGTTAGATGTGTTATCCTTTGGGGTTTCATGGCGAGGTGTTACACTTGGTATCAGAGCCTAGGTTCATACACTAGGAACTCCTAATACATATGATCCCATTACGTTGACCTAGTTGGTTGTACTCTTAAGTTTATGTTTTCTCTTTTTGGTCATCCTTTCTTAGCAACCCAAGATTTGTCCTTAGATGGTGTTTGTCCAATGGTGCAAAAAACTAATGGAAAGGATAGGACCCTCGGTGTAGTGTGCAATGCATTGATATTCTTCCTATCAGGGATGAATTATGGAACCTTGTGTAGCCTTGTGATGTGTATCTTGGTAATGTGAATTTGTGTGTTTATGTGAAGAATGTGTGTTAAATCTAGAAATTTGTGCTTATGAAGTGATAAATTGTGTTTTCTATTTCTAAAAAGGCATAAAATTATGATCTTGTGTCACATATATTATGAGATTTAGCATTGTAAAATGAATAAAGTGGGAAGTCTTGCGTGTAAATGATGAATATTTAATGAAAAAGTGTGCCTTTTGTGCATAATTTTGTTGCATTTTGTAGAAGTATAACATTTTGATGTAATGAATCAACTTTGATGATAGATATGTAGCAGATGATTTACGATATAATTGTTGTTATTCATTGATGTGGATTATTGTTTGAAGTGCCTTGGTGGGAGGGATAGTGTAGCTTTACTCATTCACGAATACCCTTCTACGTTGCGATTTCCTCTCATGGTGTGCTTGATTGTTTGATATATATATTATTCGACAGTTTGTATGATACAGATTGCAGGTACTAGGCATCGACTCCACTTGAACTGTCAGGTCTGAGCATGCCTTAAAACTCAATGGAAATGTTGTTGAAAATGTAGATGACAAAAGGTCCCCTACCCTTGCCATCATCCTCAATGAGGATGAGTACCATTTAGTCACCCCATCAGTCTTGTTATTATATGTTGTCAGTTGGTCCTACTTCTTGATCTTGATTAAGGTTTAGGTAATTGTTTCATATTTGGTTTACTTGATAATTTGATGTTGCTTATATTTACATATGTTTTACTCTAACCTTGTGACTTCCAAGAGTAAGTCTAATCTTAGGGGGGAAGATGTAGTGCCCCTCCATGATTCTCCCTTCCATGATTTTTGATTAATTTTGGTTGGGTAGTTTTAATTAAATTGGTTTTATAATGTTGTTTGTTTTGGTGACAAATTAAATAAATTATTAAATAAAACATTTTGATATATTGATATATATGTTGTTCTTGGATATTTAGATTATTAAATTAAATTGTTATGTGATAAAGTATTTTATAATTAAAAATAATGATATTTATTATTAAAGATTGAGTTTTAATAAATTACAAAGTGAGAAAATATTTGAATATGCAAATAAAATATTAAAGGAAGGAGATAATGGATAATTTATTTAAACAAATAGAAAAGATAGAAAAAAGTAATTTCGAAGCACATGTGTGACTTTGAACTAGTTATTGTTTGGAAACTTGTTGTTTTAAAGAGATTTTTATCCACTTTTTGTTTTGGAAAAACAAAAGATTTCCTTGGTTATTAAATATCACTTTGGGGGAGATTTTGGGTTATCATCTTGATTTTTTTTAGTTTTTGAATGAGAAATTTGTTTGAAGAAATTCTTCTGTAGGATAATTGCATTTTTATGAATTGTTTCGAAAGAAAATAGGGAATTGGGAAAATTATGAAAGAATTGTTTAAGGAACATAAGAAGTGGATTGTAGCAGACATAGGAGTTAATCTCAGCACTGAGGCTTTGCTTCAGCCAACATTAATCTAGGCTCTATTGTTTCTAAAATTTAGTTTTGTTTGGAAAATGCATGCTTGATTGTTCAATGACAATTTATTTCTTAAATAAAATGATCCAAAAAATATATTCACAATCCCCATAAACATTGTTTTCTTGTATGACGTTCTTTTCCTCCTTGTCGGGGTATTCAAATGGGTTTTGTAGCTTTTAAAATATATTTTAGTTGGTGCATACTCGTCATCTTTTTCATTTTAACATTGATTTACATTGGTTGTTTACGTGCTTGAAAGTTTATGAAGTCTTTGTAGTGAATCCTTTTACACATAACCTGCAGTCATAACATTCCTTGGGATGCACTTCTATATTCTTATTCATCTGTATCCTAGTCATTTTGTGACTCATGATCTTTTACCTCTTTTTATACAGTCACTTTTAAATACCATTAAAAATTGGCCTGGGTCTGTATATTGCTCTTTTATTTCGGATGGACGGCTCATGCATCCCATAGTTGGCCTCTTTACCTTCATTTTAGTCTAAAACTTCCTTTTTAATTGACCTCTCTATTATATTGAACCATTTGGCATCATGGCTTGGTCAAGAATATCTCTTAATAATTGATTTCTACTCGGATGTAGTTATTGGGAATGGATTGTTCTAAGTCTTCATTAAGAATCCATCGACCCTTCTTACCTCTAGCCAAAATTTTGAACTAGCTTAGTAATAAACTCTTGCTTCATTATGGATCCTTATATTTTCTTAGAGCTAGAATTCTTGAAGAGTTCCTTTATATATGTATGTCAGTTATCTCTTTCTAAATCTGCATTATGCAGTTAAAACGACTTCTTATAGTGCAAGCCTATCTTTCAGATTGTTCCATTTAGCATCACCAATATTCTCCACAAGAACATAATCGTTGTTTAAATGATGGAAATGGTTCACATCTACCCGAATGATTTCTCTTGCAACAATCTTGGAGATGAATTGTGATGCAGTGCTAGTTTTGTTTAGGCATAGCGCCTTCTGGTTCTATGCACCGTCTCCCTCTATCTACCTTGGGTTGCTACTTGGCAACCTTGCTGCTGGGTGGAAATGAAATTCTTTACATGTATTCTTGGCTATGTTTTATTTTGTTTGGAAATTTGATCTCATACTTGTTGGTGTTTTCCACTGCACCTAAGATATATTTAAGGAATAACCAGTTCCTATACTCAAGACTCTTGGAATGAATGGCCAACTAACAAGATCTAGCCTATGACTGAGATCTTCTGCACTTTAGGCTCTGTGGGACCAAGGAGGGTATTCCTAGTGTGTTCATTTAAGATTTAGTTGTGTTGAACACTTCATAACACATATCATATTTGGATGAAGGATAATTATGCAACAATTACCTGGAAATTGGCTCGTTTCTAAGTAATTTGCTACCTATTCATCAAAATGAAAACATCCCTGATATGAGTTGACATACATGAATATTTGAATTAATGAATTTTTAAATGAATTTAAACCTTGGCTGCAGGTTGGTCATTGAACGATTACTTGATTAACCCCTTAGGTAAATAATTAAGGAACTGATTAGTGTTGTATTTATTGGGAAAAATGGAGTCACATATGCAAGAATCAGTAAGACATAAATGACTCAATAATAAAATAGACTACCCTCACAATACTTTGCATCATGGAGCTTGAATTTTTTGATATATCAATACTTATCAAATCCTTTTCAAATAAATGTAAATTCATGGCCCCATCTAAGTATTTAATTGATTACTTGAATCAACACAGAGACCAGAGACATGCATTTGAACAAATATCAAAGTAGAATAAAATATCATTAATATTTCATTCAAAATTCACCCAGACTTGCAAGAGGAGAGAAATCTATCAGAATTATATATATTAACTTACATTTGAACCATGTCTGAGAAAGGTTTTAAGGTAATTGCATATTTTCATTCATAAAACTCAAAGTTGACAAACTAGTCTATTCCTATCTACTAATATACTTCGACCAAAAAACCCTAGCAAGAGTCTATCTTTTTTGTCTCCTTTTAAAATGAGCCTTGGTTTCCCTTTTATAACACAATAAAAGAAACAAGCTTAGGGATCAATTGCAGTTTCAATATATAATTTTCATTTCATCAAAATTTTGACTACATTTTCTTACATTCCAAAATCTATAGCAAAATATAACTTCCGACCAAGAAGAGAAATGCAAATTTCTGCCAAAGCTTTCCTTTTTCGCCATCTGCACCACCATGAACTAGGTACCCAAAAATGCCACTAATGCACATGAATGACATTGAATACCAAAAAGTGCCACATATTCCATAACCAGGACCACCAGAGCACAATGCATCAACACAAAAAGTACCAACCCCATGCACAACCAATGCTCAATTTCCCATCACCCCGCCACCACCAGCATTATGCCCACGATATACTCGACCGCTTCTTGACGTCGCCAGAGGAAGGGAGGACACCTTAGCTTCCTTCTTTTTTCTTTCTTCATTCACCATGGTTCTAGTTTTCCCACTAGGGGTCTTAATCACTAGTGGCAAGAAAGAGATCACCTCCTCATCAGAGGGAAAACCATCATTTAATAGGGCCAAGTACCGACCATAAGCATAATCAGTCTTGGAGCCACTATTAGAGGAGTTTCTCATGAGGTTGATGGGAGAATATTGGCATCCATAGGAGCCACGTCCATACCTTACTTTTTGCTCTAATCTAGTAAGAGAATACATTGCACCCTTCCCTCTATCATTTGTTCCTTCCACAACATCACTCTAAAATTGCAGTCTTTGAATGTAGCTACTAGATGCTAGTCCAAGCTTTTCAGAAGAAGTGCTTGCTTTCATGGTGGGAGCAACTTCTTGTGCGTCTAACCAAAAATTTAGTGAACTCAAGCAAACAAATATTCTCACTGGTTTTCTCATCCTCTCTTCTGATAACTACTCACACTAGTCAAAAAACACTTAATTGCTAAATGGTAATGATACAAATAGCAACTACCTCTGTTGTATTTATCGAGTGAAGCAATGACGTCCACACTGAATGTTTATCGCACATGCATAACCTTAGCAACCCATTGGAAGGTGTATTAGCACCATTCAATTCCCAATTGCATGGAGTCCATAGAATATCCTTCATGATTACCAACATTTGCATCATCACACGAATTGAGATTGACTCAATCACTCTGCAGGCTACTAGCCATTAATGCAGGTTGGTTGCTTAGAATAAAAATGGATGTCACAAATGCCAACTTTGAATTCTATCCTTTGATTCTCTGCTTTGATGGATGATCGGACAACCAACCTTCATATGACTTTGATTGATTTCCACTGGTGCTTCGTTGAAACACTCAGAACCAATCATTTTCATCCATGTCGAATGACACCGTCATTGTGTGTGGGTTCCATGGTCCAAGCAAGTGGAGGACAGGTTTCGAGATCTCGTTGGTTTTAACCATTGCTCACTTTAATTCAGTGAGCCAGCGAGGAATGGTGAAGATCATTCCACCCACTTGATCTTAGCCACACGTTGAACATGTGGTACCATGAGATTGGTAGTGGGGAGTGGGTCCTACACTCTACACTAAACACGCGCCAGCTTCTCACTGACCTTACCATATTTAACTTGCTGTCACTTAACTCTTGTGGGCTGGCAGGGTACGGTTGAGGTCTTATCCCTGATCTTCAAATATTGCAACATACACATCACATAATATTAGCATTAAATGGACTGACTAGTGACAATGGGACCCTCTGGGGTTAATGGCTTAATGCTCAAGTCTCCAGGTTAAAATTAAAACCCGACTTTAAGAAAACTTGACATGGTGGGACAATTTGATGACTGGTTCATTAGGTTAATGGCGCCGGTAGAGAAAGATGTTGGATGGCTTGAGAAATAACTTAAGGGGTCAATGACCAATCAAGTAGGTCAACCTAAATTTATAACATTTACATGCTTTAGGATAAAACCATACTCACCTATGATGACAAGGGTTTATCAAAGGCTAGCCAGACCCATGGAGATGAAAATTCATTAGGATTTTAGAAGCTCTAACAATACTTAAACAATCTTTGATGGAAAAATCTATTTGGAAGTTGGTATTATGTGTGGTTCTATTATTATATAGTTTCTTGTAGATTTGATAAATGTATTTCTTAGGCATTTGATTTTATGTTGGTAGTAAACTTTGTGACCTTGAATAGATAAATATCTTGTTGTGTGTAGTTGTTGATATTCAGTGCCTGTGGTGTTTGCAAACATATATATTGGATGTATTCCTTATTGAATGAATTTTGATAGTAAGTATAACATATAGCATCAAATGAATAAACAAAAATTGATTTATATCCCTAACATATGATTCAAAGCTGGAAAATTGATTCGTGTAGATGGTATTCAATTTTTATGAAATTTGTTGGGTATCTGATATTATGTTATGTTGATGAAATTTCTTATGTATTGTAATTGATATGGTATATATATGTCATTGTATGTATCTATTTATGTATTTGGCATAACTATTAGGTGATATAGGTGTTAGAAATATTTTTTCAATTATATCATATGCTTGTATATATGTATACATGTATTTTTATTTTAATGATAGAAAAGGTATAATCAGGCTTTAAGATTATTGGGTTAGGTAGATAAATATATTAGAAAGTTGAATAGTTATTTATATTTTGAAATTGAAAGGAATTGATTATACATATTAGATAATTGGGGGTTTGGTTTGAGTAAATGAACTAGATTATCTAATGCTATTTTCTTTTATAAATAACTAATAGTTAGAATGAGAATTACCGTGTAGTTTCCTAATTGGATTATGGGTCTTGTTTGCTATCTTGAATAATGTGTTTATTTAGTGAAATTAAGTGGTTTTGGAGCATTATGTCAAGTAGGAGTCTAGGAAATAGGGAAAATGTTCATATATTTTAAGGATTAAGTTAGTTATTTTTTATAATAGACACTTAAGTATTTAAGTTCATCTTATGGAAATTAGTTCAATAGATTTCTATAGTGATTTAAAAGATATAAGAAGGTTTTTTCTTAGAATTTAGTATTTATATCATGGCTTAACCTTTTAGAGTATTTACCACAAATTTAGTTAATTCTAGTATTTTAACTTCCATACTCATGATAAGAGAAGGTAAGATGTTAGGTAACGATATTTTAGCATGCATAGTAGCAACATTTCTTTCAAATAGAGAATAAGATAAGCTGTGAATTTTAATATGAGAACATTTTTGGATAATAAATTAGAGTATTATTATTGTGGGTGTGTTAATAATGATATAGTGATTTTGTACATATAATTGTTTTAAGTGTTTGGATTAAGTGATTAATTCTTTGAGTAAAATAGGAAGTGGAAGTGATGTTTATTTATGGAGAGGTTCATGATTGCTTGTTTATTGTGAGGTTGCTTTAAAACAATGTATTTCATGGTTGCAATGTTTGATGGTTTCCTTGTGATGAATTATGTGTGCGATTTGGAATTTAAGTTGATTTTGATTAATTGTGATGTTACATAGTTGTTCATTAATTATGTTAGTTTTGATTGAGTTTGAAGATCTCTTTATAATGTTACCACTTGTTATTCTACACTTGTTGATTCGTAATTGTGGATTGTAAATAGTCTTTTGAGATCATGTTATTTTTTCCATTTCGATGGGGGAGCCATTTTGTTAGTGATTTGTTGAGTTCCAGAGGTTGGTGAAAGAGTTTTATTTATGATTGGATTTTCATGTTGGTTCTTTGTGAACACTTGATTCTATACTTGATTTATGATTATGTGGGTTATGGCCTTACATTGTGGAATTGTTAACTGTGGAGACTTTGGGCGAGATGGTGCATGCCTCACTTTATGTGTTAGTTCATGTGACTTTATATGTTGTGCAAGTTGGCTTACCGAGTTAGTGGATTGTAGAGTCTTTTGTTGCTAGTAGGGAGTGTGGCTTCCCATTGGGGTAGAGCCTTAAGTGGTTTCCAGGGTAACCCATGTAGAAGTTGTGTTAATTCAGTGATAACCTAATAAATAGATAGGGGGTTGGGTAGTACTCACATTAATAAAAGATAATGGATTCATCTCTCATGGCTCAAGTGCTCTTTTAGGCTTGAGATGAGATGAGAAGGCTTGGAATGGAAAGATCAATTTCCTTGTCTTTATGAAAGGTATGTTGATTCTGCATGAGTTAGAATGGGGGTCGGGGATCGGTTGAGGTTTCTAGGGTAACCCTAGATGGGGGCTGGGACCTAGGAAGATCTGCATTGGGTAACCCATATTGATTTATGTGATGACACTCTTCCCTGTAACAACCTTGTATGCCTTGTTTGTTGTTACTTTTGTATGTTGGAGTCTTGTTAAGCCTATGTTTGCTTGATTGTTTGTGTAGTGGCTCCTTATTGTCATCCCCTAGCATGAAAGGTGGAGCTTAGGGTTCCACACGGTCGGGTGGACCATGCTATGCACTCCATTAGGTTCCCAGTTGATGTTCATGAGCATGGGATTTCTACCTTATGCAGAGATTCCAAATCTTGTACCAGACTTGAGATAGTTTTATTTTATGTAATGTAATCATTTCAGTTGTATCTTATCATGTATCTGATGTATCCTTCCCATTGTATGTTGGGAAGTATTGATGTAATTGTGCAATGATGAAATGATGCACCTTTATGTAATAAAATCAATGTATGTACTCCTTGGGTTTAACATTTGGTCTTTGATGATTATTTATTTAATATGATGTATGGATGTATGATGTTCATTTGCTTAATGCTATGGCTTTATAATTATCCTTTGTGGGTTGGTTAATCTTAGATGTTGGAATAGAACATGTTAGGAATGTATGTGCGTAATGTAGTCATGATACCCTAAAGGACCTAGTTGGAGCATATGTACACGTAGTTTACATTCTATGTTAGTTGATAGTATGATCTATATGTTGATTCACTTAAAAAAAAATTGTGTCATAATTGTTAGTTAGATGTGTTGTCCTTTTGGGTTTCATGGCAAGGCGTTACACATTTTTATTTTCTTAATTATTTTAATATTCAAAATAAAGTTTTGAAAAAAAAGGATAAAATATTCAAAATAAAATATTAAGAAATATTATAAATAAAGGGGAGAACAAAGAGAAAAGACAACATGAATTTGGTAGGAGATTAAAAAGTTTCTAAGAAGAATTTTGGAAAAGAGACTATGGAGAATCAATAAAGGAATCAAGAGCAAGAGAATAATTGAATTATATCAACAAGGAGTAACATTTTCTAATAAGTAGATTCTACCTTATTATGATGATTATTATTAAATTTAAATGAAATTTCAATTATGTTGTATATATATATTCTAGGTTTTTTTACATTTTAACCTCAAATGAAATTATCAAGAATCTTTCTTTCACATACGATCTGACATCCAAGCAATATGAAAGTTCATGTGAGTGGATGCAACTCACATACAAGTTTATGCGAGTACATGCAACTCACATGCAATTTTATTATATAAAAATTAAACTTATAATTAAATTTAATATAAAAATATAACTAAAAGTTAATTAAACATTTATTTCAGATTTTATAAATTTTTGAAAAATTAAGGGAAAAATAAATAAAATTAATACAAATCAATATGCAATTACATAAAATATTGATTTAATTTTTATTTTGCTTTAATTAGTTTTATAAAGGTTTTAATTTTTCCTTAAAAGCTTTTAAATTTTCATGCAAATTTAAAATAATATTTTAATTGGTATGGACTACTTTATCCATTTTAGAAATTAGCTTCCATTGGGATACTCAAGGTGCCAAAGACACAATTTGGATGTAGTGCCCTTCCTGTTTCTAGATTGTAGATATAGGATTGATGTTTCAGCTTCACCATTTGCATATGATTTTCATTCTGATTGTATTCTTGGTTTGAATGGTGTGTATGAACAACCACATGTTCAAAATGAGGTTCTTCAACATGTGGGTTGTTTGCATTTTGTATGTTTATATGCCTATGTGATGCTTAAATGCTTGGTTTATCATTATGCTTTAGTTTAGTGATATGTGTATTATTTATGTAGTGATTAAATACAAAAAAATTTATTGATGTTCAAATGAATATTTATGAAATGAATGTATGGATGCTATATGCTTCATGATATTGTATCCCCTTGGGTGTTTATGATTATGATGTGCTTTGACTTTATATACATTGAGAAAGTACCCTTGATGTACATTGAGTGGTTATAGGTACAAGATTATTCCTCCACCCGACTACATAGGTCTACATTATTCCACTACGACGATTAATTCAGAGATCTCACATTGGACCTCCTTATCTATTCCTTGATCATACTCAAATTGAGTATGGTATGTGTTGTATTTGACCACTATTGATTTCAATTCAAGTTAGGAGTTATTTTAGAATCTCTATATGTTGTGAATGATTAGTAATTTTTTTATTTAATTAATGGTTTAAATTTCATGTTTTTCATTTATTTAATTTGAATTTCCCTCAATTTTGGGAAAAAATTAAGAGGAGAAAAACCCTCTTGTGAAATTTTGATTTGTTGATTGTGAGAGAAATTAGAATGGGAATTCAATGAGATCAGATTCATTGGGATAGGAATTTGAAGGGGAGTGTAGATGTGAGTTACTGTGTGCATTCGTTGGGTGTGCTTGAGGTATTCTCCATTTTAAATCTTGACATAATTTGTGGCATTTTACTCATTTATTTTAAAATAGTTAATTTATTTTAATTTTGAGTATTGGATTAGGATTAGGGGAGTGTAGAAACCTCCCAACACATTTCATTTGATTAAATTTCATGCTTTATTATTAATTTTTTTGATAATTTTTATTAAAATAAGGTTATAATGCCCTTTTTTTTTTAGAAATGATGGAAATGTGAATTTTATATCTAATAATGGTGCTGGAAATTTTAGCACCAAAGGGTATTCTTGAAATTTTGAATTTTTAAAGAAATTTTAATGAAGTTTGAAGAAATTTTCCTAGTTTTTGGTTTATTGAAAAATGATAAAATGAGAGGCTTGAGAGGCTTGAGAGAGAGAGAGAGAGAGGGGGGGGGGGTAGGAGGGAGAGACTTGAGAGAGAGAGAGAGACCCGAGAGAGGGAGAGGGGTAGGAGGGAGAGACTTGAGAGAGAGAGAGAGGGGGGGAGGGAGTGACAGAGAGATAGAGAGAGATTAGGGTTTAGGGTTTAAGGGATTAGGGTTTAAGGCATAGTGTCTAGGGTTGAGGGTTTAGGGATAAGTGAGAGACCTAGATGGATAAAGGGGATGGATGGCCAAGGATAGAGAGAGAGAAAATAAACTTATAAAAATAAACTTTCACTTAACATGAGCGCATTTTGAAGAAGTTGAGATTTAGTCGCTTGTTTAGCAAGACATAATGCGCTCATGTTATAACACAAGCACATTTTTTCTTGCTCTAAATATGGTAAAAAAATTCAATATACCCATGATCTCTAGGCCCACAATCTGCATATTCTCCTAGTTATGCAAGTGTTCCAACAAAAAATAATATTTTTGATGTTTTGTGAAGTGCACATGCAATTTTTTCACATTCTACCACCTTTTTAATGATCTTTCCACTACCTTTGTATGAAATAGCAAATTTTTCATGTTGAAAGGCATATAATATCAATTCAAGTCTCAATTCCATTCAAGAATGATATACAATTAAACATTTAAAAGGAAACAAGCTTTTGAAAAACTCAAAGTTTTGAGGATTTTGATGCAAGAAGAAGCAAAGGCTACATAATTGGGTAGAACTCCTCCATTCGAATCTCCTTTTTTTAGGTATGTGAAGTCTTTACACATTTTCTTTATATTTTCTTTCATTCTATTTCGGCTTGCTTTGATTTTGTTATTTTGCATTTTCCATGTTCATCATTTTTTCCCATTATAACCTTAGCTTGTCAATGCACATTTTAAATTACACAATTCTTTACACTTTCCAATTACATTTTTAAAGCACATCTCTTTGAGGCATTTTGCTAATCAATTGACCTACCTTGTGTATGCTTCCACATTTTTTATACACACATATATGAGAGAAGTCATAAGTATGTAAAATAATACATCATTTCTCAATCCTTTTCTATGGATGTGCATACCCCTCTCCAAAGCTTTCATTTGGGTATAGACATGGGGGATGTTGGAAAATGTAGTGGAATTTGGTTTTACACCTAGAAATTGCATATGCTTGAAATTTTCTAAAGCCTTTTCAACAAATCCATTTTGTGCATATCCTGCAATCATTCTAGTCTACGAGGACATATCTCATTGAGGTATTTTATCAAACAATTCTACCAAGTAGTTGATTGCCTTGTCTTTGCTACCAAATTTTCCATACATGTCTACCAAAGCATTTTATCAAAAAACATAAACAAGGAAATCAACTATTTGAAGAAATTCCTCAAAGAAATGGGGTCTCATAGTGATGTGCATTTTTTCAAATAGCTGATTGCATTGTCTATGCTACCAAATTTTCCATACATGTCTCTACAAAATTGGAATATACTCCTCCCACATTGATAGATCTTTGAATCTATTTTGGTTTTCATCTATATTTCTAAACTTACCTCATCAATAATGTTGTGATATATTTTAAATGTTTCCTTGATTAGTCTATCTACAAGGGATTGTAACCCTTCTCTCCATTGTTTCAAGATCTCCCTTTATTCGCCAAGCTATCAACATGGGGAAATGTTTAATCTATCTTGAAATCATGGCATGCCACAAGACCACATTTTTAAGGCATTGGATCCAAATTCATGTGATGATTGACAAGCTAGTGAGCTCACTAGCTTGTTAATGCTCATATTTTGCATTGCCATGTCTACCAAACATTAATGCCGGAACAATTCATTACGCCTTGTCCATGCTTCTATTTGAAAGCCTGGTCTTCCATCATGGTATACATGACCACATTTCTTCAAGGAATTCCATCCAAAAATTCATGTGACCTTTGTCTATGATAGAAATATTCTTCTACAGGATGATTGTAAGTATTTTGTATGAAGCATTGAATGAGATATATTTCATTTATTTGTATGGATTCATTTTTTAGGAACTAATATTTGTCTCTTTATCATGCTACAAGTAAAATTATTCACCATGCCAAGGAAACAAACAAGAAATAAACCAACAAAGGAAGAGTACAAAAATAATAATGAAAAGAAAAAATAATGGATGAGGGAACATCGTCAGAAGAAGAAATTGGATAATGATTGGGATGAAAACAAGCCAATTGAAGAGGAACTCAAATCCATCAAAAGTAGAAAAGGCATTAGGAAGAAAGGCACAACATGAAAGCATCGGGTTAAGAAAAATTTTAATAATACCATAGTTGAGACACACCCTCTACCACAAGGAATAATAGGACAAATATCTACCGCAAGTGAATACAAAGGGACACCATCTACCATGAGTGAATATGGAGGGAAACCATCTACCGGAAGTGAATATGGAGGGACACCATCCACAACATCTCAAGTTGAGAGTACATAATCACTCGCATTTGAGGAAGGAGGTGTGCCATCATCCCCATGTCAACCTCAAGGTATGTCATCTATTCCATCCTCGATCAAAGGTATGCGATTTAGCCCATCTCACTTAAATATTGATGAAATTTCTAATGTTGATATGTATGTACCTAGGAGAACACCACCTATAATTTTGCATAGAAAGCCAAAGTTTTTGATTAATATTGATGAGAATATTTTGCAGCCAATGGAAGGTAAGATTCTAGAATGAACTTGTAGAAGATATGCTGATAAGATTTTGAAATTTTTCTTTGAAAAGTTAAATGAGACCGCAAGATGTCAAATATTTGTTGAAATGATTGGAGGTATAAATTATAGAAACATCATGAAGATTCTTAGGTTGAGAACATCAAATGCTTTAAGTGAAAATACTATTGTGAAGAATCCAATGGATGCTTATGAGAGTGTGGGTAAGACCTCACGATTAGAAGATAGTAATGCCACTCGATGTGTCATTACATCGACTTTGGTAAGTAATCAAACAAGGAGATCTCATCTCATTAGAAAGATGAGTCAACAATTGAGAATTAATAGAAAAACTTTATCAAGAGCCATTCAAAGGCACCAAAGAATTAAGGAAATCAATTCAATTGAATTATGGGAATTCTTGGGGAGACTCCCATGAAAAGATAAACCAGTTGTTGAAGCATTGAGAACATTAATTGAAGACTATTGGAAGAATAAAACAAGGCCATCTTCGAATCAAAGGGATATGGTAAGAAGGAGAATTCGTAGTCAGAACCATCAACCACAATCAAAGCATTTTTTGGATATAACTCAAACACAATTTTTTCATAAATTTTAGGAGGATTATCCTCAAATTCAAAATTTTCAAATATATTTTGAAATTCTTAAACCTTTTTATGTCAAGATAAATCACATGCACACTACATATTGTTGTAGATTACATATTGAATTCTATAACAATGATGATGTTTATCATTCTATATGTTTATATTTGCATACTAACGATGTTTTGTAGGATTGTGACATACATTCCCCACCAACATCTTCAAGAGAGTTCTTATCAAAAAATTATGTGAAAGAGAGGATGGCCAAATATTCTATAGGAAACTATGCTTGGATGGTTCATGTCAGCATTGCAGTGACTTGCATCATATGCCAGTATGTCAATATATGGAAAGCACACATATGGTTGGAAAGAAACTACTAGAGTTCAGGAAGTATAAAACAGTGGCATATATTACAAAATATGGTAATCAAGTAAAAAGGTATGATTTGGTTATTCAAAAGATGCTAGTGTATTAGTTTATGTCTACATTTCGTGACATTATACCCATAGAGCTCGATGGTTGGACTTGTAATTCAAGTTATGTATGGAAACCTTTCCAATTGGTAGCATAGTTTCAGTGGCAAAATTTGTGGAGAACTACACTATATAGCTATAGTGTGAGGTGCGGTCACAATATTACAACTCCACATAGGTTTCTATATTTGTGCACATAGCATTCATTCATGTAGCTAATAGTACAGAGGGCCAAAGGAGGGTATTGAGGGAGTACCACTTTTATATTAGTGATGATCACACGCATT
Organism: Sequoia sempervirens; assembly: GCA_007258455.2. NCBI lineage: Eukaryota > Viridiplantae > Streptophyta > Pinopsida > Cupressales > Cupressaceae > Sequoia > Sequoia sempervirens. The sequence goes on along the minus strand of VDFB02047230.1, from coordinate 588,607,305 downwards.
CTACAAATTTTGTGCAAGGTTGCTTCTAGTTGTTCTACTGTGATTTGGCTCAGAGGGGCATAGCATACAATCAACATATAATATGGTAAGATAACTATGCAACACAGTTCAAGAACTTGCATATGTTCTACTGGTTGAGCAAGATGCATGTCATTATAGGTGTTCAACATATGTGGAAATTTTGTGAGGTCGGCCATAGAAAGGGGGAGCATGTGTCAAAAGAGTATTAGCACAAGAAGAGTTAATGTATAATTACAATGCAAAGTTGATAGATGAAAAATCAATCATCGAGTGATGTAATATTTTGATGGGTCCAGATAATGAAGGTAACTCTTCAGCTCATAGATTTTTTTGGTTGATGGATGATACTAACATTCCACCATATGAGGATTTTTGTACACTGATAGGATCGAGTGAGCTACACTATTTCCTTAGCTCAAATGCAAGTTCATGGAGTATCCATATGCAGAAGATGGCATGTTTTTGTTCTTCATGTACAATGTAAGCCTGTGATGAGTGCAAGTCAAAGGAGTGGGTTGATGAATAGTGTCTAAGTTATCTTAGCCCACTTCACACATATCGCCCTTTGATGGCATTGGAGCTGACACAGATGGAATCATTGATTAAATTTGACCACATATCAGATCTAGTTCAACCAGGTAATATATCTACTAGCATAGTTTTTGAAATTCCTATTTTTATCTTACTTTGTAGTGTATTTGTAATGTTGACTATATTCATCTAATTTGTTGCACATATCAATGTAGAGAATGTTTATGTAGTTATTGCAGATGAAGACAATGAGGAGGGAAAAAATTATTACTTGTATCATTGTGTTGAGGCCAAAAATAAATTGGAGGCCCCATTTATAGATGGAGAAAACATCGAATACCCTATAGGCTCAGTGGTTGTTACTGGAACATGGCTTGGAAGGTACCCACATAAGAGTGTTAATATTTTGCTATTTCAAGACTTTGACACACATAGAAAGATTCTTCATTACTCCAACCTTATGATGGCATCCAATGTTCATTTGATTAAATATGGGGGTAGACCTTTGAACAAGACATTGTGGAAGGTGTGTGAGTTTGACCATGAGACAATACTTGACATAGTAAAGAGTGGTGTAGACCTAGATGGTTCGTTGGATTAATTTGTAAATATGCACATTGGTTCTTATTAATTTGTAAGTATGCACATTAATTTGTATGATGCCAATACTATGATGCCAATTCTATCATCTAATGTTTATATCATATATGTAGGTGATTGATGAAGATATTAGACTTGCAAATGTAGCACACTTTATGTTTAGAATTGTGGAAAAAGATACAGAGTTCAATGTTATTTTATTTTTTCTCAAAAATCTAAAAAAAATTGATGTAGGATATTCTCAATAGATTAGTAAACTAAGTGGAAGATTAAATTGTGTTTTTTTTATAATAGGTTACAAGTTTCCAAAAGTTTAGAAAGTAATATTTTGGTTATGTTTTATTCATGTTGATCCTCATTACTTTGAGGACCCTCTAAAGTTTAATCCTAATAGATGGGAGGTATGCTTGATATTCATATAAAAATTACTTTTTAAAATATTCAATGGACTAGATTGACCAGTGATAAGCTATAAGATATTGTATAATTGAGCACACAAGTTTTAGATTATTGACATATCATATGTTTATTTGAATTGATTAAGTGATTATTAATATTTACAATCTCTTTTCTTTGTTTAGGTAGGAGCTAGTAAACCCAAATAAAGTTATAAAGTATATGCCAAAAACAAGACTAGAAGATGGTACTAGATTATTCATTTGAAGTTAACGTCATCATGACCACCTATGATGTAGACATTATAAAAGTGTGTGTCAAGCTTAGCGAGGGAATTTCAAGTTATTCATTTGAAGTTAACTTCATCATGAGCACCTATGATGTAGAAATTATAAGAGCATCTCGAATGTATGAGTGACATTGTAAAATATCTATGAGAATGGAGTACCTAAGGCATCCTTGAATCCTATTTTTGATTATTGTAAGAGAATCTTATAAGTTGAGTTTGTTTGCATGAAAATGGGGCACATTGATTCAATATTTGATTTAAGAGGGGTGTTATAATTCACATAGGTTTATTTTTTTCTCATGATTTTGTATTACCACTTGATAGTTTTGAGAAAGCATTGTTCCTACAAGTACAAGCACTTGGGTGTCATATTGGTGTATGAAGCATATTAGACAATTGTAGCACACACATAAGAATTGGGACTACCAAATAAATTTCATTTTATTGCAAACATCATATTATTAATATAGTGAGTCTAATAACTATTGATGGTTACCAATCATTCTTTTTCTTCTTTTATTCTCTCCCTATTATAACTAGCACCAATTGACTAAATTATTATAAAAACTTTATTTATCAAAACAAATCAACCTAATGATTATATATCAATATAGCATACCATATATTCACATAAACATTTAAGAAGTTCAATTTGTAAACATTTTCTATGCATAATGTCATAAAATAATGTCAACATGTCATAAAAATAATCACATTTACAAGTAATAGAAGCATGTATGAATTGTTAGATGTTCAAGCAACATGAATTGACTCAAGTACCCCACAAGTTCTTCACACATGTTTTCCAACTAAAAATTCATGGCTTCCCTCAAACATTTATAATTGGGTTTGGGATCTACTTCCCTAGTGCCTATTTATTGCTGCCCTCAAACATTTATAATTCATGCAACGTAATCCCTTAATAGTCCAAATTGCAAAAGGGAAACAATCTTTGACAACCTATTACCTAGAGACCGTGTTCATTACAGAGATTTTTTCTGAGGAATTAGGACCAAGTAGGGAACCTATATAATAACCTCTCTTAGTTTTTGTTATCTTGGAGTTGTTTTCCCATGGTGTCTAGTTTTCACTTGATGGAAAAAGTGTCAAATGCAAGCAGTGTAAAGTTGCAAAGTGGTGCAACTTTCATTCTACAACTTGTGTGACCAAATGGAATGTTCTAATGCATCCAGATGGGTATGTTTATTCTAGGAATGGTCCTCTCTCATACCCGAAAATGTTGAATCACTCTGAGCTACATTCACCCGACTCGATCCCTTAAGAGTCCAAAGTGTAAAATGGCTACAATATTTGACAAACTATTACTCAAAAACTGTGATTCTTACAAAATATTCATCTAAGGCCACGAAATCATGTTGGGACCCTCTACAATAAACTCTCTTATTTTTTGTTATCTCAGAGTCATTTTCATGTAGTGTCCAGTTTTCATTTGATGGAAATGGCCAAATGCAAGTAGTGTAAAGTTGCAAAGTGGTGAAAATTTCATTCTACAACTTGTGTGACCAAAAGGACTATTCTAACACATCTAGATGGTATATTAATGTTAGGAATGGTCCTCTTTCACACCCAAACACTCTGAATCACTCCACATTATGTCCAACCGACATGATCCCTTAAGAGTCCAAAGTGCAAAATGGATGTAATCTTTGACAGGCTATTACTTATAAATCATGACGCTTACAAACTATCTGTTTAAAGCTACAAGGTTGTGTTGGGCCCCTCTACAATAACCTCTCTCAGTTTTTGCTATCTTGGAGGTGTTTTCTCATGGTGATGACTTTTCAGTTGAAGAAAAAGTTGTCAAATGCAAGTAGTGTAAAGTTGCAAAGTGGTGCAACTTTCATTCTGCAACTCGTGTGAACAAACGAACTATTCCAATGCATTTGTATGAGTATGTTTATGCTAGGAATGGTCCTCTTTCACACCCAAACACATTGAATCACTCTGAGCTACGTTCAACCGACTCGATCCTTTAAGAGTCCAAAGTGCAAAATGGTTGTAATCTTTGACAGGATATTAATTACATATCATGGTGCTTACAAAATATCCATCTGAGGCTCTGAGATCGAGTAAGGACCCTCTAAAATAACCTCTCTCAGTTTTTGCTATCTCAAAGGTATTTTTCTGTGGTAATGACTTTTCAATTGAGAAAAAAGTTGTCAAATGCAAGCAGTGTAAAGTTGCAAGGTGGTGCAATTTTCGTTCTACAATTCATGTGACCAAATAAAATGTTTCAATTCATTCAGATGGGTATGTTTAAGCTAGGCATGGTCCTCTTTCACACCCAAACACACTGAATCGGTCTGAATTATGTTCATGTGGCGTAATCCCTTAAGAGTCCAAATTGCAAAAGGGCAACAATCTTTGATGGCCTGTTACTCAGAAATCATGATGCTTACAAACTCTTTATCTAAGGATATAGGATCATGTTGGGCCCCTCTATAATAACCTCTCAATTTTTTCTATCTCAGAGTTGTTTTCTTGTGGTGACAAATTTTTAGTTGAGGAAAAAGTTGTCAAATATAAGCAATGTAAAGTTGCAAAGTGGAGCAATTTTTGTTCTGCAACTCGTATGACCAAATGGACTATTCCAACACATTCGGATGGGTATGTTTACACTAGGCATGATCATATTTCACATTCAAACATGCTGAATCACTATGAGTTACGTTTAACTGACTCAAATGTCCTAGAAGAAATTGAATCTTAGTAGGTGCCCACCACAAACTAATGACACCTTTGAATCTTAGTGGGTACCCACCACAAACTAGAGCTTATTTTAGAATACCACAAGTGGAGGTGAGGACCTAGAATAGGAGAAGGAAAAAAATTGAGAGAAGGGATGATCCACCTATGAAAATGGGATATGAAAAGTAGAAAATGGAATAGAAAAGCATACAAGAGCCATTAGAGGTTTGTATAGAGAAGGTACAATAGGTTACACTATAAATATCTATCTTCCCTCTCCTCCTAGCTTTATCCCATTTAAATTCTTCCTTGGATTCCATATTGAATTAGCACATAAGTAAATGATACATTGTTGGTGAATCATTTTTGGAAATATTGAAGTTGTTTAGCATCAACTAATAAAGTTTTTTAGCATCAATCAATAAATATTCAAGACAAACCATGAAGGACAACAATGAGCAATGCTAGGGCTAACCAATTAATGAGTATACATGTGAATAAGTTAAGCATACATGTGAATAAGTGAAGCACAAGTACTCAAATACACATAAGCCTTGAAGTATACACATGAATACATAGTGTACGCATTAATACAAAGTATATGCACGAATACAAGGTATACACATGAAAACACATAAGTCACAAAGTATACATTGGAATACATGTAACTCACAAAGTATACATGTAAGTTGTAAAGTATACACTTGCATACACATAACTCATATCTATTGAACCATGGATTCATAATGTAAATATGGACACTATTGATAAAAAATATTTGTATTAACCAAATAGCTATGTAGGAATACATCAATATATGTTGATATAAGTATAAAATATATACAAAATAGCCATATAGGCTTACAAGAATGCCATATAGGCATATAATCTAAAATATATGCAATACAAAATATGTCCAAAAATGCCATATAGGCATACAAAAAAGGGCCCTAGAATCAAAACTCATTGCCCTTCAGGCTCTCGAAATAAACTCTTTCCCTTTGCTTGTCAGCCGGATGGCGATAAGTCTATCACTCATTTATTCTTGAGGTCGTGAAGTGCTCCTAGTGCTCCTCCTAGGGTTTAGTTCTTGGTCAAGCTTTATCTATTACAATAACAAGTAAAGACATTAATATATAGAAATTACATTATAAAAAATGATATATTTAACAAAATAATCACTTACTGCCACTAGACGATCACTCTCCTCAAGGGTAATATTTGCATGCCCATGTTGTGGTGTGCTGAAGCCCTATAGAAACTATCCAAAGAGAAAGTAAGCTATGAATCAATAATGGTTTGATTTTTCACTAACTAACAACTATAACAACGAATGTAAATTGAAATTTAGTAATTTTCCACATACCCCCATGAGAGACATCGATTAGTCTATAGTAGTACAAACACCAAGCTCCATTTCCCTATCAACATGTAGAGGTGTTTCCACTTGCAAGATCTGAAAATAAAATAACAAATTATTCAATCACAAAAACTGCAAAAGTGATGCACGTCATGACTTATAATGTATGAGATAATGAACAAAATTTTGAGTACTTATTGAACTATATATTTCTTACTATCATGCTTACTATTTTCCCTATCCATAGCTTGTTTGAAAGCACCTATTTTAGGATTTTATCCATAGCAGCAAGGTGGTGAACCATTTGATAAAATGCTTTGGTAGACATGTACAAAAACTGTGGTAGCATAGAGAAGGAAGTGAACTGTTTGAAAAAATGCCTCAAAGAAATGTGGTCTCATGGTGATGGAATGTCATTACAAGAAAAAATTCATGGCATTCCATCACCATGAAACTGCATTTCTTTGAGGCATTTTTTCAAATAGTTCATTGCCTTCTCTATGGTATTATGCTAGGATGGGGTGGATGGTATAGTGTGGTCTTGGTTATGAGATGGAGGGAAATCATCACATGAAGAGGGAGTGGTGGGGATATGAACAAGTGGAATAAAAGGTGGAAGGTTCCATGGATTGGTAAATTGAGGATGAGGATGAGGACCTTGAAAAGAATTTTGAGGGGAATTTTGGCTAAAGGCTTGGTTTCTATTCTTAAGGAAATGAGTAGTTTGAAAAAATACCTCAAAAAATGTGGTCTCATAGTGATGGAATGACATTCCATAACCATGAGACCACATTTCTTCGAGGCATTTTTTCAATCTACTCACTTTCTTGTCTATGCTATTGCTTACTATTATGCTTTGATAGATTTTTTCCAAGCATCCATAGTTTGTTGGAAAGCACCTTTTTTAGGCTTTTAGCCATAGTAGCAAAGAAGTGAAATTTTTAATAAAATGCTTTGGTATAAATGTATGGAAAATGTGGTAGCATAGAAAAGGTGGTGAGCTGTTTGAAAAAATGCCTCAAAGAAATGTGGTCTCATGGTGATGGAATGGAATTCCATCACCATGAGACCACATTTCTTCGAGGCATTTTTGCAAACTACTCACTCCCTTTTCTATGCTACTGCTTACTATTATGCTTTGATAGATTTTTTCTAAGCATCTATAGTTTGTGGGAAAGCACCTTTTTTAGGCTTTTAGCCATATTAGCAAGGAAATGAATTGTTTGATAAAATGCTTTGGTAGACATGTATGTAAAATATGGTAGCATAGAAAAGGTGGTGAGCTATTTGAAAAAATGCCTTGAAGAAATGTGGTCTCATGATGATGAAATGGCATTCCATCACCATGAGACCACATTTCTTCAAGGCATTTTTTCAAACTACTCACTGCCTTGTCTATGCTATTGCTTACTATTATGCTTTGATAGATTTTTTCCAAGCATCCATATTTTTTTGGAAAGCACATTTTTTAGGCTTTTAGCCATAGCAACAAGGAAGTGAACTATTTGATAAAATTCTTTGGTAGACATGTATGGAAAATATGGTAGCATAGAAAAGGTGGTGAGCTGTTTGAAAAAATGCCTCAAAGAAATGTGGTCTCATGGTGATGGAATGGCATTACATCACCATGAGACCACAGTTCTTCGAGGCATTTTTTCAAACTACTCACTGCCTTGTCTATTATATTGCTTTACTATTATTCTTTGATATATTTTTTCTAAGCATCCATAGTTTGTTGGAAAGAACCTTTTTTAGGCTTTTAGCCATAGCAGCAAGGAAGTGAACTATTTGATAAAATTCTTTGGTAGACATGTATAGAAAATGTGGTAGCATAGAAAAGGTGGTGAGCTGTTTGAAAAGGGCTCTAAGAAATTTGGTCTCATGGTGATGGAATGACATTCCATCACCTTGAGACCACATTTCTTTGAGGCATTTTTTCAAAGTACTCATTGCCTTGTCTATGCTATTGCTTAATATTATGCTTTGATAGATTTTTTCCAAGCATCCATATTTTGTTGGAAAGTATCTTTTCTAGGATTTTAGCCATAGCAACAAGGAAGTGAACTATTTGATCAAATGCTTTGGTAGACATATATGGAAAATGTGGTTGCATAGAAAAGGTGGTGAACTGTTTGAAAAAATGCCTCAAAGAAATGTGGTCTCATGGTGATGGAATGGCATTCCATCACCATGAGACCACATTTCTTTGAGAAATTTTTTCAAACTACTCATTGCCTTATGCTATTGCTTACTATTATGCTTTGATAGATTTTTTCGAAGCATCCATAGTTTGTTGGAAAACACCTCTGTTAGGATTTTAGCCATAGCAACAAGCAAGTGAATTGTTTGATAAAATGCTTTGGTAGACATGTATGGAAAATATGGTAGCATAGAAAAGGTAGTGAACTGTTTGAAAAAATGCCTTAAAGAAATGTGGTCTCATGGTGATGGAATGGAATTCAATCACCATGAGACCACATTTCTTCAAGGTATTTTTTCAAACTAATCATTGCCTTGTCTATGCTATTGCTTAATATTATGCTTTGATATATTTTTTTCCAAGAATCCATAGTTTGTTGGAAAGCACCTTTTTTAGGCTTTTAGCCATAGCAACAAGGAAGTGAACTGTTTGATAAAATGCTTTGGTAGACATATATGGAAAATTTAGTAGCATAGAAAAGGTGGTGAGCTATTTGAAAAAATGCCTCAAAGAAATTGGGTCTCATGGTGATGGACATCACCATGAGACCACATTTATTTAAGGAATTTTTTAAAAAACTCATTGCCTTGTCTATGCTATTGCTTACTATTTGTATACAAAGATTTTGGCTTCCAATGGCTTTCTTGCACTTCTAGGGTTTTTCACCTTAAAGGACAAAGATGGGCCAAAATGGGCGATGTATACACTCAAAATAAATGCAAGGATGAATGAAGTATGCCTAAATGTAGTGAACTGATACAAGAAATGATTTATTAATGCAAAACATAAGAAATATAAGTTGTTTGAAAACACAGTGAGGTATTCAAAATGATAGATTAAATGCAATAAATAATAAGATAAAGATGCTAAACATAAATTATGCACCTGGAAACTGATGAAGGTTGAAATGAAGATTGCAGATACCTTTGAAATTTTGGAAAATTTGATTTTTTAGCCAACTGGGACACTTACGCTAAGCTGGGCGACTTAGTCCCAGATCAAGGAAACTGCCCAGAAATCTATTTTTTCCAAATGGGTATCTGGAACTGCAAAAACCTCTTCGAAACCAGTACAGTGGGACTAAGTCACCACTGTTGGTGACTTAGTCCACTTTGGACTTTTTACAAATTCAAAAGTGGAAACGGAAGCCCATAGTCTGCACTTTGTTTTCTTACGGAAACTAGGATCTGAATTTGTGAAAATACCTGCAAACAGAGTATAAATTGATTTCTAATGAGGGGTTTTCCTTGGTCAAACCCCTAGTTGGTATTTAAATCTTGAGAGAGATAAAATCTATATAAAACCTATTAACAAAGATTTTGGCACCCAAGTGATTTCTAGCCCTTCTAGGGTTTTTCACCTAAAAGGGGAAAGATGGGAGAAAATGCAATGTAAACATTCAAGATTAATGTATAGATATATGAAATGTATCTAAATATGATGTCTAAATGAAAATATCTAAAAAAGAAACATGATTATTGATACAAAACCTAAGAAATGCAAAGTGCTATAAAACATAGTGATGTATGCAAAAAGATGAAAATAATGCAATAAAGAACCAAATAAAGATGTTAAACTAGAATTGTGCACTTGGAAACTAATGAAGGTTGAGATGGAGATTGCAGATGTCTCAAATTTTTTGGAAAATTAGATTTTTGAGCCTACTAGTACACTTACACCAAGTTGGCCGACTTAGTTCTAGATCAGGGAAATTGACTAGAAAGCTATTTATTCCAGATGGGTATTTGAAACTATAATTTCTTTTGAAAAACTAGTGTAGTGGGACTAAGTCACCACTGTTGGCAACAGTCCACTTTAGATTTTCTGCAAATCTGAAAGTGGAAACAGAGGCCCATAGTCTGCACTCTGTCTGATGAAGACCCAGATCCAAATCTGCAAAATTACCTGAAAAACATAATAAAATTTGATTCCTAATGGGGGGTGTGCTTCGGTAAAACCCCTAGTTGGTATTTAAACCTTGAAAGAGATAAAATCTGCATAAAACCCTAGCCCTAAGTGTGTCTAAGACTAGGAAGTCAAAAAATAAGATGCAACCCTATTCTAATGTGCAAGAATAAGATGCATAAATGGATTTAGAATAATGCAAGAATCATCCTAAGAGACATTAAATCACATTAGAAATGAATATAAATGACATACAAACCTTCCTTAGGCTGAAGATAGAGAGAAAATGGAAGATGGAATCACTTTGAAAACAAGTCTTTAGGCTTGATTTGATGGCTATTTGCATCTCCTCAACCTAGATTTCTCCATGATTCACTATAGGCATCCATGATAATCCCTTTGCAATGTAAGATCTTGAACAAAAATTGAGCTTGAAGACCTGAAAAAACCGTAGTTTGTTGCTCTAAAGCTTCAACTTTATTGTAGATAGACTAATGAATCTTCTTGTGAAAGATATTTGGCTCTTGACTTTTGAATTTGCTTGATGAAAATGACCTAATGTTATGAAAAATGACCTAAAAAAATGTATTTATAGGCATTGACACCGAATTATTCATTATTTTAACTTCACAAGTTGACATCTATTGGGATTTTGAATTAAGTCGATGATTTTCCCACTTGAAAGTGGAAAATACCTCAAAAGGGACTAAGTCGCCACCCTGGGTGACTTAGTCCCACAAGGGATTTTTGAGGTGGGTTTCATGAAATTTGAGTGGTTTGAATGTTGCTTGTTGGGATTTGTATGATTTGTGAGTGGAATAGGCCTTAAATTCCAAAATAATGAGCATTAGGGGAGTATAAATGTAGTTTTTAAAGGGTGATTGATGCAAGGGTGTCTAAAATAGGACCAAATTAGGCCACAAATTGTACTATCTGCAAAGGAGTATAACTTCTATGTCCACAGTTAGTCCCCACTTTGGAACCCATATGACTCTACGTGCATATGTAAGCTAAAGGAATCTAAATAGTGCACTTTTCTTCATCAAAAGATACTCATTCAAAAGATAGGTGAATGAAGCCCCCAGTGTAGTTATCTACAAAACCACAACATTAGGAACCACATCCTACAACACGAATTCATTAGTTATCCAAAATTCCTTTTATCTAACTTCTTTAAAAAAATTAAATTCGAGGATAGATGTATGAACCCCCCTTGATTTTGCTTTCTTTACGGAGGTGGAATCATGGTAGCAAACTGGCCACATTGAATAAGGAACACCATATCATAGGACATTTCCAAGTACCATGCCACATAACGATAAAAAATTGAGGATGTCGGGTGTGGAATCACGATTCCAATGCATCAAATGGCATCAGAAATAGAGTTCACTAGCACCTATTATTTTGTTTTGAATAAAAAGTACTTTACTAACTCTTAAGATATGAATAATCCTAATTTTATACATAAGAGTAAAAAGGAATGAAGAGTTAAAAGAGGTGAAAGTGAAGTATTTTGTCACTTACTATTGCATTTTACCTTCTTGTAGTGTGAGAGTGACAAGAGACTAGCAAGTGTTCTACCATTAGGAAACTAAAAAGATAATGCCTGCATCCATTGACGAGGAGGTGATGGACTCAGATTACGTGCCCCCACCTATCATGGAGGAGGATCTAGAGTCACTTAGACCATTTGTGAGGTTATGGGTAGTGTATGAGAGTGTGAGGAGATGAATCCATCGAGTCAAGACTGTAGGACAGTCATCCCAAACTCCAGTAGAGGTTGAGAGACTATAGGTAGAGGTAGTATGACTACAGGTAGAGAGCGAGTAGATAGCAAGGGAGCATCAGGTGGCCCTTAGGTGGATACAAAACCTAGAGTTTGCACTCAGGCTCGATGGATCATGGTCATGATCACATATAACCTTCTCTCGCTACCAGATCACGAGCACCAGAGCTTGAGGGTGCTAGTTCCCACAGACCTTAGTGACATTGTATAGTTTGATGATATGTACATAAAACTTTGGATATATACATATGAGAATTTGATGTTTTATGATTTGTCTTAATGTTTTTAAATGTTAAATGGAAATGTGATTAATTAAATAACCTTTACAAGATTTCTTAATTAATTTCTTCATGATTTAACAAAGTTTATGTCATCTAAGTAAAATGTATTGCGGTTTCTTTTAGATACAACATAATGATTAAGTATGTTATGCTAAATTACATATATTTGATGATCTAACTTATCATAACACACAATATAATTTTGAATAGTATGAAACCCAAAGTAATTATAAAAATGAATTAAATAATCACTTTAGTGCTCAAGACATATGCATGATTGGTTTGTCAAGAATGAAGCAATGTGAAAGCATATAGGAGATGACCCAATGGATCTAACAACACTACTTTATCATTCATACTATTCAAAGGAATTAGACATAATACCGACACAAATGCACATCATTGATAGGTTATTTAAGGGGTGTTCCATCTAGTTCAGTTAACATGTATGCACCAGACCCAAAAATTTTATCAATGATGTATGGTCCTAACCAATTAGAACTAAATTTGTCTCTTTCATTTAGGTCAGCATTGACATTGCGTTGATTAGCAGATAGAACTAAGTCACCCTTGTGGAATGAGAAATGGATAACATGAAGATTTTAATGGTGATATTTCCTTTTGTGATAAGCTTGAAGATGTTCAAGAGCGTTAATGTGTTGTTCTTGAGCATCTCCAACTGGTGTAATCTTTGTTTTTGATCTAGTGTGTATCGTCAACTAGTCCTTGAAGAGAAATTCTTAGTGTGGAAATCTGTAACTCTAAGGGAATTATTGCTTCACTACCATAGACCAAATTATAAGGTGTGGTTGTTGTGGAAGATCGAACACTTGTTCGATAAGCCCAAAGTGCATAGTGTAGTTTTGTGTGCCAATCCCTGTGACTTTTATTAACAGTTTTCTTCAAAATTTGTTCAAGGACTTTATTAGTTGATTTAGCTTGACCATTAAATTATGGGTAATAAGGTGTCAAAAAATGATGTTGGATGTTAAAGGTCTACAAAATTTTCTTCACTTCATTGAACATTCTTAAATGGTGTTCCACTATCAGAGACTAATGCGGAAGGGAGTCCAAAGTGAGTGATAATGTGTTCTAGGATGAAACAACATATTACCTCAGCTATTGTAGATCAAAGAGGAATGGCCTCTACCCATTTTGTGAAATAATCAGTTGTAGTGATGATAAAGGTATGTCCAACGGAAGAAGGGGGTGAAATTTTTCCTATAATGTCCAATCCCCAAACCGAAAAGGGCCATATCAGAAGTTGAGTTTGAATTTCATTAGTAGAAGCATGATGCAAATTGCTATGTTCCTGACATTTATGACATTTTTGAACATAATCAAAGCAATCAGGTATGTGCAGGATCATGATGGGCCAAAAAGTGGAGATATGATGGGTATGTGGCTGACGACTTTTTTCTACCCAAAATTGATGAAACAAAAAGGGTTTCTAAAGGAGATTCTCAACTTTCCACCAATATAAATTATGCTTTACTTTGAATTTAATAAATAATTATTATTCATTTTCTATTTGAATTATGACTAAAGTCCTGATTGATAGGCTGATTGAAAAACATCTATAGCTTTCAAGCGGTATCACATTTTTTGAATCGAAACATGTGTCACATTCTATGCTTTGCATACTATAGGATTAAAAAAATGAATTTCATGAAGTTTTGACCAAGTTAAGGTAGTCGACATACAAGTTTTATATTTTTTAAAAGTTGTAATAAAAAAAGTCATAATTAATTATTTACTTGGAAAAATATTACAAAAAAATATGCATCACATTGAGACATGAGTCCTCTACTTATATCTAAAATCTTATAAAAGGATATTATCATTTTATTATGGTTAGGGTGGTTAGACAGACACCTACTTCTTATTTTTTCCCTAAAATTTAAGTACTACTGCATTGAAATTTCAAATTTTCACCAAATAGATTTTTATTTTTTTAAAAAAACCTAGTAGTTTAGAAACTACATTCAGTTTGGTACATATTCTATTCTTACATATTTTTGAAATAATATAGATAACTTATTCAAATTTTTACGTCAAGTTTCTTAACTCTTATTTTTCTGAATTTTTTGCCACTTAAGGGCCTATTTCTTCTATGATGATCCTACACATACCCAATCACATTCCATGTTGTGCCAGTAATACCCCATACGGATAAGTTTTTTGAACCAAAATTTTCCAGGCTCCAAAATGTCCACCAAAAGCACCTTCATGGGCTTGGTGTGTTAGTGTAATTAATATTTAATTACACTTGCATAACTTTACTTAGGTATATTTTAATTCCTAGGTTAATTATTCTCATCCTTATCTTTTTGAGCTATCTTGTTGCTCAAGATAAGATTAGGGTTATGCATACTTTGCTTTTATAAAGAAAATCATCTCATGTAATTATCAATTCCTGAATAATATTATTTGCACATCTTTTTGCAATAGCTCTTGATTTTTCTGTTTTTCTCTTTTGTGGAAGCTTTTTTGGTTTGCATGTATGATCTTGGTTTCTAACATGGTATTAGAGCCTTGATTTGTAGCCCCTTCTCAATATTTTGGAGAATTTCAATGCAGAGCACGTTTGGGGTTCCTCAAGGGTTTCATTCCTTGAGCATATTTATGAAGCATCTTGGATTAGATCGAGGTTTTCCATTGTATTTAGAATGCTAGAAAAAGTTAGAAATTTCTTTTATTTCATTCATTTTGGTCATCGTTGAAGGAATCTGTGAGGGTTTAAAGCTCAGTGATTTTTCTAGAAGATCTAGGGGTTGCCTAATTTTTGGAGCATTTTGGGCTCAAACGGACCTCGCTATTGGATTTGCAGCACCGAAAAACCCTTATTTTCATATAAAATTTGTCCAATTTGGACATAGTCGACTGGGGAGGCAGACATTTTTTGTTTGAGGGTCGTACGGCCCCCAGACACATTTTTCAAGGTACAAATTTAAAAAAAAATAGTGTAGTTTTTTGTGCTCACAGTTCAAATGTGCATCACCGCTCGTCCTCTGTCGAGCGGCCACCGAATCTCTGCCAGCTCGCCGCCCAGCTGCCTCCTCCACCTGGTCCGCCGCTCTACCTATCTAAGCCCCTATGGGTCTTTCCTCTAGTTGGTGGTCCTTTGGAGAACCGTTCGCTAGATCTTTGGCCTCGGCTACTTTTCTAGCCTCCTATGTGGTCATATCGGCGACCAGGGGCTTCATCCCAACACCCTTCCACTAGCCCCTTGGTCGCTCATAAGACCAAGGGCCAAATTCTTTTAGCCCCTGAGGGCTCCTGGAGGACTACTTGGGCAGTTTTGGAGCACTTTCACGGAATCAGTCATAACTTTTGCATACGACGTCATTTTTTCGCAAACAAGATATCGTTGAAAATTTGTTTCTGAGCTCTACGTAATGGTGTAGGTATGATTTTTTGATTTTTCTTTTTTGATGTTTTTTTCAGCCTCAGAAGTTGCATGTTGTTATTTTCACTCCAAGAGACGTATCTTTTGACTCGCTTATCCATTTTTCGCCATTCTTGCGGTGTTAGAAAGCTGGTTCAGTCCTCTACACAGATATGAGGTCTATTTTTATTTTATGTTTATGCATGTTTAGAGTTCTCTCCTTTTACAATCGTTGGGTTATTGTAATAAATGAACTGAGATAAAGTTCCATTAGGGCGGTTTCTTGCATAATAATCTGATTAGAGTGTGCATACACTTTGATCTTCATCTTGTTATTGATGATAGCTCACATGGGTTATATCTGGTTTCTTAGTTTCTTTTGGCCTCATCTTGCTCTAGCTTGACACATATTAGATTCACATCAGTTCACACTTCAGATTAGGAGTTTATGGTTATTGATTTGCGTTGGTTTAGATCCTTCTCAGTTTGAGGGCCATGTTTTAATGGTTAATGTTCCATAGTCTTTATGGTACTTGTTCCCATGGAAGATTTTTAGTCTCGGTTTGGATTCAACATTGAGATACGTAGTTTCCAGATTTTGTCATCATTTCATCTACTGTTGCTTCACAGATTCTAGGGTTGTTCTAGTTTGTGAGTTTTCCAGTGTTCTGTGGCATCGGGTCTGCTATCACATTATTATGATTCTGCTTGAGTCCTTTTAGTGACTCTCATTTGGTTTCTTGTAGACAGAAATATCTTTCCTTGCTTTTCAGATTGTGGTTCTAGTGTTACTCCACAGTGTTCTTCCAGTGCTTCTTTGCAGCATTCATCTCATTGTAGGGGGTTTTTGTCCCACTGGGTTTTCCTTCTCTACCTCATTATTGCATTTGTACATGGGTACCTGATCAGGCCTTGTTGCCAGGACCCATTCATTATTTCTTGCATTCATCTTAGTTTTAGGTGCATCCTATTTTAGTCTCCCTAAGTTGCACTTATGGGGGGGTGTTAGTGTAATTAATATTTAATTACACTTGCATAACTTTACTTAGGTATATTTTAGTTCCCAAGTTAATTATTCTCATCCTTATCTTGTTGAGCTATCTTGTTGCTCAAGATAAGATTAGGTTTATGCATACTTTTCTTTTATAAAGAAAATCATCTCATGTAATTATCAATTCCTGAATAATATTATTTGCACATCTTTTTGTAATAGCTCTTGCTTTTTCTATTTTTCTCTTATGTGGAAGGTTTTTTGGTTTGCATGTCTAATCTTGGTTTCTAACATGGTGAAGTGTTAGAGGTATCTTGGATTTTCTTAAGCACCTAAGTAAGAGACCATTGAACGACCTTTGATACAACACATCGGTGAGGATGATATATTTAGATGAAAGTTTTCATAAATGAGTATGGAGGTTTTTGGTTGTTGGCTTGGGAAGGGTACCACTTTTTAAATAGTTGAATATGGTATCATACCATTCACTCGAGTTTTCCTCATTTTTCATTAATTTTTTTTCCATTTTTACATCAATCGAAGGTTGCATGATAGAGTGAATAGTGAATGTGAAATTTTTTGAAGGATCTTGAGGGGATATAAGAGAGGCTGCACTTTCCATTGCATCTGCAAGATGATTATCTTTTCGTGGCATGTTTTCAATGGTAAATTTCTGAAACTTCTCTAACAAGTGCAGGATAAGATCTTTGTATTTGGATAATTTGTCATGATTGGATTGATATGTTCCATTTATTTTCTTAATTACTAATTGTGAGTCACCAAAGATCTTAATAACTTTGACACCCATGATTAAAGTAGCACACAACCCAAAAATTAGTGCCTCATACTCAACTATGTTATTCGTACATATGAAATTTAATCAATATGACAAGGGAATAGGATTTCCAATTGGTGGGATCAATATAATCCTAGCACTAGATACACTTAGATCCATCAAAATATAATTCCCATGTTTGAACGTCTGTTTTCAACACAGTATCATTAGGAAAAGAGGCATTGGTAGGTAATGTTAGAGGAGAAGGAGCGTCAGCTAAGTGGTTAGTCAAGGCTTGGTTTTTGATTGATTTTTGTGAAAAAAACTTAAAGTCAAACTCGATCAATAAAATTACCCATTTAGCTAGATGTCCTAATAAGTTAGTTTTATTAAAAAGATGTTTCAGAGGATCAAATTTTTTCATGACCAATATTTCAACATTTAGTAAACAATGTCACAACTTACTAGTAGTGAATACAAGATCCAAACATTGATTTTCAATTGGTGTGTATCATGTTTCATAATTGATTAAAGCTCAACTAATGTAATAAACAAGATGTTCTTTTTTATTGTCATCTTGTTGAGCCAACAATGCTATAAGAGCATGGGAAAATGCAGCGATGTAAAGGATGAATGGTTTGTTTGGCATAGCAGGTTGTAAAATAGGTGGAGTTGCAAGGTATTCCTTCAAACTCTCAAAGGCATGTTTACAATCCTCATTCCAATCAAAATGCACATCCTTGTTGAGGAAATGTGTGAAAGGTAATGTTTGAGTAGCTAAGGAGGCGACAAAATGATGGATAGTTTGAATTCTTCCTTGTAATGTCCACAATTGAGAAATGTTCCTAGGAGGTGGCATGCTTGTGATAGCATTAATTTTCTTTGTGCCCACCTCAATGCCTTTGTGAGATATGATAAACCCGAAGATTTTTCCACTATCTACTCCAAAGACACACTTTTTTGGATTGAGTCGCATGTATTTATGCATGCGTTCGAAGATTTTTCGAAGGACATTCACATTGTCTTGTCTTGTTAAGGATTTAGCAAGGATTTCATCAACATAATCTTCCAAGATTTTATGTATGTAATCATTAAATATTAATGTCATTTCTCTTTGATAAGTTGTGTCTACATTTTTTAATCTAAAAGGCATCATAACCCAAGAAAATGTTCCCCAAACAGTTGTGAATGTTGTCTTGTATTGATCTTATGGGTTGATGGAGATTTGATTATAACTAGAAAATACATCCATGAATGAAAACAAAGCATGCCCCGTATTTGAATCCATGATCATGTCGATATTAGGAAGGGGAAAATCATCTTTTAAAGAGGCTTTGTTCAAGTCACGAAAATCCGTACATATCCTAATATGATTATCAGGTTTAGAAAATGTGACAATGTTTGAGATCCAAGGAGAATAATCAATAGGTCAAATGAAACCTACGTCAAGGAGTTTTTTGAGTTCTCCTTTAACATGCAAGGATATCTTAGGATTCATTTTTCATATCTTTTATCGAATAGACTTAGCATTTTCAGCAAGAACAATGTTATGTGTGACTATCTTCGGATCTATTCCTGGCATATCTGAATATTTCCAAGCAAAAATTTTAGGAAAATCAAGGAGCAAGGTTGTGGTATCCTCTTGTTATTCATCATCAAGGCACTTCCCAATCTTAATAACCTTATCTTTATCATCAATATCCATTGGTATATCAATTGTATCTCCCAAGGGGAGTGCATTTGACTTAGGAGATTCAGGAGCATACAGTTCCATGCTTGTGTTTATCTCATTAGTATCAATATATTTTTGCTTGGTACTTATTATAGCATTGGTAACATTTCTCTTGGAAGAAGATGGATTATCAGAAGCACCTAATAGTTGTTTCAAGGCTTCATCACTTTCAACATACTCCCATGATGGTGGTGAGTCCATATCTAGAAATTCAGGATGCTTTAGTGCAAGATTAATGCATGGTTTACATGTGATGGTCATTGAGTTGCTTTGGTCATTATAGAAAAAGAATATCCAAAATCAGTCTTTGTCTCTTGTGTGTTAGGTTCTATAGGGACACTAATTCCTTGTTCTTTTTTTCCAAATCCTTTACTATTGTATCACAATTGTTTCATAAGCTCATAACCTTGTCCATAGAGTCTTTCCATTTCTTTCGGGTTGGGTGGTTGTTGATAATCTATCTCATCAAAATTTGTGGTATATGTTGTATTCTCTTCCAAAGGAGATGAGGTAGATGTTGGGGAAGACTCTTTTGAATACTGAGTTGACATAACCATTGGTTTTTCTTGTTTTTCATCCTCTTTTTGTGTATGTATTCATCCATAAATGAAGGTGTGAATTCTAATGTACCCCAATCGTCACCTAGTAATTTAGACACAGATTCTTCTTCATGTTTATTAGTTTCAAGAGGTTCTATGTGAGATGTTGGAATTAAAGTGTTTAGAGGACTTGTTGTTCCTTTTTCAAGTTGTAAGCAACTTTCAGGTTCAGGGTCTATTTCAACTTGATAAAAAAAATTGTTATAGACATTTCATTATGCGATGAAGGGTTGAAGCCACTGCATGCATCTCATGAATCCATGTTCTTCCCAAAATAAGATTATACTTAAGATCATAGGGCATGACATGAATAGGAGTTTTCAAGGTAGCTATTCCGACTGTGATAGGTAAAGTGATTACACTGAGTGGTTGCTTTGTACTATTGTCAAATCCTCTAATAGATAAGGAATTGTGTTTGATTTGAGATTTATCGATGCATAATCAATTGAGGAGCTTTACACTACACACATTAAGGGAAGATCCATTGTCAACAAGGGTTCTTTTGATGTCTATTGTAGTGTATTGAGAAATTATCATAAAGGCCTCATTTTTCTTGCTTAATTCTAACGGAGGGAGTCATGTTGATGAAAGGTAATGTATACATTAACTGCATTCATTCCTTATATAAGAACTGCCACATCATTAGTGTTTGTACCAGGAGGAACCACTAGTTTTTGCAATGTTGTGTGTAACATGGAATGATAGTTTGGTGAATTATGGAGAATGTACCAAAGGGATATCTTTGCGGGAGTGCTCTTAAGTTGCTCAACAAGATCATACTCTCTTAATTGAGGAGCACTAGGCAATACAAAATTAGGAAAACGTAAAGAGGTTGGGGTTGGTTGCGGTGGTTGCAGATTGTTTCTAATGTAATGTGTGTGAGCAACAACATCATGCTTAGGTGGATAAAGGATAAACTCAGGTTTAGGCGGAGGTGGAGGTTTATGTGAAGGTGGGTAAAGGACAAGTTGGGGTTGAATTACATTAACATCTTTTGTTTTAGTTTGTTCAAAACAAACCTTAGTGGATGGATTTTGTGAGATTAAATCTAAAAAGGGCTTCATCTAACATATCAAAGTCATTGCTACTAAAAGGTTTGGAAGATAAATTATCATTAGTTGATTTGGGTTTGTCATAACAAGCCTTAGTGGAAGAACTTAGAGAGAGGAAACTCTGTAGAGCTTCATCTAGCTTATCCAAGTCATCACTACTAAGGGGTTGGGATGATATAGTTTGTCTAAAGGGAATCATATTTTTTATTGGTTCATTTGATGTTTTGAGATTTTTGATTGCATTTTCTGATGAATTTGATCTAAATGAGCTAGGAACTAATGCTAAAAATGAACATTATAAAAATCTAATGCTATTCAAAATTTCCATTTAAAGTAAAGGATGCTAATGCTAATGATGTGAATGTAACACTAAATAATTGAACATATACAAAAAAGTAATTGAGACAAACAGTAATTGAAGAAATTGTAAACAAAATGTTGAAAACATTGATGCAAAATGTGTACTAGGACTAAGTCGCTTAGGGTGGCAAATTAGTCCTAGTAGAGGAATTTTTGAGGTTTTTCTGAATTTTTTGATGAATAACAAAGTGTTATGTACTGTATCATGCAAATATGAAGTTCAAATGCAGAATTTCACTATTTGGCAAAGAAATGAAATGCAATAATGCAAGCTTAAATGAGTCCTTCACTAATGCAACTTTTAAAACCCTAGAATGCAAAACAATGCAAAACCTAATGCAATGTTGATGCAAGTTAAATGTAGGATGCACTTGAAATCAAAAGGAAAAATACATGTTCTAAAGTTGGGTTCACCAAAATGTTAACAAAGATTTTCACACCCAAGTGCTTTCTAGCCCTTCTAGGGTTTTTTACCTAAAAGGGGAAAGATGGGCCAAAATGCAATGTAAAAATTCAAGATTAATGTATGGATAGATGCAATGTATCTAAATATGATGTCTAAATGCAACTAACTAAAAAATAAAGGTGATTATTGATGCAAAACCTAAGAAATGCAAAGTGCTAGAAAACAAAGTGATGTATGCAAAAAGATGAAAAGAATGCAATACAAAACCAAATAAAGATGTTAAACAAAAATTGTGCACTTGGAAATTGATGAAGGTTGAGATGGAGATTGCATATGTCTCAGAAATTCTGGAAAATTAGATTTTTGAGCCTACTAGGACACTTACGCCAAGTTGGGCGACTTAGTCCCAGATCAGGGAAACTGACCAAAAAGTTGTTTCTGCCATATGGGTATCTGAAACTGTAATTTTTTTTGAAAAACTAGTGCAGTGGGACTAAGTTGCCACCGTTGGAAACTTAGTCCACTTTGGATTTTCTACAAATTTGAAAGTGGAAATGGAAGTCCACAGTTTGCACTTTGTTTTTTGATGGAGACCCAAATCCAAATCTACAAAATTACCTACAAAATAGAATATAATCTGATTTCTAATGGGGGGTTTGCCTCGGTCAAACCCCTAGTTGGTGTTTAAACCTTGAAAGAGATAAAATATGCATAAAACCCTAGGCCTAAGTTTTTCTAAGGCTAGGAAGTCTGAAAATAAGATGCAACCCTATTCTAATGTGCAAGAATAAGATGCATAAATGGATTTAGAACAATGCAAGACTCATCCTAAGAGACATTAAATCACATTAGAAATGAATCTAAATGACATGAAAACCTTCCTTAGGCTGAAGATAGAGAGAAAATGGAAGATGGAATCACTTTGAAAATAAGTCTTTAGGCTTGATTTGAAGGTTAGTTGCAACTCAACCTAGATTTCTCCATGATTCACCATAGGAATCCATGATCATCCCTTTACAATGTAAGATCTTGAACAAAAAGTGAGATTGAAGACTTGCAAAAACCCTAGTTTGCTACTCTAAAGCTTCAACTTTGTTGTAGATAGACTAATGAATCTTCTTGTGAAAGATATTTGGCTCTTGACTTTTGAATTTGCTTGATGAAAATGACCTACTATTATGAAAAATGACCTAAAAACATGTATTGATAGGCTTTGACACTGAATTATTCATTATTTTAACTTCACAAGCTGACATCCATCAGGATTTTGAATTAAGTCGGTGATTTTCCCACTCAAAAGTAGAAAATACCACAAAAGGGACTAAGTCACCACCCTGGGTGACTTAGTCCCACCAGGGATTTTTGAGGTCGGTTTCATGAAATTTGAGTGGTTTGAATGTTGCTTGTTGGGATTTGTATGATTTGTGAGTGGAATAGGCCTTAAAGTCCAAAATAATGAGCATTAGGGGCCTATAAATGTAGTTTTAAAGGGGTGATTGATGCAAGGGTGTCTAAAATAGGACCAAATTACACAAATTGTACTTTCTGCAAAGGAGTACAATTTTCATGTCCTCAAAACCCTAGCCCCAAGTGTGTCTAAGACTAGGAAGTCTGAAAATGAGATGCAACCCTATTCTAATATGCAAGTATAAGATGCATAAATGGAATTATAAAGATGCAAGACTTATTCTAAGAGACACTAAATCACATTAGAAATGAATCTCAATGACATGAAAACCTTCCTTAGGCTAAAGATTAGAGAGAAAATGGAAGATGGAATCACTTTGAAAACAAGTCTTTAGGATGGATTTGATGGCTAGTTGCATCTCCTCAACCTAGATTTCTCCATGATTCTCCATAGGCATCCATAATCAACCCTTTGAAATGTAAAATATTCGATGAGAAGTGAGCTCAAAGACCTGCAAATACCCTAACTTGCTGCCCTAAAGCTTCAACTTTGTTGTAGATATGCTAATAAAGCTTCTTGTGAAAGATATTTGACTCTTGACTCTTGAATTTTCTTGTTTAAAATGATTTAATGTTATGAAAAATAACCTAAAAATATATATTTATAGGAATCAATACCTAATTATTCATTATTTTAACTTCAAAGGTCAACATCCATTAGTAATTTGAATTAAGTCAGTGATTTTCCTGATCAAAAGTGAAAAATCCCTCAAAAGGGACTAAATCGCCACCCTGGGCGACTTAGTCCCACTAGGGGTTTTTGAGGTGGGTTTTGTAAAATTTGACTAATTTGAATGTTGCTTGTCAGGATTTGTATCATTTTTGAGTGGAATAGGCCTTAAAGTCCAAAATAATGAGCATTAGGGACCTAAAAATATAGTTTTTAAGGGGTGATTGATGTAAGGGTGTCTAAAATAGGACTAAATTAGACCACAGATTGTACTATCTCCAAAGGAGTACAATTTTTGTGTCCATAGTTAGCCCCCAATTTAGCACCCATATTAATCTACGTGCATATGTAAGCTAAAGGACTCTAAACAGTGCACTTTACTATAAAAGGATACTCATTCAGAAGATGGGAGAATGAAGCCCCCAGTGTAGTTATCTGCAAAACCACAACATTAGGAACCGCATCCTACAACAAAAATTTGTTAGTTGTCCAAATATAATTTTATCTAACTTCTAGAAAATAAATTTGAGGGTAGATGTATGCCCCCCTTGATTCCGCTTGCTTTATGGAGGTGGAATCAAGGTAGCAAACTAACCACATCGAATAAGGAACATTATATTGCAGGACATTTCCAAGTACCATGCCACATAACGATAGAAAATTGATGATGTTGGGTATGGAATCACAATTCCAATGCATCAAACGATGTCAAAAATAGAGTTCCCTATTATCGATTATAGTGTTGTGAAGAGAAAGTACTTTATTAACTCTTAAGATAGGAAAAACCCTAATTTTATACATAAGAGTAAAAAAGAATGAAGAGTTAAAGAGGTAAAAGTGAAGTAATTTGGAACTTACTATTTCATTTACCTTTTTGTAGTGTGAGAGTGGCGAGTGAAGACATAAAGATTCTGAGTAGACGAGACTACAGGCCTACACGATTGGACGTTCTACGGGACCAGGTGGCACACAGTGAGCATCATCATGAGGTGATTCAAGTTTGCTACTTGTGCTATGTGTTTATGCAATTATTTAATGATTTTTATGCATTTCTAGGTTAATTTAGGATCTTGGAAAAAAGTTTGCAAAGTGTCCCCTTTTTTCGCAAAGTGTCCCATTTGTTCACAAACTATCCCTTTTGTTCACAAAGTGTCTCGCTTCTGCGTGAAATGTCCCAAAGGGTTCTAAAGTGTCTAGGGCCTTTAGGAAAGCACACTAGATGAACTTTAGTACACTTGCATGATGAATTTAAATTAAAAATTAAAGAGATTAGATGATTTTTAGAGCATATTTTTGTGATTTTGATAGGTACCCACCCGTTCGTGGTAGCTACTAAGGGGTAGGCAGTTGATCTTTTTGAGAGATTTAGCCCCATCACATTGGGTTCACCAAAATGTATACAAAGATTTTGGCTTCTAATGGCTTTCTTGCACTTCTAGGGTTTTTCACCTAAAAGGAGAAAGATGGGCCAAAATGAGCAATGTATACACTCAAAATCAATGCAAGGATGAATGAAGGATGCCTAAATGTAATGTCTAAATGTAGTGAACTGATAAAAGAAATGATTTATTAATGCAAAACCTAAGAAATATAAGTTGTTTGAAAATATAGTGTGGTATGTAAAATAATAGATTAAATGCAACAAAGAATAAGATAAAGATGCTAAACAGAAATTGTGCACTTGGAAATTGATGACTTGGATAAAATGAAGATTGCAGATAAATATGAAATTATGGAAAATCTAATTTTTTAGCCAACTGGGACACTTATGCCAAGCTGGGCGACTTAGTCCTAGACCAGGGAAACTACCCAAAAATCCGTTTCTACCAAATGGGTATCTGAAATTGCAAAAACCTCGGAGAAACCAGTGTAGTGGGACTAAGTCTCCACTGTTGGCAACTTAGTCCACTTTGGATTTTTTGCAAATCTAAAAGTGGAAATAGAAGCCCATAGTTTGCACTCTATTTTCTGATTTCTAATCGGGGGTTTGCCTTGGTCAAACCCCTAGTTGGTATTTAAACCTTGAGAGAGATTAAATATACATAAAAACCTAGCCGTAAGTGTTTCTAAGACTAGGAAGTCTAAAAATGAGATACAACCCTATTCTAATATGCAAGAATAAGATGCATAAATGGAATTAGAAAGATGCAAGACTTGTTCTAAGAGACACTAAATCACATTATAAATGACTCTCAATGACATGCAAACCTTTCTTAGGCTGAAGATAGAGAGAAAATGGAAAATGGAA
Source organism: Sequoia sempervirens (assembly GCA_007258455.2). Classification (NCBI taxonomy): domain Eukaryota; kingdom Viridiplantae; phylum Streptophyta; class Pinopsida; order Cupressales; family Cupressaceae; genus Sequoia; species Sequoia sempervirens. Next base: position 588,581,539 of record VDFB02047230.1, on the reverse strand, counting down.
TGACTTTGAAAACAAGTATTTAGGATTGATTTGATGGCTAGTTGCATATTCTCAACCTAGATTTCTCCATGATTCTCCATAGGCATCCATAATCAACCCTTTGCAATGTAAGATCTTGGAAAAAAAGTGAGCTTGAAGACCTGCAAAAACCCTAACTTGCTGCCCTAAAGCTTCAACTTTGTTGTAGATAGGCTAATAAAGCTTCTTGTGAAAGATATTTGACTCTTGACTCTTGAATTTTCTTGTTGAAAATGACTTAATGTTATGAAAAATGACCTAAAAACATATATTTATATGCATTAATACCTAATTATTCATTATTTTAACTTCATAGGCTGACATCCATTGGGAATTTGAATTAAGTCGGTGATTTTTCCTCTCAAAAGTGAAAAAACCCTCAAAAGGGACTAAGTCATCACCCTAGGTGACTTAGTCCCACCAGGGGTTTTTGAGGTGGGTTTTGTAAAATTTGAGTGATTTGAATGTTGCTTGTTAGGATTTGTATGATTTGTGAGTGGAATATGCCTTCAAGTCCAAAATAATGAGCATTAGGGGCCTATAAATGCAATTTTTAAGGGGTGATTGATGTAAGGGTGTCTAAAATAGGACTAAATTAGACCACATATTCTACTATCTCCAAACAAGTACAATTTTCGTGTCCAAACTATTATTCTTTCATATATTTCTTCCAAGCATCCATAGCATAGATAAGGTAGTGAATTGTTTGAAAAAATGCCCCAATAAAAAGTGGTCTCATGGAATGCCATGACAAGCAAATGCAACTGGAAACTAAGTATCCTAGTTATTACTTATGCTATGTGAAGTAATTGCATCACTATTTAAGTTGACTTTCTAAACAACTATATTGTAATTGAGATTTTGTCATCTATTAGCATCTAGTTATTAGTTATGCAATGTGAAGTAATGCTTTGAGTTTGAAAGATGTGCAATGCAATGTAATCAATGATATGAAGATAAACTACACAAATCTATTAAGTACAATTCATTAGTTAAACTCTTTATTCTACCACCTGCTTGAAGGTTTTTCCAACTCCATTGGCACTGGGATGTGTTCCCACGAAACCTCCAATATTAGCATATTCAACATCCAAAATCAATTATTAGAATTTACCATTCATATAAAAATGCTATTCACATGTAATAAATTTATAATTGTTTACTAGTTACATACCTCAATGGTAGATGTAGTCACGGAGTAATAAATAGGTGGATGGTTGGTGTATCTAGTATCAACACTGTGACCCTGAAATTTTATTACAATCATTAAACTAAATTAGTTGATCTTGTATTTAAAAAATGAAATTTAATAAATTAAATTCAATGAACATGCTAACATTTACTTGAGTATCAATGCCAAAAGCCACATTCAAAATGTTAGTTTCCATCACCATCCCTGCAGTAAAGGACGTATCCTACGCACCATCTTCATGAGTGTCTGTGGGATCATATGTACTAGCCGACCTGCAAACCAGACAAGAATGGGGTGGGATCCTACCCCTCAAAGACTCCCCTGGATGGTATTGTACTGCAGGACTATCATGCTAGATGATACTTTGGGTCAAAGAGTTGATACACTGCAAAGTATCCACCTCAACACTCTCCTTTGTGCCATAAGGGATAATGATGAGCTCACTAGTTGGCCTAGCGAGAGCTCATCTCCCTTGTTGTTGATCCTATTGTGCACCAGGTCTATCCTCTATCGACCCTCCACCTCTCCCTTGAAAGTCCCTCATATCAAAATAGTTGGGAATTTTGTTGAGGATGATTTCACAATAGAGTTTCCTCAAGAAATATTGGGGGACTTTGCAATTGTTGCATGATGGATAGTCAAAAACCATGTACCAGCTATCCCAAAAATTGCTCCTAATTCCTTAGTGGTGGCACCAATGGATAGGAACCCTCTTGGCATTAAGGTCAAGATTTTGATTTGTATGTGGGTTAATGAATAGTGAACACAAATCATATTTTGTAATTTTTTCATCTTTTACTTCTTTATATGATAATTTATCTGCATAAAAATTCCTCCACGCCTGCCTCCTATTTTCCAAACCACTTAATTGTTTGTTGATTGCATCTACATGTGTTAACATGTCCTGAAGTGAAGTCACAAGTGTTCTTCTTTCCATAGTTGAACTTATAGGTTGTTCAACCTTGTGATTAACTCCTTAATCTATTTTTTGTTGTTTTCAATTACCCCATTAAATTTTGTTGAGTGCTAGGAGGGTGTTGAGGAATTGGTGGAGGAGTTTGTTGTTGTGGTTGTTGAGAATTTTTTTTGTGTTCTTGTTGCTCTAGTTGTTGAGGATTTTCAGAAGGGTTTTGAGGTTCATTATTTAAATCTCCTACAAATTAAACAAATGAATATGAAAAACAACCTAAAATTAGCTATTTAACAACACATTCACAAAAAAAATAAAAAATTATTACTTGTTTGACCTTCTTGTCGATGTGATAGTATCTTAGTGACGAAATTGCAACAATTCAATGAAAAAATTACAACTTTAGCTCCTTCCAAAATGTGAGCACGCAAATGCAAGGTTTCTCTACTGCAGACAACAAAAAAATAGTGAAAATGAAATTATGTCGTTTGCTTTTTTTCATTTAAATAAGCTATAATGTGCTTGTGTTATAATGCAAGCATGTTATAGGCTTGATGTGACTAAGTCTTTGGATCGATCACACCAAGCCATAATGCGAGTGCGTTATAACGTTCTCGCGTTATAGCCTATCAAATTATTTTTGAACTTTTGCCCACAATTTGGCCCCCCATCATTTTGCACTCGCCCCTCACATTGGATAATTATTAAAGTGGTAATTGGATATTTATTTTGAATGCTCATATAATGGATTTTGAAGGTGGATGTGACTATGGGTTCTTGTGTATTGAAGTTGTTAAGTTTGGATTGATCAACACTAGAGGGGAGTGTAGTTATTTTTTATGAATGATCATATAATGGATTTTGCAAGGTGGAGGTGAGAATGGTTTCTAGGCTTCTAGGAGAATTAATGATATACCACAAGGGCATATGATGCTTAATATATGAAGATGAAAGTGAGAAAATGTCTAACAACTAGGAGAATAGGGTAACCCACCCTTCTAATTCAGTTACCCAAGGTATAAAGTTCTTAGAGGCTTAGTCTAAATGATAAGATTCTAACTTCCAAGAGATATTTCTATAAATTCAATCCCCACTCTTTATACTCTACCAAAACACTAGATTTGAAGTCATCCCCTTGGTGATGAAATCTAAGGTAGACATCCTAAAAATTGGAAATAATTGGGTGTTTCTAGTTCTTAAGATCATGCGAGCATGTGAGAGAAGAGAATGCACACTCACTTCCTTGGAATTAAAATATAGTTGTATATTAATTAGCCAAATTGAAATGTGAAGGTATATTTAATTCCATAAATAATGATTTAAAACACAAAAAAGAGAATTTAGGAAAAAATAAATTAAAAATATCTATAAATAGGTCTTCTTCAAGTCCTACAAAGCCATAGGATTAGAAGTCTAGATTTTTTATTCTCTTTCTTGCAAGAGAGATAATTTTTAAGGTTTTATTCTTTGGCCAATGAATTAACACTATATTTAAAGGGTTAGCCAAAACATAAAATAATTTGTTTCAAAATGAAAAATAGATAGCACCTCATATTGTTCATGATATTTTGATAACTTTTTAAATTGGGACACCATAGGAAAAATCTATGATCATTCAAAGTTTTAAATGAAATCAAATATTTTAAGAAAGTATACCCAATTAATGGTGCACAAACTAGAAAAATGACTTAGTCCACAACATAGGGATAGGAACCAACTTTCCATCTACAAAAAGTCAAAATTTCAATCAATTATACAAAAGCTATGCATGTTTGACTACAAGTAGGTTTTGAAAGGAGGTAAAAAGATGAGGGACAAGGTCTAGCTCCCTATGGTTTGGCTATTGGTCACACATATGACCAAGGGATGAGCATTAGTTGTTTTTAAAGGTATCAATTTTTTAGCTAAGATTCTTGTGACCATGGGTTGGTATAGATCTATGATGGGGTGTTGGGAAGGGTGGTGGAGCTCCTAGTCAATGATATGACCAATGACTAAAGGCTTACAAAAATTAAAAATGTAATCCCACAAGACTATGTGTATGTATATGTAGAGTGCGTATGGATATCTACAAGTATATGTACCTAATATATATAGATAGGTTTTTTAATATGTTTGCAATGTGTGTATATCCACTACACATTTATTTTATGTATCCAGCATGCAAATATTTCTATATATCATTAAAACTACATATTTTTGTATATATAGTGTTTTTAATGCATATACATCTATATATACATGGACTATGTATATACCGCAGGTTTTGATGTGTATATACGTAATATTTTTGTGTATCCTATAAAATGGTGAGACTAATATATATATATATATATATATATATATATATATATATATATACTTGCAAAAAGGAGTGTGTATATGTTAGAACTAAACAATAACAATGAGTATATATAGTGAATATATGATAAAAGACAAGAAAAATGAATAATGTATATATGGTAGGGTATAGTATAGTCTATATGGTATAGTTGGTATAATTTTACGATTGTACAAAATTCCATACTGCCAAGGAGTGAAGTGCCTACAAAACATAGAATTTCTTTTGCAACAAAAGTATAAGATGTTATGTATCAAATTTTGTCTCTTGACCTCTTTGAACATAAATGTGATATCCATTTTGCATCTAAAAGGATCCTAAGAAAATTAGATCTTTGGAACCACATAAGAAGGAAAGAGAATCATGAAACAAGAAATTCTAAAAAACTTACAAGTTCACAAAGCTAGAAAATGGGTTAGTGTGTTCATGTCAAGTTCAACAAAATGAATGAATTAAGAAATGGAAATATAAAATCAAATACTTAAAAAGTTCAAATAAACAAAATCCTAGTTACTAGATTCCATTGCAAACATCATGCCAATTGAGTGCACTATAACAATTTTTTCATGGAAGAAAGTGGATGCAACTCAACAACATACCAATGCAATGTGACAGAGTAATCTTGCATAAAAAAACTAATTAATGAATGATGAATTGAATGAGTTATTTATAAAAAGTATAAGATGTTATATGTCAAAATTCATCTCTTGGCATTTCCAAATGCAACTATGACATCCATTTTATATCAGGAGGATCTTACAAAAAAAATCTTAGGAACCACCTTAGAAGGCAAGAGACCTGTGAAACAAGAAACACTAGAAGATTTTCAAAAACTAAAGTTAGTAAATGGGTTAGTGTGTTCTCATCATGCTCACTAGAATGAATGCACTAAAAATGTAAATATAAAATCAAAGACTTAAAAGTTCAAATGAACAAATTCCTAGTTTCTAGCTTCCATTTAAAACCTCAAGATTGAATGCACTATAGAAAAATTCTCATGAAAGGATGTGGATTCAACTTCACATCATACCAATATGATATTTTGATAATGCAAATTGATAGAATAATCTTGCATAAAAAACTCGATTAATAAATGATGAATGGAATGAGGTATTTATAAAAGCATAAGATGTTATACATAAAAAATTATCTCTTGGACTCTCCAAATGCAATTTCAATATCAATTTTGTATCAAGAAGCCTTAGAAAAAAGTTGATATTTTAAACCACCTAAGAAAACAAGAGATCTATGAAACAAGAAACACTATAAAAATTGTAAACACCAAATTTAGTAAATGGGTTAGTGTGTTTACATAAGTTCAATAAAATGAATACATTAAAAAAATATAAATAAAAAAGAAGAAGTCAAGATTCAAATAAACAAAGTCCTATGGTGGGTTTAACTCAACTAACTCTGAGTAACAGTAGATCACTACACCTCTTGAAAAACAGAAATTTCTACTCCAAAATTCGTATATAACTAAGACTTGATTTGTTAAACAAGAGCTCTTTTATAATCTAAACTTAAAAAGGGTACTCTCAGAAACATGCAAAATCATATATAATGGATAGGCCAACAACTAACAGAAAGTCGACAGCTATTTTAATTGTTCACCCGTTCCTATTTTCCCACCACCTCCCATGTCCATTGATATTCTCTTATCAATGTTCCCTCCATTGATTTGTTTAGAATATGAATGAGCTTTAACTTAGAGATGTTGGCCCAAGCTTTGACAAACTATTTTAATGATTTTGTTATGATTGGAGCGGTTGCAGTATATTAATATGTTTTGAGGCTGATTTTAAAACTGTTTACAATTGCCACGCTGGAGATAAATCAAGCCAAGCATGAGCATGAGGTATTAAATATAACATGGACAACTTGCAACACAATTTTTTAGATGTTTTTGGGCAAACAGGACATTTTCTCTGTGCTGCTAGGTAAGAGAGAAGATTGTTAAATATGTCTACTCATAAATATTAGGCATTAATGCAAAAAAAAGTCGATGTTGGAATAAACTATTGGAATTTAAAAAATGTTGCTCACATGCCCACATGGATATCCAAACATAAATAAAAGCTGCAAGCAGGATACAGGCAAGCAGCCTAATCTTCCAGCTTAGCATATGAGCAACATTAAATGCAATGCACAACAAATATAATGTCTTGAATTGATAATAATATTATGGTATTATTCAATCCTATTTTTAAGTTTTTGGTGGGATGCATACCTTTATTCTTTTATTTTCAGTTAAAAGAAATTTCAATCTCAAACTGTTGCTTTCATATCGAATAAAAAAAAATCTTATAAATAATATAAAATCTTCTGTTAATGATAATGAAATACCAAATTAATTTTGTGTTTCATTGGAGAAAAAGATAGCTTTGCATTGTTTTAAGGGCACATAAGATAAATTGTGCAGTAAATAAACATACAAGTGGGCGCTACATATTAAAACAATTGTGCAACATATAATGTTGTGGTATTTTTCCTTGAAGTACAAAACATGAGAGAGGATAAAGTGTGCTGAATATAGTATGGGATGCTAGCACAGTATATTACATGGTGCTCCATTGGAAAGAGATTAGCACAAAGATATGATTTGCCTGTCTCAAACACATGGCTGAGCAATTTTATCAATTTTGAAAAGGTTGATTCAATACCTAAAGAATAGGATAAGTGCAAGAAGTTAGGTTTATTTTGATCAAAAAAATTGTAGTGTTTTTTTTTACAAAATTAAAGTTTATTATAATTGAAGTAAAAATTTATGAAAAATATTTTTGTACATTTTTATGTTTTAAGTCAAAATATGCACATGTACTACCAACATAATTTTTTCCTAAATGAAAACATTTTTCTAATTCTTTTAGAAAAATGTGCTCACATTTGATTACTATATATTTTAATTTCACAAAAAAATCTAATTAATTTTTTATTGATCATAATTTCTATTTTTGAAAACCTTTAAAAAAATCTAATTAGTTTTTTTATTCCAGTTGTAATTTCTATTTTTGAAAACCTTTGTGTAGAACAAACATAATTAGAGATAATCGTAAATTACTTCTTTTTTCTATCTATACATTGATTTTTTTGATTGGTAGACATTCTTTTTCAAAAATGTTAAAAATGAAAAGTTATTAAAAAATAGTAATACATGTCATTTAAGTTCGTGAACCACATTTATTAAAAACAATTAATAAATATAAATTATGTTCAATAATAAGAAAAAATATTCATTTGAAAAATAAACATCATCATATAATACGTTTTGATTTGGTCCAAATATTTTAAGAAAAATATCAATTATATTGCTTAAGTTAATTTTATTATTTTTGTTAACATAAAATTGTACTTGCAAGTTCAAGATTGAGAGTTGAGTTTCCAAACCTTAAACCAAACCAAATGGATAGGTTTCAAATGTTAAATTTTATAGAATGTGAACTTGCTTTAAAATATGGATTCTAAAATGCAACGAGTACTCATTTTAAAATAAGTACCTTTTTATTTTTAGAATGCATATCCATTTTATATTGCTTATCCATTTTAAAATAGGTACATATTTCTAATCTAGATCTATTGTTTTTCTAATTTTTAGTAAAATGTATTATCATTGCATCTCTACAAAATTTTATTTCATACAACTTGATAATGACTACTTCTACAAAATAAATTATACAAATGTCTCTTATAATCTCTTGAAAATTCATATTATATTGAAAATTTAATTGGATTCAATCATAAGAATAATTTTCAAGCAAGAGAAATCAAGGAAGAAATTTAAAAAAAAATCAAAACATATGTAATATATTCAACAAAAAATCTATATCTACTTGTACTTCAAAAATATCAAGGAAGCATGCATCTAAAAATAGATTAAATATCATTTGTTAATTTTATTAAGAGGGTTTAGTAATTATGAGATCAAGTAAATGTTAACAAAAAAATAGGAAGCTCACGAACTTGAAAAAAATGAAGCATATTGAGAGGAGACAAAATGATAAAGAGATAGGAGTGTGATGTAGGAAAAGGGGATCTAGGGTCTAAATCACACTTCCTATATCATAATGGAAAGGATTAATTTATTGATCTCAAACACCCACTTGGCTAATAACCACAATGGAAGAGCCTGAATGGTGGATCAAGGTTTCAGTCCTTTGATGTGGGGATGATTTAATATTGACTAATTGACTATTAATTGACTTAATTTGAAAATGTAAAGATTCACCTAGGTTAACTATGAAAATATAGTAAAGTGTTATGATTTCAAGAAAACACAAAATAAAAAGCTAGAAATAGAGTTCAAAAGAGTAGAATGCAAAAAAAAAGGAACCTAACATATAAATTTGATTTTGAAATGGCTAGATAGGGGTGCTAGCACCCTAGACAGAGAAGTGCGGACACTCAAAACAATAATTTGAAATCTTAGTTAGTATCTGTCTATGGGCTCTTCTCCTCTGGACTCAATGTCGAAACATTGTTTGTCACTAATAAATTCTACTTTCCCTAATTTGTTGACTTGTAGGACTTGAATTCTTGATTGAGAAATTAGGTCTTCTATCCTTTCCCAAATTATCTTTAAACCTACAACCTACACATAAGGAAGAGGGAAAAGGGTTGTGTCATATAAGGGCTTACCTAAGTCAAACCCCATTTTGGTATTTCAACCTCCACAACAACCATGATGATATAAAAAAGAGCTTACCCTCAATTTGGTAGAGGCTAAATGATAAACAAGTGATAAACTAACAAATTGATATAAATTACCACTCAAGTCTGCATTCTTTCATAGACTAAATTCATTATACTCATCACCTTCAAGGATAAATGGATGCATGATTTGAAGTCCTGTAAGTGTTAGTATTCATAAAATAAATGGACATGAAACATAAATAAAATTACTTAAAAAATTGATGCATTGATAACACGATGCTTGAATGAAGTAATGTTTCAATAATCCTACTAATTCTTCTCTTAGCTACTTTTTAGGATGCTCAATTGGTCTCTTATAAAATGCTAGGATTGCTTAGGATTTGAAATAGTGAAAAACTGGTATTTATATGCAATTCTTTAATTTACAGTTAACCACTGACAACCAAAAAATTATTTAGGATTTCTAAATGTTAAAATGATGACATCATCATATTTGAATTGGGGTCAAAAATAGGTTGGATAGGGGTGCTAACACCCTAGTCTAGACCTATTTTGGGGGCCTTAAGTATCAAAAAATAAATATTAATTCATTTTCCCAATTCAACTCTGATTTTCTAAATATGATCATAAAATAAGTAGATTAAAAACATAAATGGGTCAAAGAACATAAGGGGGAGCTAAACCTAGTGTGAAAATTTTAAGGGTGATAATTTCTAACGCTATATTTAGCCCCCACTTTAGTGAGAGTATGTAATTACACTCATGCTCACACTAAAATAAGGAAAAGGCAAGAAGGGTTCATCTATTTGAACATTGAAGAGATAGGATGACATCAAATCTATAGTATGAGCTAGCCCCAAGCTCAAGATCCTATGACATGACAATATAAGGAAAAATGAAAACACACATATGAGATGCAATGCACCATGGAAAATACAAAGCATAAGTAATAAAGAAATAAAAGACAACATAATGAAGACACAAAGAAAACAGAATGAAGGCACAAATCAAACACAAAGAAAACACATAAAAGATAAAAGGAAAACACATAACAAACACACATAAACAATAAAAAATAGACATAAATACAAGGTTAGTACACTTAAAAGGATTTGAGTTGGTAAGGTAAAGAGACTCTAGTCTTAAACTTATCTCAAATACCAAACGTCATTCCTTGAATATGATGTTAGATATAATATTTCTCTCATGAGGACCAACAAACTACATTATGCTAGGTCACTCATGAGCTACATAGATCCACTAGCTAGCAAGTTGTGTTATGCTAGGTGTCAATACAATATGATGGGTTTCACAAGGCTAGAAAGTTGTGTTATGCTAGTTGTCTCATGAAACACATGGCTCCACTAGCAAGGAAGTTGTGATATGCTAGGTGGCCATGTACAAGTGCTCAATTACATGAATCACCAAGCCATGCTATATCAAATTTATGGAATATTTTTCTAATCATTCCTTAAGGAGCCCATAAAATTTTAACATCATGGGGGGCCATTTAACATCATAGGGGACAAAATCACCTTAAGGGTGTACAAAATTTTAACATCACAAGGGAATATTTAATATCACAAGGGATGAAATCACGTTAGGGGGTGTACAAATATTTAACATCACAAGGGACAGTTTAATGTCACAGGGGATGAAATCATAAAGCCATGCCTCAAGGGGCATTATAAATAACATCACCACAAAAGGTGCACATGAATAATGTGTAAGGCCACTCCTAGAGGATAACATCACCAATGTAAGGGGAACCACATGGATTGAAAGGTCACACATTAGGGGATATCATACATGATACCACCACTAAAGGGGCACATAATTAACTTACAAGGCCACACCTTCGGGGATATCATGCATAATATCACCACTAAAGGGAAAATGGTTAGCTTACAAGGACACACCTTAGGGGATATCATGCATAATCACCACTAAAGGGCACATGATTAACATGCAAGGCTACACCTTAGGGGATATCACACATAATACCACCATTAAAGGGGCACATGATTAACTTACAAGACTACACCTTATGGGATATCATGCATAATACCACCACTAAAGGGGCACACGACTTAAATTCTTTAGAAGATGCCATAATAGATGAAGGAATACGCCCCATGAAAATGTTAGTGTACTAGCCACACTAATGTTTTAAGAATATAATGGATGAAGAGGGGATACTTTAGAAAGTACACACACCTTAAAATAAAATTTATCCTTCCCCCCCAAGTGTGTTGACAAAGACAACCATATGTGAATTTATTATTTTGTTGCTCCTCATTGATGAAATATGGTTGCACAAAAATATTTTTGTGCCCCCATACATGGTACTGAGTATTATATGATACTACTAATTCCACATAGTAAGAAGAAACACCATATCAATTAATTTATTAATTTATATGGATCTACATCAATGTCATATATCAAAAATAAGCATTATATTTTTTCCTTTAAGGTACAACACTCATCAATATAATGCCCAAACATTTGATGATATGCACAAAATAATGAATTCTATTGTATTTTTTGATTAATTTTTCTCTCACAAGGAGGTGAAAGGGAGATTAATTCTTTTTTAAAAAGTGATGTAGGTTCTACCTCAAACAAGGGATGTAGAGTGGGAAGAAGTCCATTTCCAATTGAACAATGGGTTGGTGTTGGGGTAGATGCTAGAATAAATGTAACATGCCCATTGTTCTACATAGTAATTTCCCTAAGTTTTAATCTTAAGTAAATAGATCATGCATCTTAGCCAAAATGAGAAATAAAATTTCTTTTTCAAAAATATAAAGATAGAATGCACATTTAAAATAAATATTCTTTCCAAAATTTCCATTGCATTATATCAAAGTGTAGACACGCAAAATTAGCATAATGCATTCGATTAGGTCATATTCATCCATTTGGCAAATAAATCAAGTTTATTTATCAATCTCCTAAAGTCGTCAATTTAAATTAAATAAATCAACTTGATCCTAACATCACCCTTCTTGATTAAATAAATCAATCCTTTATTTAATTAAGTTGAAATCACCTTTCATCCCTTTTTGATTTAAATAAATCAAAATATTCAAGTCAAAAGGGTCAAAGCATCTAATCATCATTAAGTTAATCTAATCCTGATTAAACTAACCTAACCACCTATCACATCCTCTAGCTTTTCCCACTTGCACCAATATATCATTTTAATTCATTTATAAATTTAGCATTTTCCATCAACATGGCATCTTTGAGGAATATTCCCTTAAATTTGAATTCAAAAACAAGTGGACATGTACATCCAACAAAGCAATTAATAAGCTCTTACATGTCCCTTGCACAAGTCAAACTCAACATTAACTATCAAATTCAAATTTGAAATCTCCCTCTCTTTGGCACATTGACCAAAATGTGCTCATTCCTCATCCTATCACAAGATGACAAGTGGCTCCATCTCATTGGCCAAATATTTGTCCCACATTCATCCATTTGGCTATTTCTCTCATCAAAATAATCTATAAATAAAAGGCTTCATCCTTCATCAAATCCTCAACAAATCCACAATCTTCATGCAAAGTCATTCTCTTAAACTAAGAACTGATTTTGTCCATCATCACATTTGCATTACCAAGGGTTGGGAAAGGGCTATTTTCCACAATAGCACCAATCCACTATGAAATAAAGTTTTGATTATGTTTTTATATGCATGCATTTAATTATCTTTGTTCTATTTAGATTGCATATTTTAGCATGGTTAAGTATTTCATAGGAGTACTAATAAGTTTGCATTTGGTATGAACTAACCCATTTCAATGAATGTTGAAGTTTAGGGACTATTTGCAAGTTTACGGTGCTCACATTTGGCGCTAGAAGGAGGGCTGGATATCATTCTTCCTCATCTTTTCTTGAAATTTCTACGTTTTTACTCATACATAGAAATTTCCAATGTTGGGAGCTCTGCGTCATTGTTTTGGCGCCGATGTCTCTTCAACATCGCTATATAGCACTGCGGGAGACTCAAAGTGCGATGCTGGACTCGTCTCACCAATAAAATTTGAATTATAAACTCCACCGCTAGGCTCATTGACTCACAAATTTTTTTCAAACAGTATCAAACTGTGATGCTGGAAGAAAACTATGACGGTAGGCAAAAAGAGCGACACAGTTGAGCTCTTTGTCCCGACACAGAGCGACACTGACTGGCAAGTGGTGTTGTGAGAGCACCGCTGGGAAATCAAACTATGACGCAGTTACGAGTTGCGACGCTGGAAGGGAGTAAAAACGGGAAATTTAATTTTAGCACGTGTTATTTGATTAATGATTAATTTGTTCTCTATTTTTTGCTTTTTTGTCTATGTATTTTCTAGAATCTGACTGGTTTTTCTTCCTTGTAGGTTGGAAATTGAAAATGAAGAAAGGAGAAGCATGAGGAAGATGTTTCATCAAACCAAAGTTTTTTTAAACACTTTGTTAAGAAATTGTTATCCTTTCTTTCTTAGGACACTAATTTTTGTTTGGGTTTAAAAAGGATCTTTCAATTTCTTCTTACAAAGGCTAAAATGAACAATAGGATCAACAACATACTAAAGTTTGTTTTTGGTTAAATAATTGAACAAAATGACTCTGACTTGTCATTTGGTGCTTAAAAAGAACTCACATTTTGCTTTGTGGATTTAAAAAGAACAAGTGCAATTTTTTTTTTTAGTGAAGGCTTACTTAAACTAAAGGCATTGAAAAAGGACGTATGTGCTTCTCTCGCGCTTTATAGCGATCTTGAGAATCAAAAGGCCTTTTTTATGACTTTAGGGTGAGACAAATAAATCACCTCCACACTTTGATTTGGGTTTAAAAATTGAACATCTTGTGCGAGTGTGAGTGGGGGCATTGTTGCGTATATTCTCTCTCCTTGTTGCTAACAAGGATTGATTGAGTTACCAATATTGTTCTTCATTTGCTTTTGTTTATCTTAGAGGGCCTACCTTGGGGAAAAAGTACTCACCCAAGGGAACGACTCAACTGGTAACACTCTAAAGCCAAGAGTATTTCCAACCGGTATATAAACGTGGATATTGGAGTAAACGCCAATATCACATGGTTGATTCCGACAAGATCGATCTGAAAGGGGACTCTTGCCATATGGGTCAATCTCCAATAGAAAGTCCTTATTAAAACCCATGTGCTAGAATTTTCCAAAATCCTTTAATCTATTTGTTGGTGCAAGAACGGTCGTTCTGAAGCCACCCCACACTTTTATGGTCTTTTAGTAGAAATGGAAAGCATGCCATGGGAGTTTCATGGGTGTTGATGCTTGGCTGCCCCGTATAAGTGAGTGTCATGGAGGGGAGCCAGTGGGGTCAAGAATCTAACCATTTGCTAAAGATAAGCGTAGCTGGAATTGTCCAAGTGGGGATTCAACAAATATTGTCTTTCACATCCATAGGGTTGTACTTGTTCTTGGTTTGAAAAACAGTGCTTTGATCGAAAACATTGGAAAACCAACATTCAACATGAGCATCAAATCTCAAACTCTTTAGGAGAAGCAAATATCCTTGAACAAATTCACATGTTATTGCTTGCCCTTGGGATTTGTATCCTTAGAGGCTTCTAAACATTTGGATTTCATCTCAATTTTCTCCTACTAAGGTCAACAATAGGTAACTCTTGCCTCAAATTTCCTTGGTTTCTGCATAATACACTTTGCGGGATAAGGGGAAAGTTGGGACATTAGACATCTAGATTCAAAATCTAACCAAGAGTGTGTTTGTGGTAAAAAGAATCCATTAAGCAAAGATTAAATCAATTGGACCCCACACATGTGCTTGGCATCTTTTGGTCATATGGTTTTCATGCAAACATTGGTCTTTTGATTTTGAATTACTCTTATAGAAAAGCATGTTCTTCACTATCTTGGTCTTGTAAACAAGTCCTTCCTAGATTCACTTAGGATCAAATCAAACACTTCATCCAAATTCCAAACATTTATCAAAATCCATCCCACCAAACAATTTTAGAGCTTTGGAAATGTCATTCTAGACTTGGGTAAATCATCAAAATCAAAATCACTTTGTTTAGTTAGGTGTATGGGAATGCATCCTTTCTCATACATTTAATTGAATTAGCATTCCTTTGAACAATTTCATCCTAAGATCACATCCAACATCTTCGGGTTTACAAGTTCATTATCCAATCAAACCAATCAAAATCAAATCCTAAGTCTAGCATTGATCCAAGGTTCCTAAAAAGTTTGACACTCATATCATTTCCCATTTTCATCCTTCATCTCGTCATTGGTCCTAAGAACCTTAGAGGTCACTTTTGCAACAAGGTCAAAACACAAGAGGAACATGGAATATAAACTTGATCCATACATAATGAGTAATCCAAGTCAACTAAGCTATCAAAGCCTTACAATGCTGATTGATTATCAACACTCACATCTATACAAACCAAACATGGGATCATTACCTTCTACAAATGTCAATGGCACAAAAAATATGAGTATGCCCAAATCAAAGATTGGAACACATTTCCCGATGGTAGATCTAAATCCAAACCTACAAGTCTGTCAACCAAACAATCAATGCATGAGCCTTCAAACAAACAACGTCATCCCACCAAATCCCTACATGCCAAAAGAGAATGTACCAAGTACAAGTTTTCCAAACATGAATCCAGAAAAACTTTGGGATAAATATGTTTTCAAATCACACAAATGTTGTTCAGAGTCCAAAGAAGATATGAACGACCTCAAGACAAGGTGACACCATGCAAAATCAAAGTTACCTAAATCGATGCAATATGATTCCCAATCACAACAATGTTCAATTTCAACCTATCATGTCAAATTTGAGTGTCATCCTAGATCAAAACATTGTCCAAAATCAAACACAAGTACACACTCCAAATCTGCTTAAACAAAATCCAAATCAACTATATCAAGGGAGTCAAGATCGAAATCAAGAACAAATTTGGCGAGATCAAATTGCTACACTTACCAAAATAGTTGAGTCATTGCACCAAGAGACATCTCCACCACCATTACCCATATCAACATCATTCCTTGGTTTAGGGCTTCACCCTTTACCTAGCACCAATCACTCCATCCAAATCAATCCAACTAACACCAATCAATCCATCACATCAAATCCTTTGAATATACCATTGATATCGCACCAACATATGGTATTCAATCAAGCAACAATGTTGATCCCAACAAATCAAAACATGGTCTCCCAAGGGCCTATCACCTCGGTCATTCTGACTATCCCTATCACTTTGATCATTCCAACCACCACTATCATGCTCATCACATCTCAAACCCTCATGATCACTCCAATCGTATCTCAATCACTCGTCACTACATCCAACACAATTCCAAATCCACCACCGCTACCACCAAAACCAAATGTAGCAAGACAATATAACATTGCATTAAAAGCTCACCAGGCCTACCAAAAGGCCATCCAACAATATCTAGCCACGCAACAAGCAAGACAAGCTCAACAAGTGCAACAAGCCTCTCAAGTTGCCCAAGCCTCTCAAGCTACCCAACAAACACAAGCACAAACACAAAAAATGATAACTATTGGGGATAGCGATGAACATTCAACCACTGATGATAGCATTGACAATCTCCCCACCACAATTTTTGAAAGAAATGATCAAGATCTATCCATCAAAGTGCACATTGGAGATGTTTTTATCTTGTCCGAAGATCAAATCAACATAGGTCAAGAGTCACTTTTGAATCACGATCAAAATCCACCAACAATACTCGACAATGATCTAATTCAAGAAATATCAACATCACTTGACTCTATGGTTGAAGACATTCACAATCTCTCCACCACAATTGTTGAAAACAATGTTCAAGATCTCTCAATTAAGGATCATATTAAAGATGTTTTTACCCCACCCGATGATCAACTCACCATACATCAAGAGCCACTTTTTAGTGATCTATTTCAAGGAGTGTTAGGATTATTTGATCCTATCGACATAATGCATGATCCATTGACCAATGATCATGTTGAAAATGTCTCCACATCACCTAATGAGTTAGAGGACATATCTCAAGATTTTATTCCAAAGCAAGATCAAAATCTTTCACCAAGGTCTAGCAATGGTCCTTTCCAAAACATGTTGACACCCTTTGACCTCATGGTTACAGATGTTGAAAGAATCCTCAAATCAACACTTGATCTAAGTCCACTCAAAGATCAAGAGGATATTGAGACAATTCCCATGCCTAATGAAGACATCCAAGAATCCTTTATAAGCCATCCATCCTTTGAAACTGACCCATGTCAAGAACTTGATCCAAAGCATGTCGAAAGCAACTCCGAAATTATTCAAGATCAAGAATTTGTATCTTCAAGATACTACAATAATCTAATGGACACTCTCCTATCTATACAAGATGATCATATCCACATAGCACATACTCCTTCGTCTACCCATGAGATGCTTTCTATGGATGGACACATAGATGATCTTCATTCAAAACAAGATTCTTTTACTCCTAACGTTATTACACAAAAAGAGCAGATTATTAACTCCTACAGTCAAATTGAGTTATCAACATCAGGATCAGATATATCTCGAATTCATACTAAGGATATCCAACATTATCCACTCAAGGAAACAAGTCAGACAAAACAATATAATCTAGAGTTAGCAAAGTAGCAAGTTGAACTAACGTCATCTACAATATCTATTAGAGAATGCTTATTGAACAAGACATCTTAGACAAGCGAATCAAAGCATGAAGGCACTACTACCACCATGTTCGGGGAAACTTCGTCTCAAGCAAATGTCAACATAGGGAGCATTAAGAGTCCTTATGATGAAACTAGTGTCAATACTACAACCAGGCACGTCACGAATCTTCATCCACCCATCACCCCATCCATGAATTGGGACCAACGTCAAAAGAAAGAATTGAATCAAAGTACAAAGAACACTTATCAAAGCAAAAGAAGCTAAGAAGCATAATGAATAAATAAAATACAAATGGACAACAAAGAACACAAAGAAAGATTATCCCTATCAAGCTCCATTAGTCAAAGAAACTATGGGGCAAAATAAAAAAGGGAAAAGTATCCATCAAAGATGTCCACAAAAGAAAAGTAGGCTTTTTCGACGTACAAAGTGTATCAAGCAGTTGGTCCTAATTCCACACACACTTTCGTATCCACCCATCATTGCTCATCTTCCCAAGTTTGGAGAGTCAAAGATTCCAAGCTGTCAACCAATCCATCTTTTATCCCTAAACACACTCCATCCACGCCTCCACGTATGATATCCAATTCTCAAATTAACCATGTATTGGCAACAACCCTTCATCATAAGGATTTTGAAGGCACTCTATCGTGATGTGCGCACAAAGACAAAGTTAACTCCGGTATCGACAAAGCAAATCAGGAATCCCAAAAGCTGCATTCAAGTGCACGTATCTTAGAAAAGAAACTTCTTCAGGCAAGATATCGATGGAACATTATGACAGGGGCATCTACACCGACACCACTAGGTGGGCCAACATGAATCTTTCAGAAAAACCAAAAATAAAATAAAAATGAAAATCCAAAAAAAGTAATCAGAAAAAGGATTGAAAATAGTAAAGATAAAAATCGTCCTCTAGTAAAAACCACTACGATGGCACTTTGGGCAAGACCATGATGGAAACCTGGCAAACAGGCGTCATGTGTAGAATCGATCATCTACATGTGCCACTTCAGGTGAAAGCATCTCATCCCATCCGTAATAAATCGATCATTCCATCCATCATATCCATAATAAATCCATTCATCCATAAACCATTTATCCAATCCATTTTCATCCATCTACATCCATCATCCAAGTTATCTTGATCTTGATGAAAGTTTGGGGCACACTTTACGCTTGCTTATGGTAAACATTTTGGCATGGGTCATTTTCATTGATCCTATCCTATGTAGCATTATCTAAGCCATGAAGCATTATCCAATGAATCATTCCTTTGTTCAAATGCCTTATCTTATTTCAAGATAATCCTTGGCATCCTTTGTGTGTTGACCATATCCATCCATCCATACATCCATCCAAACATCCACACATCGCATTCCATACATTGCTAGACACCGGGGGCAGATATTTACATCTTTCTTTAGAAATAAATCTTGATCTATATCCTCCAACTTATGTGGTGAGCTGAACATTGGAAAACGTGAAACCAAATTGGTCAAAGCATTTGTGATCCAAAATCCAAACCACTAGCCCATGGCATATTTTGATGAGAACATGTTCTTTATCAAAGCTTTATCTTTCATCAATCCAAGAAATCACTATCAGTTGCATCTAATTTACACTTCAAACATCACGTCAAATCATTCGAACAACTTTTTTTCCAAACCAATCTTCAACAATCCTGATCAATCGAATCCAATCAATCCATAATCTTGGGATATCCTTCCTGATCATTATGTTACTTAACACTATCCCTGTATTATTGTGCATCCTCAACAATGTTATCATCATCAATCCTGATGAATCAATCCTTGCATTTTTGTGCATCCTCAAAAGTGTTATCATCATCAATCTTGGTCAATCAAATCCTTCCATTGTTGTGTATCCTCAACAATGTTATCATCATCATCAATCCTTCGATTTGATCAATCAACCTTAGCTTGGTCTTCAACAAAATCCCAAACAGAGAACTGATATCATCACACATGTCCATATCCAAATCGTCAAAATCATGCAAAAAATCCAAAAACATCCAAAACATCGAAAAATCCAAAAACATTCATAAAAGTGAAAATGTCAAAAACATGGAATCTGAACTACGTCATCTCTGAGCTTAACGTAGACAAGGCTAATCTCTAATCACCCCCGAGACACAAAAATCAAAAAAACTAAAACCAAAAAATCCAAAACATCAAAAAAATCAAAATCCAAAACATTCAAAAAAAAAAATCCAAAAACATCATAAAATCTCAAAAAACCCCAAAACATTCAAAAATAAAAATCAAAACATTTGTAAAATCTTGAAAACCCAAAAATAGCCTCAAAACATTGCAAATGTCAAAACATCCAAATATTTGAAAAAATCCATCCATCCCTTTTTGATTTCACCCGCGATAATCAATCATCCATAATAAGTTGATCGTCACCTTCATCCTTTGGCAACACAAACGGAAACAATCATAGTAGTCAGCAAAAGAAAGCTTCAATCGTAAAATCAAAATAAAAACAACAAACCATTAAACACAAAATCAAACTCTTGATCATTTTCAGACATGTCAATCAAAATTATATCAACAACCTATCAATCAACTTATCAACCCATCATCATCCTATACAATGCATGTCCTAGGATACATTGTTTCGACAATGGACATCACCTTGGATTCTTATCCTATCAAAACAAATCCCTCTGGCTGAAGGTATGAAGAACATTGGCTTGTTTGCATACTTGATCTTTTCATTTGATTTATCTTATTGCATCCAAATGAAGGATTTAGAGAGATAGGAATGGGGCAATGATCATTATCTTTTGTCTACTGTGCTTGTTGGATGTTCTTGTAAAATAACTTGGCAAATACTTGCTTTGTTAGGTACGCCCCAGTAGTGGTTTCCATATGTCATGTGAACAAGAATACTCCTATCTTCCTGAGTCAAAGTCCATCACACTAGGTACAACACCATCCTCGGTTCTTTATACCTTGATGCATCGTATCTATGTGTGTTATCAAACATAAGGTAAGTAGCCCTTTTAAAATCCCAATCCTTGATAAACAAATCATCCATCTATCATCATCATTTCTTGTCATCATCTCTCATAAATTTGGCCTATTGGATCCTCTTGTCATCATCTAATGTCTTGTTTTTGGCACTAACATCACATCATGAATAATTAATCATCATCACCAATGCATCCATCCTGCATCCACAAATCGTCAGCATACCACATATCATTCATATCATACATAATAGGAAACATCGATCATTTCACATACATTGCATTTGGATCATCATCATAATATGGATCTGTTAGTCTAAGCATCTGCATAAATCATACATTTTCATAATCACAACATATCACATCATCAATCTCATCCATCTCACATCATATCATCATTTAAGTTGTTTAGGATAATATAGATTTGTTATTCTAAGCATCTTAAAACCATATCATTTGCATCATTATCCATAACCATCCATTTTGAACCTCTTTATCATGAGATCGACCCTCAAATTGAATATTTTCACTCGATCTCTCGAGGGGGCAATGTACCAGTGTACTTCTTTCCGCTGGGGTATCCGAAAAATCATTTTTTTTTTGAATTTTGATAGCAGCAAGTTTATTCTTTGAACCAATGCAACAAGTACATTGCTTCAAAGAGGGGCAAAATGTAAACACACAAAATTGGAATAATGCATTCAATTAGGTCATATTCATCCATTCAACAAATAAATCAAGTTTATTTATCAATCTCCTAAAGTCATCAATTTAAATTAAATAAATCAACTTGATCCTAACATCACCCTTCTTGATTAAATAAATCAATCCTTTATTTAATTAAGTCTGAAATCACCTTTCATCCCTTTTTGATTTAAATAAATCAAAATATTCAAATCAAAGGGGTCAAAGCATCTAATCATCATTAAGTTAATCTAATCCTGATTAAACTAACCTAACCACCCATCACATCCTCTAGCTTTTCCCACTTGCACCAATATATCATTTTAATTCATTTATAAATTTAGCATTTTCCATCAACATGGCATCTTTGAGGAATATTCCCTCAAATTTGAATTCAAAAACAAGTGGACATGTACATCCAACAAAGCAATTAATAAGCTCTTACATGTCCCTTGCACAAGCCAAACTCAACATTAACTATCAAATTCAAATTTGAAATCTCCCTCTCTTTGGCACATTGACCAAAATGTGCTCATTCGTCATCCTATCACAAGATGACAAGTGGCTCCATCTCATTGGCCAAATATTTGTCCCACATTCATCAATTTTGGCTATTTCTCTCATCAAAATAATCTATAAATAAAAGGCTTCATCCTTCATCAAATCCTCAACAAATCCACAATCTTCATGCAAAGTCATTCTCTTAAACTAAGAATTGATTTTGTCCATCATCATCATTTGCATTATCAAGGGTTGGGAAAGGGCTATTTTCCACAATAGCACCAATCCACTATGAATAAAGTTTTGATTATGTTTTTATATGCATGCATTTAATTATCTTTGTTCTATTTAGATTGCATATTTTAGCATGGTTAATTATTTCATAGGAGTACTAATAAGTTTGCATTTGGTATGAACTAACCCATTTCAATGAATGTTGAAGTTTAGGGACTATTTGCAAGTTTACGGTGCTCACACAAAGTATTACAAATCTCCAAAGTTATGATTACATAGTACATGATAACATGGTATCTTTTCTCTTTTACAAAAGTTTCCCATAGTTATGGATACAAAATACACTACCATGGCTCCATAGAGCTTATAGAAATAGATATGAATAGTCGTAGAAATCCCCATCCAAATATTGGTCACCTATTGATGACAAGAGGCAGCACTCAATCTCTTTTTTTCCAACCTTGGACTAACTGCAGTCCCCCACACATCTATCAAACTAATAGATGGCCCTACCCTTTGACAAGGAGATAAGTTTGGTAACCTCATAATAAAAATTGACCTTTTTTGAGCTTGGTGTTGTGTCCTACATATCTAGACTTGTCACATAGTGGCTACAACCTACACATATGACTTTCCCAGACTAATATGTAAACTTGGATCACAGTGACTGACAGTGTAAATAGTCAAAACTTACACTACTTTGGCCAAAGTATTTCATTCCCTTAGTATAACAAGTGGATGTCATATATTTCACCCACCTTAATAGCTTGATTTATATTGACCATTCATAATCTATGCATAGGCTATCCCCTTCACTGGATTATCCTAACCCCAGGAATAACCTATTACCTCTATGTTTAACTAACTCATCTACTAAGTAATTCATAGTACTCTAGGACTCAACTAGTTTAATCAATTAGATATGAAAGATTTATTCCCAATATAGTATTATTCCCACTATATCCATCTATTCCTCAATATGGAATATGTACAAACACTTCAATCAAAATAGATCTTTACACAAAGTATACAAGAAATATTTCCCTTTCACTTAAAACAATCTTTTTCTTTAAATAGATGTTATAATCCTCTAATCAAAACAATCATTAACTCACAAACAATATAAACAACAAAATAATAGAAGAGTAGAAATCAACATGCTTGTCTGTGCAATGCTCCAATTGATCATACTGGATTCCTATCTCAGCCTTCCCTTAATTCGGTATGCAATTTCCCCAAATAATCCTTTTCACTTTCCACCAAAATATCACTCAAAATCTTCTCTCAACTCTCAAATCACACTCAACTCAAAAATTTAGAATATATTAACTCAACAAAACACAAGAATGCAAATATGCATCCCCAAATGAGGTAGATAGCTCATCTATTTTTACACAAAAATCAACAACTAAAGGCTAGAAACAGGGTATCAAGAATGACACTTCTCAGCTCAAATAGTTTGAATCAACAAGGTAAATAAAAGGTGGCATCTAAAACTGATGCACAGTGAACACATACACAACCATGGTATATGAGTCACACTTCTCAATGAACAACAAGAAAGGTAATCAGAAATGCAATGTATTTGTCTTCCACAAGTTGAATTACATAGACAATTTCACTCTTGACCATTTCCACTTATTTTAAATGCTTCTCATTCTGGAAATTCATACTAAGAAATAGACTTCAAATTGATTCAACTCTTTCTCATTTGGCCCCACATTATGTCATTCACGCCATTTATCATGGTCGATGTTTTTTTTTACTTGGTCGACTAATTTCTTGTACATGCATACTTACTATTGCTTTGTTTTGATAAAGTCTTGGCAGTAATATTTACATGTTGAAATGCATTGGATAATAACTACTTTATATGGCACAGTCCATATTCATATTTCTTTACACTTTAGATGTTTTAAGCATGATTCAAATATATATGAACTGCTCACTTTAGCGCTATTTCCATTGTTACTATGTTGTGCACTATTCATAGCATTTAAGCTATGTTTTAAAATGATATGCGCTATACTGGTAATCAGTGCTTTAGAAAAAAATACAATATTTATTTATAATATATATATATATATATATGTTATATATATATATATGTATATATTTATATACATTATTTAATTAACATGTATATAAGTATATATATATTATTAATCTACAAGTTAATAGAATTGCATCATTCGGTATATGGATACTCATTTGTATCCTCATATTTCATATATAATAATGTATGCATACATATATACATCTATATACGTATATATTTATATACTTGTATGGACATTTCTATTATATCAATACATACACATATGTTAATATATATGTATATTCTTGTATACTATATATATCATGCTTTGATATTAAAACACATATTAACACAATTATATCGATTGACATATATATACATGGTATATATATTTCATCTTTTCTGATCGATATTCCCATGCATATGGGTAATCCATCCATGAGCATGCATAGATACGTCTATCTACATATACTCATGTGCATAA
This sequence comes from Sequoia sempervirens, assembly GCA_007258455.2. Classification (NCBI taxonomy): domain Eukaryota; kingdom Viridiplantae; phylum Streptophyta; class Pinopsida; order Cupressales; family Cupressaceae; genus Sequoia; species Sequoia sempervirens. Next base: position 588,556,768 of record VDFB02047230.1, on the reverse strand, counting down.
TAACTCATGTGTATGAGTTTATCGTTGACACATACATATATACATATACATATATATATATATATATATATTTTATATACAATTCCTCTTAATATATGTCATCTTTTCTAATCGATATTCCCATGCATATGGGTAGTCCATCCATGATCATGTATAGATACATCTATCTACTTATACTCATGTGCATAATTGCTCATGTGTATGAGTTTATCGTTGACACATATATATACATTTGATGTATATATCCTATCAATTAAATAGAAACACATAAAGAACTCACTCATCCCAAAGAGACTCAACATCATAAACCTCTAAACAAGAACATTCACAAGTAAGCCATAACCAAGACTAAAGGTAACTTACTATTTCCCATCTATTATCCGGACTTGACCAAACTAGAAGTGTGTGTGTGAAAGATAAATTTAGGTCTTTTATCGAAGGTTACTAGACCAAGTTCTTCTTCCTAAGTGATACTTCCCCTCTCTTCAAGAGGCTTGAATCAATTCTTGCATCCGACTTATTACATTGTAATAGTAGTTAGTTGAAAACAATACATTCATTTGTATCAAATATTTCACAATTAGAATCATTTCATAACATCAGTTGAATCAATATTTATTCCTCATATTTCCAAAACACATAAAACATAAATACACTCATTTTAAGCATTTTCACCTAACTAGGTAAAAGTAAATATGTATTAGCACAACGGGGTGCAACATATCCCCCCATTGTGAATCATCATCCTCAGTGATTTAAGTAGGTAACATATTAGTAAAATATAAGGATAATCATATCAAAATCATTTTTAAGAACTTTCAAAAGCATGCAATACACGAGGAAACTTCTACTCTATTTCAGCATAGTCTTCCCAAGTGACAAAATATTCTGAATACTGGTCCCACTAGACTTTTCATTGTAGAACCTCACTATTTTGAAAGCAAAGCTTAGATGTTCTGAGCACCTTGAGAGGCTCAATTGTTACCACTCCTAGGTCTTGTACCTATAAAGCATTCCAATCAATAACATGGTTATCCCCTAGTATATACTTTTTAAGGTATGAGACATGAAAGACATTGTGCATCCTGGCAAGAGCTGGTGTCAACACAATTTGATAAGAAATCGAGTTTATTTCCTCTAGAACCTTGAAAGGATCTATGTAGTGTGGAGATAGTTTGGAAGACTTTCCAAACTTGATGGAACTCTTATGAGGCTTCACTTTTGACAACACCTTTTCCCCTACTACAAATTTTCTAGGTACTTGCTTAAAATCTGCATAACTTTTTTTCTTATCATTGTCTTCATCTAGCCTCTGCTTAATTGTTCGTACTTGCTCCTCGATTTTTGATAACATTTTTGGCCCAAGACTTATCCTACCCTCTAGCTTATCCCAACTTATAGGAGTTTGGCATTTTTTGCCATACAATTCTTTGAATGGAGCCATCTTTATTGTTGAATGAAAAGAATTGTTGTATGCAAACTCAACCAAAGGCAAGTAATCTTCCCACTTGTATTATTGATCCATGCAATACATCCTTAGTAGATATTCAGTCACTTGATTAACTCTCTCCATTTTTCCATCCATTTTCAGATGATAAGATGAACTTATATTCAACTTAGTTCCAAGTAAGGATAACAAGTGATGTAGATCAGGGGAGGTCTCTAATTCAACTTGGTTGTCTCACACATACACTTCTTGCAAAGGTTCATTGAAAGAAAAACCTAAAAATCATCTTAGTACAATTTGTCACCATTGACCCCTTAGACTCTTGGAATTTAAGGAAAGAAAAAATCCATGGTGTAGGGAATACTAGTTTGTGCAAACATGTTTCAAGGCTCTTCATGGGCTTCAAACACTCTAGACCAAATACAACACTTATTAGACATCAATACCTCATATCCTTCAACAATGGAATATTTATACAAGATGTCTCCAAACACAAACACTTCATCAACAGGGAAAAACAACCTCTCAATAGTACCCTTGGCTTGTATAGGATTTTCAACATCACACAAGATTTCCAAACCAAAATTTATGAGACAGTACAAGGAATTGTTCAATCAATCATCACATAGGGTTTTAGGACTACTCCAAAGGGTTGTGAGGCATATTGTCAAGGATATATTTTATGCACATGACAATCATGGCCTCTGATAGGGAGGTTGGATGAATCAATCACTGATTCATGCTCTGGGTCTTGCTTGGAAGACCTCTAGGGTGGCTCACTCCACCACTTGAAATCTCTAGGACCTATTCCTTCTTAGGGTCCCCTGATTTCTTCTTTCCAACCCAACTATCATCATAGATCCTCCTACCAAGTCAAGACTTGGTGCATTCTTGAAACAATTGCCTTAGCCCTTAATCCACCCTAAAGGCTACTAATCCTCCAAATTATTGAATTTAGTTTTACAGGGGTGTGGAGGTGCTCCCAAGTCATCAATTCATCCCACTAAGTGTATTAGGGGTCCACCTAACTCCATCTGTTGGTCGCTTTTACCAAACCCTTCTATTAGACCTAGAAGGCTACTAGCCCTATTAGGTCTCCTTCTCTGAGAAATCAAGGTTTTTTTCAAGTTTTTCCAAAGGACACCCCAAACTTTTCCTGGGATTCCTGGTACATATTCCCACCTCTCAAATATTTTTGGGGTCTTGGGTCACAACTGGCCATACAAAGCCCTAATCTGAAAGTGAGTAATACTAGGGTTTTTAAGCCCTTTCCTGGCTTACTGCAAACTGTCAAGTCCTTTCCTCACTAGATGGATTGATGGAGTTTCTTCCTGCTTACCATGTCTTGGCAAGACTCATACCTACCTTCTCCAAAAGATAGTTTGTCAAGAATTTGACACCCCTGTAAATTAAATGCCCTGCATTAAGGTCTTCCCTATCTGGACACTCCCTAGCTCGCCTAGGGTAAGACTTCCACATAAACTCCTATGATTTCAAAAGCCCTAAACCCTACTATATGAACATCCATGGATTCTATTCACTGTTCCCAAAGGGCCGTACAATTTGTATGACGGGAAAGTGAACTAACACTCCATTCTCACAAACTGCCTAGTTCAGACCAGTAACAGTATGAAATCAAAACCATTTACAAACAATGCTTGAAATTGAATAAAGAAACTAATTAATGCCACATAATTCTTGAAGAACAACTACACTACATCCTACACAAGTTACAGTGCCATGATCAATCCATTAAAACAACACTTCAATGCAAAAACCAGAAAATTATCACACAATCACAATTGCTTTTCTTGAATTCAAAAACTTCAAACAAATTCAAAATTATTCCAACCCTCACTCCAATGCTGAGGAATCCCATAAATAGGTCACCAATTCAGTTATCCTCTCCCTTGGGATCTTCTTGGCCGCTTGTAGCTCCAATTGAGCAACATTTTCAAATATTTTGCAAGAATTCCTAGAAATCCAAAACCTCATTTTGAGCTAGAACCTTATGACACCTATTCTATGGTCAACATGACCTTCATCTAATCAAAACCCAACCAAAAATTCCATTAAGGCTCACATTCAAATGAACTAAATTTGATTGCTTAGTTGTCCTAGACAAGATTGTCCTAGACAGACCTTCTAAACAACCTATGGTAACCTATGGGTGCTCTTGCACCATTCTCCCCTCTCGTGACAAACACTAAGGAATGCAGAGATCGTAGACAATCAACACCGCTCTTGAACCGAGCCCATCCACCCATGCAGCCCTCGCATTCGTCGTCCTTCCACGGATGAGATAACCCATGTAATCCTTATGTCGTAGACTCTCATACCCTGACTCCAAGACCCTCTCGCTTACCTTGTTCTTAGGATAGCTGATATGTTACTCCACATCCCTTCCGGCGGTTAATCCACACTTTCCTCGATCCAAGCCGGATCGTCCTTTATACCTGATCAAATCAACCACATTAAACACTGGTGAAATGCCTAAGTCTACAGGTAGCTCCACCTTGTAGGCATTCTTTCCATATTTTTCTAACACTTGACATGGTCCCACTCTCTTCATCTACAACTTAGTTGATGTTCCTTTCTACAACCTAGATTTGTTGAGATGGACCATGACATAGTCACCTACTACAAATTGGAGATCTTTTCTAGACATATCCACCTTAGCTTTCAGCTTGTGAGTAGCCTCTGTGATTGCCTTTTTCACTTGCTTCTAAATATCCTTCATGGTCTAAGAGAAATCCTTAGCATGGCCACTCCTATGCTCCATAGCTCCTAGATCTCTAAGTTCACACACACCTCTTGGGTGCATTCCATACACTATTTCAAAAGGACTTCTGCATGTGGTCCGATTCACACTGTCATTGTAAGCATATTGAGCTTGTGATATGACCATGTCCAATGTCTGTCCATACTCCTTGGTGAGGCATCTTAGCAGGTTACCTGATCATTAATCGCCCCGCTTGGTCCTACTCCTGAGGATGGTGTTGATCCCAAAAGACAAGTTAGTACCCAATCTTCTCCATAGAGTTTTCCAAAAATGACTCATAAACTTTGCATCTTTGTCTGATACAATGCTAAATGGCAATCCATGGATCCTCACAACCTCTTTGAAGAAAATATGAGCAATATAGCTAGCATCATGGGTGGTCTTGCAAGGAATAAAATGACTCATTTTGCTAACCCTATCTACCACCGCATAGACACTATCAAAACCTGTCTTAGTTTTAGGGAGTCCTACCACAAAGTCCATACTAATACACCCCTACGGTCTATTGGGAATGGGCAGAGGCTGATGTACAAAACCGCATTGCCAGTCCCTTGGCTTTCATGCAAACCACACACCCAGCCACCTTCGGCCATCCCTTGGAAAATTAGGCCAACAATAGAACTGCAATAAAGTCCATTGTATTGTTGATACCAAAAATGACCACCTAAGACTACCATTGTCTTCTCCGGATAAGACTTTCTCATTGAACCTTTGGATCACATAAGCAATCGATTCCCCTTTGAAAGTACCGTAATGTATACTATGAGAATGACTAAGAAAGTGATTCTCAAAATCGAATATACTCTTAAGTATGCCTCTGAGAAGTCTTCATCTTCTCCATAGAGATCCTTGAAACTCTCTATCCCAATGCTCTTTATTTGTATCTCTTGCACTGTCAACAACCTCCTACTTAATGCATCTACCACCTTGTTCAACTATCCCTTCTTGTGCTTGATGGTAAATTTGAAGGCTTGGAGGTATTCCATCCATTTCAAATGTTTATTGCTCAACTTCTCTTGTGTGTTGATGTAGCTAAGTGCCTGGTTATCAGTAAACACTACAAACTCTTTAGGTAGGAGATAATGCCTCCACTTATGATCGACTATATATATAGCTCTAGGCCAGTATAATACTTTCTTTAGCTTCATTGAGCTTTTCACTAAAGAAAGCTAGCCTGCCTTCTGGCTTAGTACTCCTACCGCAATCCATCGGGTATCACATTCCACCGTGAATAGCTTATCAAACTAGGTAAACAAAAGGATGGGTTGGCTGCTACTTTATAAGTTTCTCAAACTCCTTCTCGCCTTTAAGAGTTCATTTTGAAACTTAGTTTTTAGGCCACCTTTGATTGTATCAAGCACTGCACATATGCCACTAAAGTTCCTTATAAACTTCCCATAAAATTGAGCTAACCGAAAACTCCTCATACTCTATCCCTGGTTGGTGTAGGCCAATTTAGGATAGTTTGACTTTGCTTGGGTCCATCTTCAATGTGACTCTTTTGGGATACTACAAACCCTAAAATATATTAAGCTCTTGTTTGAAGAATCTACACTCCTTTTCTAAGTTGATGGCTAACCTCTCATGCACCCTTTTTAAGAACCAACTCCACATGCTTTAGATGTTCTTTTGTTGTCTTGCTAAAGATGAGTATATCATCTAGATATACCACCACAAATAACCCTGTGAAATCCTTAAGCACTTCATTCATGCGCCTCATGAATTTGCTAGGGGAATTTGAGAGGCCAAATGGAATCACTCTCCACTCATACAACCCATCAGTTGTCTTAAAGGTTGTCTTCCACTCATCCCCATCTTTGATTCTGATCTGATGGTATCCACTCTTGAGATCCAACTTGGTGAAATACTGAGCTCCTCCAAGACAATCCATCAAATCCTCAATCCTAGGAATAGGGAACCTATATCTAATTGTAATTCTATTTATAGCCATAGAATCAGTGCATAGCCTCCACTTACCACCTTTCTTAGTTGCTAAGACCACTGGTACTGCACACGGACTGATGCTCTTCCTAATTATTCCTTGGTCTAACAACTCCTGCACTTGTCTAGCTACTTCTAGGTTCTAATCTGGTGTAAGCTTGTAAGCTCCTTTGTTTGGAAATGAAGCCCCTAGTATGAAGTCAATCTGATGACTGATGGCTCTCTTTGGAGGTAAGGTTGTTGGTGTTCCATCACTAACTATATCCTTGAACTGTTCAAGCAACTTCTGGACTGCTCCTGGTATGACTATTTTCTTAGTCTTATCTTCCTCCTTGGGTTGCACCATGACCACATATCCTTCCCCTCCTTGTTGTAGAGTGTTGATAAACTCCTTGCCACTACTTAACAAGACACTAGGGGTCTTTGACTATCCTTCTTCTTCATCCAACAATGACTGTAACTTGAATGTTTTACCATCCTTCTTAAATGAGATGGTGTTCTCCTTTCCATCATAGATAGCTCCTCTATCATATTGCCATGGCCTTCCCAATAGAAGATGGCATGCATCCATAGGAAACACATCACAAATCAGTTTGTCTTTGTACCCTCCAATGGAGAATTCCACTGTTGTCTGCTCATTCACAAGAACACTCTGCCCTTTATTCATCCATGTCACCTTGTAAGGATTAGTGTGGGGTACCTTCTCCAACTTTAACTTCCTCACTGCTTCCTCTGAGATAATGTTATCAGTAGACCCTGAATCCACTATAAATTTTCACACCTTCCCAAGTATTTTGCATCTTGCCCTGAATAAGGTTCTCCTTTGCTTTGGCTCTTCTTTGACTGGTTTTCTGATTAGAACCCTGCTAAACATCAAGTTCTCCCCCATTTCTGACTCAATGTGACTAACCTCTGGTGACTTGACACTCATAGTGTCTTCTTGAGCATATGCTACTCTCTTTTCTGTATTTGAACAAGATGCTTTCTCCGGGCACCTATAAGCTGGATGTCCCACTTGACCACAAGCTTATAACATCATACCAGCATGAGTTACTTCTTCCTGCTCCTCTTCCTCTATTTGAACCTCCTTGAGGTCCTCTACCTCTTCCATAGCCTCCTCTAGAAGTTGTTTCACTTCCATTCTCTATGAGTTTAGACTCTCCCTGACTTCTTTGTTCAGTCCCTCTACCTTGGTATCCACCTCTATGTCCTCTTTGATCTCTACCTTTACCTCTGCTCTTGGAATCCTGGTCTTGTTTCCTCTTACTCCTCTCTTCAATCTTTATAGCCAATTGATAGCATTGGTGCACTATTTTGGGACTTAGAAGAGTCATCTCCTCTTGAATGTTCCACTTCAAACCGTTAAGGTATCTAGCCACCTTAAGACTTTCATCCTCAGATACATTAGACCTCATGCAAAGTTTTTGAAACTCCTCTATATAGGAATTTACATCTTGGTCTCTTTGTATCAAGCTCTGTCTTTTCTTGTGCAACTGAATTTCATAATCATCTGGAATGTATGCTTCTCTCACTTTGGCAACCATTCCCTTCCAAGTGGAAATAGATTTCTTGCCTTCCTTTTCTCTCTTTGTCTGAATGAACTTCCACCATGTCAAGGATGAACCTCTCAATCTTGATTTGGCCACCTTTACCTTCTATGCTTCAGTGACTCCATCACACTCAAAATGGTTTTCCATGACTAGATCAGCTTCCATTTTCCAACTAAACAGTGGTATGCCTTCAATGCCTTCAAGAAAGGCTCTTCTTGCAAAACAAGGTTAGGTTCAGGGATCTTGTCTTCCTCTACAACCTATTCACTCTTGGGTACCCTACCTTCCAACTTATCATTGACCTCATCAGTCTTGGTTTGCACATTATTCATTGCTTGCTCAAGTTGAGCTATTCTTTCCCTCAATAGCCTATTGTCTTCCTCCTGTTATTTGACCTTCTTGGCCAATTCTGCATTTGTCACCATGTCTGTAGAACCACTAGACTCAATCTCTGACATATAATATTCTATCCCAAATCTTTTTGGAGCTCTGATACCAATTTGATAGGGAGGTTGGATGAATCAATCACTGATTCATGATCTGGGTCTTGCTTGGAAGACCTCTAGGGTGGCTCACTCCACCACTTGAAATCTCTAGGACCTATTCCTTCTTAGGGTCACCTGATTTCTTCTTTCCAACCCAACTATCATCATAGATCCTCCTACCAAGTCAAGACTTGGTGCATTCTTGAAACAATTGCCTTAGCCCTTAATACACCCTAAAGGCTACTAATCCAAATTCTTGAATTTAGTTTTATAGGGGTGTGGAGGTGCTCCTAAGTTGTCAATTCATCCCACTAAGTGTATTAGGGGTCCACCTAACTCCATCTACTAGTTGCTTTTACCAAACCCTTCTATTAGGCCTAGAAGGCTACTAGCCCTATTAGGTCTCCTTCTTTGAGAAATCAAGGTTTTTTTCAAGTCTTTCCAAAGGACACCCCAAACTTTTCCTGGGATTCCTGGTACATATGCCCACCTCTCAAATATTTTTGGGGTCTTGGGTCACAACTAGCCGTACAAAGCCCTAATCTGAAAGTGAGCAATACTATGGTTTTTAAGCCCTTTCCTGGCTTACTACAAATTGTCAAGTCCTTTCCTCACTAGATGGATTGATGGAGTTTCTTCCTACTTACCATGTCTTGGCAAGACTCATACCTACCTTCTCCAAAAGATAGTTTGTCAAGAATTTGACACCCCTATAAATTAAATGCCCTACACTAAGGTCTTCCCTATTCAGACACTCCCTGGCTCGCCTAGGGTAAGACTTTTATAGCAACTCATGTGATTTCAAAAGCCCTAAACCCTACTATATGTACATCCATGGAGTCTATTCATTGTTCCTAAAGGGTCGTACAATTTTTACGGTGGGAAAGTGAACTAGCACTCCATTCTCACAAACTGCCTAGTTCATACCAGTAACAGTATGAAATCAAAACCATTTACAAACAATGCTTGAAATTGAATAAAGAAACTAACTAATGCCACAAAATGCTTGAAGAACAACTACACTACAAGCTACACAAGTTACAGTGCCATGATCAATCCATTAAAACAACACTTCAATGCAAAAACCAGAAAATTATCACACAATCACAATTGCTTTTCTTGAATTCAAAAACTTCAAACAAATTAAAAATGCTTCCAACCCTCACTCCAATGCTGAGGCATCCCATAAATAGGTCACCAATTCAGTTATCCTCTCCCTTGGGCTCTTCTTGTCCGCTTGTAGCTCCAATTGAGCAACATTTTCAAATATTTTGCAAGAATTCCTAAAAATCCAAAACCTCATTTTGAGCTAGAACCTTATGACACCTATTCTATGGTCAACATGACCTTCATTTGATCAAAACCCAACCAAAAATTCCATTAAGTCTCACATTCAAAAGAACTAAATTTGATTGCTTAGTTGTCCTAGACAAGACCGTCCTAGATAGACCTTCTAAACAACCTATGGTAACCTATGGGTGCTCCTGCACCAGCCTCCAATTTTGTAGGGATGTAGATGGCATCAGGGTAAAGCATTCCACAAGTTTGTATCATTTTCTCATGAAGGAATCTTTTCCCTTTACATTTTCTTTAGTGATAAGAAACCCTAGGTAGGGTTATGATAGTTTTTACAAAAAATGGTGATATCTCCTACAAAACCCAATGAATTTTAGTCAAACAAAAATAATTACAAATTTTATGAACCCCTACAACTTCTCTAATTGACCTTCAGACTATAGTAGTAAGTACAAGTCCATACAACATGATAGAATAGTTAGTTTTGCAATAAAAATACAGTTTGAGTGTGCAAAATTAAAGATTTCTTTATTCAAACTCCTGAAAACCTTTGGTTTCAATTTTTCAATACATATTTATGATTTTCCAACCATTTCTAGACCTCCAACTGACCCCCCAACCGATTTTTAACAAAATGCAAAAAGTTGTGATTACAACCTTGACAATAACTAGCAACTTTTATATCTTTTTACATCTTTGCACAACATTACACCTAGTGACTCAAAATGAACCTAGATTGACCTATAATGGTCTCAAAGTACCTTATTTACATAAATCAATCCAAAACAAAGAAAAACAAAACTCAAAGTGCATCAAGGTGTCTAAAGGTTCCCCTACACCAACAAGGTTTTCCAAAATCTAGATGTCACACGAGCATCCCTATCTAAAATGATCTCAAGAATATCATGCAATCTAAACAACTCTTGAATAATTTTTTTAGCTATTACAAGAGCTCCATCAATTATATTCCCTAGAATAAAATGCGATACCTTAGTTAACTTATCCACTGTTGGCCTCCTACAATGATTTTAATAACTAAGCCCTTACAACCATGATTCAGAGATTGGACATCTAACCTAAATAACTATTTCAATCATCATGAAGGTGCATTTAACTTGTCAACCCAGGGATGTGAACCTAAAATGGGCCAGCATAGTATCTGCACTAGGAACTCAAAGTAGTCGTTTCATTCTACAGCTAAGGAACACACAACACTGAAAGTAAATTGCTCTAAAAGGAATGAGGAAAATTTTGAACATCAATCAATGACTATGCTAAGCTAAAATGTATAACAGGAATAAAAATTTGAGCAACAAATAGGAATCTACTTTCTCTACTTTGGTTGCAAGAACAGTCACAAAATGGAATTGTAGTGGCTGCAAGAATAGTTGGTGCCATATTTCTAACTAAGTACTAAACATCAAGTAATACTAAACTAATACTAAACTAAGAAGATGGATTACTCACCAAGTGGGCCCCCTTGGATAAGTATCCTCTAAAACTAATGAGAACTCAAATGCTCAAACTCATAACTTTATTTTATTCACTATAAATCATGAGTACAAAAGAGTAGTGTATCTGTATTACTGAAAACTAGAGAGTGCAAGTACAATATCAAATCGTGCAACCTCCTAAAGAAGGAGCATTAGATCATTATTTATACTAATAGCTAAATAAGGCAGTCAACTCCACGGATGGGAGGATGCCATTTAGGGAAAATAGAGAAAATGGAGCGATGGTGGTTACATGTGCATGGAATCTGGTCAGACATGTAGGTCCAAACGCATATTCAACACAACATTAATGCATGTGCATGCTCGATCACTAAATTCCACTACAAGGCGGTTACATTTAGTTGCATGAAAAATCTTCTGTCGTCAGCCTCCTTTGACTTGGAGTGATTCCTTTGCTGGACCTTATGGTGCATGCCGAGCTGGTGGTGTCTTCCCCAACTTAGCATATTAAATCTGCATGGTAATGTTAGTATGCATAATAACTGCACATCTATAACCACCTCAAGGAACATTCGTTAACCACATGCAAAATCAATATGGATAATCTACATAATATGCCAAATGTCATTAAAAGCTTGCAGAGATAGGATTAAGTCTAATGTCAATAGTTTGAGGGAAACATTCTGAAAATACCAACACTTAACATTAAAGTTCATGACATCTACCAACAAATAAACTATAGATTCTACCCAAAATTGGACCAAAAACTAGGCTCATCACTCTCCCCAACCTAATGTTTTGTTGGTCCTCCAGCAGGGGAAGGATTGTTTTTCTGCTTGTTCAAGGCTCTGAAATTTGCAACTGATAGCTGTCCAACATCAGTGGCTGCAGTGTGTGAATTGGGATCCCAATAGAATCCTCCCAATCTATCAAATCTATTCCATCTTTGTTTCTCTGTAGCAATGTCATACTAATAGAATTTGAAGTTTGGCACGGGCGACATGAGCATGGGTGGTTGGAAAGTCGAGGGAAGCCAACATTTCCCTTGTGTTCTACCAATCTAAATATACCTATCAATCCTTTTTAGTGTTGCAACATAATTGTGGATGGAATAAGGCCCAACCTATTTCAGCTCATCAGTTAGACTATACCATCTTTGTGATAGACATCTTCTCATAGTTTCCTCCTTTGTTGTTTTCTTTACCTCATACTCACGTTAAATTGCCTCAATCCAAGGCATAATCCTGTTGTCATAACTAGGTCTAAGAAGCATTCTATGCCATTCTCTATAAATATTACTCAAGTTGCTTGATTTAGCCCTAACGGGCAGAGGGATATCAAACTCCAATTGGTTATAAGCTCCATGTTGTTATCCCCAACTAATCTCATTTTGTACCCAAGACATAAATTCTCTTAATTGGACATCCCAAACATATAAAAGTGGATTCCAATCATGGTCTTGAGTTACAACATAATTATGTAAATAAAATTCACAGAAAATTCTTCATTTCAAGTGAGGCAATCCTATAAGCATTGAAAAATTCAACAGGGGTGTCAATAAAAGGATTCAAACCTGAGGCAATCCTTGACAACTTAAAAGAGAGATATTTCTCTTTCAGGAGTAGAGCATAGACCCTTGGAGGGGTCCTACATTCCAAAATATGTGGTGCCAAAGCTACCATATCATCCACCCTATGCTTTAGACATGGAAATTTCTACATCTTTATCTTCAATCTCCTCATCCTTCTTTTGACTTTCCTTCTTCAATTTCTATTTTTCCTTTTTCCATTCTTCCTCCCTTCTTTGTATTTCTTTCCATAAATTCAAAATTGTTCCAAGTACTGTAAAATCAAGAGGATTATGAATTCCTATTAGTTTTTTAGTCGATTGCAACTCCTCATATGGCACTATCTGCATGGACTCAGGTTGTCTAGTTATCTCTGGCTGTAGGGGCACTATTTCTTCTTCTACTTCTTGTTGCAAGGGCCCTCATTCTTGTTTTTGTTGTGGCTGCAAGAACTGCTGCTCTAGTTCTAGCTGTTGCTGTAAGACATCCTGCTATAGGACTTCTTGCTATAGGATTTCTTGTTGCAGGACTTCCTAATTTTCCTCAAACGCTTCTGCAATGTTAGCAAGATCAGCTAGTGTTATATTCACTACTTTCCTAAATATTTCTTCTTATTTGACATTATCCTACCACATTGGAGCTTTAGGGTCCTCTTGTGATGTCTCACTAGGCTTAGGGATTTCCTATGGAGGTGTACCAATCACAAGCCTAGTTGGTCTTGATTTCCTGGGAGGTCTCTCACATTTTCCTTTGGCTACAGGATAAACAATGTCAACCTTCCTCTTTTTAGAACTTGGCACCTTTCTTTCTATAGGTTGTGTTTTGGCCTTCCCTTTCCTTGTTTCTACTTCTCTTTGCTATGCCCTAATTTTTATCAGTGTTTCAAGTGGAATTTCATCATCATAATTGGAGGAAGAACTTTCTTTTTCTGAGTGCTCTGTTCTAGAAGAACTAATTTCTA